>CM060964.1:344239673-344839673 GCA_030765045.1 Tenodera sinensis
GGAACTCAAAGCAGCTGAAGGTGCAGCCAGTTCAAGTGTAGATGTGGACGATGTTACAGAAAAACTATTAGCTGCAGAACAACCCAGAGTTGAAGAACCATGCACCAAAAGGGACTGGAAAGTTGGGGACAAATGCATGGCAATATGGAGTGAAGATGGACAGTAAGCTACTTACAGTTCTAAAGAATGAGTTTTAAGTTTTTGTAAAAGCTATTGTACTTGTATCACATTTTCACCTCGCTTCACTCTTGCTTCAGTTCCCATTTATCATTGACAGCATATACACCATTCTGTTATTGTACAACTGTGAAAGGTAATACTAGATATTCTGGGCCTGCAGAGTTACTATTCCACATGACTGCCCCCAATTAGGTTTCCCCACCAGAGCTTCCAAATACACACAACCGTAATGTATTATTTATTCCAAAAGATTGGGTCAGGAAGGATCATTTGCATGTTAATTTATGTTTATTTTAAAGAAACAAATTAACCATGCACATGAGTATAGTGATAAATGTGTTATCATTTGACTTCTTACATATGGTATCCTTAGATTTATTAGATATTTATTTTAAAGGATTGGGACTGGAGAAAGAATCATTTACACATGAAACAAATACATGTTCTTTTATCAATGTTCATTTAACTTCTAAGATCACATTGGCAGCTTTTTATCTTTGGGATAATTGCTCAGCACTCACTTAAGGTGTGTTAATCTTTGAATTCATATTACACACTCCCATTCATGATTCCAGACTCTAGGGAAGCTGGTGGAAGAAAACTTATCACCATCCAGCCAGGAATTGAACCCAGAACCCTGACATGTTCATTTATTTCTATTTTAATGGAAAACGGCAAGGAAATTATAGTTGAATGTGAAAGGAATACATTTTAATTTGTTCTTTCTGTTTCGATTTTTGTAAGGATTGGATAATTTGGACGTGAAAAAGCAGTACATTTTATATCTATCCAAGTGAAGCCATAGCAGAGTTCCATTCTTGGTTTATTGTAGACTTAGATTAAGTACTTTACATTCTTGAAGTATACTTGGAGAATGACATAGCGCTTAAGTTGAATATAGTTACGTTACCAGGTGGCACGGTTTGCGTGCTATGGTCTGGGTCCCAACATACTCTCGTGAAGTTTCTGTCCACTGCATGCCTCACCCTCTGGTCAGGAGGTTTTTATAGTGCCTGACCTCTGTGTTCAAACATTCAATGCCATCTATGGTCATTGTGTTACGTACTTACTGAACTTTCACTAAATACTTTGTATATTTGTCCACTTGCTCAGGGGCACGTGATTCCTTATCAGTACATCCTGTTTGTTCTGTCAATAATACTTATGAATGTAACCTATTGCTGCTACTGAGAGACATGCTTTACGTTGCCCTGTCACTTGTACATCATTTCAAATACAATGCATACATAACATAATTATGATACTCTGTCAGATGACGCATACAACAATACATCATATGCAGCTCCTCCCCCATTAAATGGGTCAAAATTTACACTTAAGGTTGGTTCACAACCAATGACAACAGAAACCATAACCACAACGTGAGACTTGAAATACATGTATTCAAATGGGAGTGTTCACAACCAACAGCAAACCTTCTTGGGACCCAGGAACGGGAAGGAAGACTTGGCCAAGATTTAATGTTTATGTTCCCATCAACAGGTATGACATATTAGATCCATTAAGTGCCTATTAAAGACTTTTTCTTCCTTCGAGGCGGCCGTGACATAAACAGCCACTAGAGCACTCGCTAGTCGTAATTCTGGAAAATTAAACCAGAACGAATTTTAGCAGTGCATCTCTCACTCATAAATTGGTTAGCATCGGTTGTGTAAGCATATAGTTTGGTTGATACCTTATAAGTTTAATGCTTTTCTGAATTTATATTATACATAGTTTTATTCTGTAAGCTTCTGGATTGTTTTTGTTTTAACTATTCTTTTGGTTTTCATTTGTGTTTATTCACTATTACATATTATATTTGTTTTTATACAACAGTGGAGCAAGCTAAATTCGACAAAGTGCTCATTTTGAAAGTGCAGGAAAATGAGCATTTGTATAACAAAAAAGTATCAAATTATAAGGATGAACAGATGGAGAACACGTAGCAATAGCAATAACTTCGCATTTAGATATTTGCTTAATCAAAATTTGGCATTGGTTAACCTGTTTTTATGTTGGCTGAACTGGAGAACAGGTTAAAATTTTTTCATTGGTCAAAAGAAATAAATGACATCCCAATCCACAATATACACTATCTATTTCCATTGCCGTTGGCAGGCTGTTGTGAACCAAAATGTTCATGCTATTCCCGTGGTCGTTAACTTGTGGATGTGAACCAGCCTTTAAATTTTGATCCAATAAGTACATCTGCTTCTAATGTGTTCAGATCTCCTTGTAGATGCTGGACTTTCCATACACTCCTGTAAGGAGTTTGACTCAAACTCTTGTTATTAGTATGAATTTTTATGTTCACCACATTGCCTGATCCATCAGCTTCAATTGCCGGCCTAGGGAGGTGTGTGATACACCGTAATTTTGATCTCATACACCCATATATTTCGTAAACCGAATATAAGACAGTATGGCTAAAGTTAAATACATAAATGTAGAGTAATGTACCCAGAGAGCAAAAAACTTCCAAACAAGCTGCATGGTGCTTTGCCTGTCTGCATCCTTGGCACTGGTTGCTGTCTGCTGCTGTCATAGAAAGGTGTGGATGAAACCATACAACATTTTTAAAACCACTTTGAAAGGCTGAATTGGGATATATTCTTCACCATTCTGTCCTCTATGTGATCTGCAAGAGGAAATGGACCGAGACCACCTTCAAATATGCCCCGCCAGTTCTAGCACCCCATCCATCAGTGAAAAATATTGGAGAGCAAGAGGATTAATGACTTCATTGTCAGAAATCCGGCATTAGCTAACAACTTTTAAAGGGAGCGTAGGCTTTCACGGCTGGAGTCAATGTTACTAGAAGATATTTCCGGGCTGTTATGCCGTGGTCTGCTGGAGTTAGAACTGCCAGACGTTTCGTCCACAACTGCGGTAGACATCTTCAGTGGCGCGGACGTAGTCTCCTTGGAGAAATAAGCGTAGCGTCTGAGGTGTCGGCTGTCCGAGCTGCTGTATTTATACCCCGAGCGGCCTCCGCCGATTGGTCCGGTTGGCGGACGACAGGGCAGGGGTGGGAGGTTCCATCCAAGGTGTTGTTTCCTCTTGATTGGTTCATTTTTATTATTCCTGTTAACCGTTGTTTCTTGCTTTCAATGATGGGGTACCAGTTGCTGTTCAGTTTCAAGGCTTCTTCTTTCTTATTGAAATTGTGGGGATGTTTGTAAATCTCAATGGCTTCGCGTTGTAGCCGGGCATGGTAGTGTGTAGTGGATGACAGAATGCTGGTATCCTGGAACTTGATGATGTGTTCGCCCTTCGCTTCAATGGCGTGTTGTGCAACTGCGGACTTGTCCGTATGGCCCAGACGGCATCCTCTTTTGTGTTCGGCGAGTCTGGTGTTTATGCTGCGTTGTGTAGTCCCAATGTAAACGGAGCCACAGGAACAGGGAATACGATATACGCCAGCCGAAGACAGGGGGTCCCGGGGATCTTTGGCTGAACGTAGTAGATTGTTAAGCTGTTTAGTGGGCTTGAAGACAGTCTTCACATTATGTCTCTGCAGTATGCGTTGGATACGGTCGGTCACATTCTGTAAGTATGGAAGGAAGACCGTACCTTTATGTTTGGGTTTATCTGTAGTGAGTGAGGCAGGTTTTGGTCTCGCAGGACGGAAGGCTCTTTTGACTTCTTGAACTGAGTATCCATTCGATAATAAAGCTAGTTCAAGGTGATGGAGTTCTTGTGGTAGCAAATGTGGCTCGCAAATGCGAGAAGCCCGATTGACAAGTGTCCTAATCATGGCTTGTTTTTGTTTGGGATGATGATTTGAGGCCTTGTTTAAATAGCGGTCCGTATAAGTGGGCTTACGGTAGACAGTGTGCCCAAGTGAGCCGTCTGCTTTCCTGCTGACCAAGACGTCATACAATTCACCATGGAGTAAGAGAAGGATGAACAGATAGCTTTTCTAGACGTCCCTCCATTGTTTGTTTTTAGAGAATTAACAGACAGGGAGTGTAATTTTGCCTTTTTTTTAAACAAGACTGCAACAGCTCATGTGGCCAATCTCTTGATGAGAACAATTGCAAGTGTGTTTCAGGACAGAATTATTAGTAGAGACTTGTGGCCCCCTCAGTCCCCCGGCCTAATCCCCTATGATTTCTGTTTTTGGAGTAACTTAAAACAAAGTACATAAGACAAACTAATGCTAGCATTTCTCAATGTGAACTATGGTGAGTGATGGATAGTTTCCTAAATAGGTGCCAAAAATGTATGTATGGATGACAGTGACTAGCTTTAGCATCTTTCATAAAGTTGGTAAGTAAAATCTTCAAAAGTAGTTTTAAGGACGTATGGTTTCATCCATGCCTTTCTATGGCAGAGGCAGACAGCAATGAGCACGGAGGGTGCAGACAGGCAAAGCACCACATAGCCCGTTGGTTTTTGCTTTCCCGGTATGTTGTATTAAAAGTGTGTGCTTTGCCACTCATGCTCAGAGGTATCTCATGAGCAGATACCTCTGGTATTTTATATCCTGCAACCTTTAGTTCATCAAAGTGGGTTACAACTTGTTTATATCTTGTAGTAAGTTGTAAGTAGCCAGTGTTTAACTTGGTAAACAATTCCTCGCACTCTTAGCGCGCTCGCCTACCACCTAGATGGCCCGGGTTCGATCCCAGGGACCCGCATGTGGTATTCGTGGTGGACGAAGCGGCATCAGGGTGGGTTTTCTCCGGGTGCTCCGGTTTCCCCCGCCATCTCATTCCACCGGTGCTCCATCTTCATTCCATGTGTCATCAGTGTCACCGCCTGCGGTGCCGTAGTAGTAAAAGCGGGCCTTAAACACTACAACAACAACAATTCCTTGCAACAATCTGTATTTAAGCTAGGACCAGCTAACAGGTCAAGTCCACTAGTTCACTGCGTACTACCGTAGTTCTATATAGTATTGCAGATGTAGAATAACCCTTACAACTCTTTTGAAACCTGATTGTTCCTGAACCTTGTAAAGTTACATCTATTGGTTACGTATTTCTACATAAAATTGTTACACTATCAACATTCAGAGTGAAATATAACCATTCGTTTGTGTCCAGTTGAGTCCATATATTATTTTCTTTTCACACTCCTTAGGTATGTCCTTGCGATGTTGCAACAATTTCATGGCACATTCTTTGTGATTGTGTGCTAGAATTATGAGATGCTTTTGTTAACACACATCTCTATGTCTCAAACATTTTACACTTTTTTAATTCTGATAAAGCACCAGAAAAATAGTCACTACGTAGGCTTCAGCAGTCAGTGTCCATAGTAACAAAGTCTTCTGGGTAAGGCAGTGTCTTGTAAAGAATGTTCTTCCACACAATAGCCATGTGTAGGACAGGATTGGAAAGGGTAGAGTGAGACTGAAAAATTCAGTGCCATTACTGGGACTTGAACCATGGCTCTACTTAAGTGTGGAAGAACTTAAGTATGTAAATATTGTAAGTCGCCATTAAGGTATGTTATCTCATATAAGTTGAGTTTTCCTTGTTTGGTTTACTGGGAAAAATTCAAATGAGTTGGAGAATTTAATGTTGTGTCTACATGTTGGCCCTGATCGCTTAGTGATTCGAGCAGCCGGACGCTAACTGTAGATTCATGGTTCAAATCCCGGTCATGGCGTTGAATTTTTCAGTCTTGCTCCACCCTTTCCAAGGCAGTGTCTTGGTTGCTTTTATTGCCAATGTTTCACCCTACTATGCAGGGCTTCCTCAGGGCTACTACTCTTCTTGACAGCACCACAGGAACTGTGCTGACTAGGCGGCTACCCGTTCATCTATACCTTGGCCGTGGGGGTTCAAGCTTGACCCTCTCGCTTCCATTGGCTGACGACTTGCCAATCCCTGTGTTCTTATTAACGTTTGCCAGATGATGTGGAGATGTCTCCCATTATCTCTTTTTATGCTGATTTTTGGTTTAAATATTTCTATGATTTCTCTGACCATTCTATGTGTGAAATGATCATAGTTAGCTGGTAGCTGTATTGGTCGTAATCTGTGATGTCGCATGGATATGGCATGCTCTGCTAGTGCTGACTTTTCGGGTTGGTTTAATTTTAACCTACTAATATGTTCCTACCATCTAATCTTTATTGATCTGCTTGTTTGTTCTACATATGCTGCTCTGCAGTTGTAGTCAATTTTGCAAACTCCAGCATTGCTCAAGGGGTCTTGTTTATCTTTGACTGAGTGTAAGAATGACTTCAGTTTTTTAGTCGGCTAGCATCTGGTTTTGATATGTTTCAGTAGTATCTTCGCTATTTTGTCAGTCGTTCATCAGGCAACCATGCTGTGATTTCGTCCTTGTCGTTTTCTTTTCTTGCAAGGACAAAACCACAGCATGGTTGCCTGATATAAAAGGAATGACTGACAAAATAGTGAAAATACTGCTGAAACGTAACATCAAAGCCAGATACAAGTCTACTAAGAAACGGAAGTCATTTTTGCGCTCAGTCAAAGATAAACAAGACTACTTGGGCAACGCTGGAGTTTACAAGATTGACTGCAACTACGGAGCAGCATATGTAGGACAAACAAACAGATCAATAAAGGTCAGATGGTACTGTCTGTTCACCAGCTCATGGCCTTAGGGAACTGAGGTGGAGAGGAGAGAGATTCTGCATAGTGTTTTGTAAACACCCTAGATAACATTACCACTGGTTAGGTTGCCAACTTCTATCCAATGTTATTCCCGGTATGTTTGCTTGCTAATATCTCTTAACTTCAGTTAAAAATTGGACGAATCAGTAGCGTTATCTCAGAAGTAAAGGAAACATGAGTGTATAAGTAGATAAACCCACCTAGAAGTGGTGTGAAATCTGCTGTGATATTGTGATTGCGGTGCAAAGCGTTTCAAAGTTCTATGACTAAAACAGATCTTTATAGGATGATTGAGATGAACAAACCTAAAGAGGTTTCTAAAATGGACGCATTTTGGGTTTCATTGGACCACGCTGTAGTTTGTTTGCCCCCATACATCGGTGATCTCAATCCCATAGAACTAGCTTGGGTCAAGATAAAACGGATAGAGAAATGTAACAGATGACTTTTCCTTACAGGAATTGCACATATAACACTCAAGGGTATACCACTTGTGAACGAAACAGGCTGGCAGGGTTTTTGCAAACACATAGAAAAGGTAGAAAATGATCAATGGGAGAAAGAGTAGCTGAAAATATTGTTTACGTTTTATAAGTTAAATATACTGCAGGAACTAAAAATAACATTTATGTTCCACTATTTGAGTGACTTCTTCGCTTGATTTAGCATGAATACACATTCGAAGGTTGGTACTACGATCGCAAGATTGACCAGAAGCACGAGATATCTCCATTTATCTGGAATTGTTTACTGACGTACTGGCTCACTGCATTCCTGCCAGGTAACATCTGTAGGAACATATTAGAAGCTCAAAAAGTCAGCATTAGCAGAATATGCCATATCCACGCGACATACATTCTGTCTGTTCACCACCTCATGGTCTAAGGGGAATGAGGGGCAGGGGAGAAACATTCCACGCAGTGTAACCTTAATTTTGTAAACATCCACTTAATCGTTCTGCTGATCATGTTGCCAACTTACCTCCAATATTATTCGTACTATGTTTACTTGCTGCTAATCTCAGTTGTAAAATTGTACTTGTTCCTAGTTTTGTGTCGGAAGTATTGGTAAAAGTAATGTAGGAGCAGATAATCCTCTGCCTAGGAGTGCTGTGAAATCTGTTATGATATTGTGGTTGCAGAGGGGTTCAGAGTGACAGTTCTGTGTAAAACGGTCTTTATAGGATGATTGAATCAAACAAACATAAAGAGGCTCTTACAGGTATTACTGCCTTCTGTTACTTTCATTACCTGTACTTGTAGGAACAATTACTATACTATTAAGTGACCGAAATTTTAATACTTCATTCTTTGATCCTGCAGGAGGAAATGAGAAGTTGTTAGACTGAATTCTTCCTCAATGGTTATGACATTATTGATTATTTTGGTTTTATTGGGCCCCACTGTCATTTACATGCCCCCACGTGCAGTCTCAATCTCATAGGACTAGTTTGGGCCATGGTAAAATGAAATGCAACAGGTGACTTATTCTTACAGGAATTGCATGATACAACGCTCGAGGATATATCACGTACGACCAAACCAGACTGGCAGTTTTTTTAAAAATATAGAAAAGGCAGAAAATGATCAGTGGGAGGAAGACAGTAGTTGAAAACATTGCTTACGCTTTATAAGCTAAATATACTGTATGAACTGAAAATAACATTTAAATTGTGCTATTTTGAGCAATTTGTTTCCTTTAATCTGGCGTGAATATACGTTCAAAGTTTGGCAACATTATCATAAATGTGATTAGAAGCAGAACTGCTGCTTGCGATATCATTGTTTATTGGGAATTTTTTACTGATGTAGTGGCTGTTGCATTCCTGTCAGGGACCTTCAGCTGGTGAACAAACTGTGGATTATGACCAATACAGCTGCACGCTAACTGATCATTTCATACATAGAATCGTCAGAGAAAGCACAAAAATATTTAAACTAAAAAGAAGCATAAACAGGGATAGTGGGAGACATTTCCACACTATCTGGCAAACATTAACAAGAACAAGGGGGTTAGCGAATCATCAGCCAATGGGAGCAAAAGGGGCCGGCTCAAATCCCCACGGCGAGGGTATAAATGAATGGGTAGCTGCCTAGTTAGCACAGTTCCTGTGATGCTGTCAAGAAGAGTAGTAGCCTTGAGGAAGCCCTACATAGTAGGGTGAATGGCAATAAAAGCAACCAAGACGCTGACCTACCCAGAAGACTTTGTTACCAGAAAAATAGTATTGTCTACCTTTGTCTATGGAAAGCAAATCACTTTGCACTTCCACAAACATACACCTTGTGTCTCCTGCTTTCACTGGTACTGCAATTAACTTTTATATATTGTACACATTTTGTGAAGCTAAGAGCAGAAATATTACAAAGTTCAGTCTGTTTGAACCAGCAAATACAGCTGTGTCACAAGCAGAAAATAACAAATGGGTTGACTCCATGCTTATTGGAAATGGCGGGAATGTGCCCTTTGGAAAATGCAGCACACTTTTACTTATTTCAATTAACTTTGTCGGTAGTACTACTTACGGCTGAGCTAGTCCCTTTTGGCCATACAGAACACTGTCTATTAGGACATCAAAATTATGTTCTAAGCTGTCTACAGCAGGGTTTGGCAGCTTAGTCGCTCCATGATGTCATACCGTGGAGTAAGATTTCTCCTTTCTCAGCACAGCTGCTTGCAAGAGGAGGGGAATGTTGAACATTACCCCTCCACTGAACGGAACAGTAGCAGCCTTTGCACTTAGTAATTGCGTAAATTTAGAAACAAGTAGTGCAGCCAGGATTTGGTACCTTAGTTGGGAAACTTAACATTTAGTTATTTATGCTAATGGAGTCCTTTTTAGCATTTTATAGGGCATCAAAATCCAAGCCCTAATAATGTTACACAAGCTTGTTAAACATAATGTAGCATAATGTAGTAGCTATTGTCCAGGACTCTTGGGAAGTTGTGTCACTGAATCAACCCCCAGTTAATGTGTTCACTATTAACAAAAGTAATATAAATTCTAACTCATCATAAACTAACATTTGATATTGGACTTTAAATCATCTAGAGTTAGATTACTTTTAGTAACAAATAAAGCAATACGAGCTGTCATGGCACTACACGTGCTTACTGTTGCTGTATGTGCACTGCTTGTGTCTGCTCCTCACAGAGTGCTCCAACAGCATTCGTACGCTTCTACACCATAAGTCTGATACTTGCCAACCACTGGTCCACAGCACTCATTTGTATTAAATGGCTATGTACACTTGGTTTTGCATCAGTTATTTCTGCATTTCTAAAGGCTTGTTCTGCACTTCCATTCAAATAAAGGTTTATTTTCTCTATATTACCTTTAATTACTTGTTCGTTAAATGCCATACTAGCAACAGGCTCATTACAGGTACCTGGAGTGGCCCGTTCCTCTGAGATCATATGTCCCAGATAATTAACTTCTTTTCTTAGGAACTTGCGTTTATCTGGCTGCAACTTCAAATGATATTACCGAAATGTACTAAAAACTTCCCTTCATTTTTGATCATGCTGAATTAAAGACTTTGCATACAAAGCATCTAGAGGGTGCTAGTCCCGCTAACACAGTATTCATATTTTGGAATGTTGCTGGAGCAGTTTTTAGACAAAAGGCATTCGCAAATGCTGCCAGTGACCTGTCTTTGTGGAGAAGGCAGTTCTCCTGCTGTTATGTTTCAGTCTGCACAGAAAGAAATGTAGGCTCTCCAGTGTTGAGGAGAGCTAGGTTGTAATTGTCCAAGAAATAAGCGATGAGGTTGCCTCTCACACAAGCACGACTTGAACCCCAAAGCAGTGTTGCACATTGAAGTCTCCCACCAACGGAAACGGTGTTGGTAACTGGGAAACTAGATCTTCTGAATCAATGTGTGAAAAGTCATGGGACAGAGGCAAATATAAGTTACAAATGGTGAACTGGATGTTTGGCAGTACAGTGTTATGGCAACTGATTGCATATCAGACCGTAAGGGTACAGATTTCATATATACATCATCTCTGACAAGCATCATAGCACCTCCATGTGCCGGAACACCCTCTTCTGGTGTAATATCACACTGTACTGGAGTATATCGCCTTGTTGGAAAGTGCCTTGTGGACGCAACTTAGTCTCTTGCTAACATGCGACCAAAGGTTCCTTCTTTTTGAGCAAAAGTTCTAGCTCTGGTCATTGTATTCTAATTCTGTGTATGTTCCATTGTAGGATGACCATGTTAAAATCTCTGTGGGATAAAAACTCGAAGGTAACTCTCCATTACCTTGGATTAGATGGTTGTTGATTCAATCTAGCCCTTTTCTTACTTCTTGGGCTTACACTCTTTCAGAGGCTTTATCCTACCTCTCCTGATGTCAAGATTTCACCAGAAAGATGTTTTGAGGCCCCCTGAATCCAAAAAAAAAAAGCATTTTTAGAAAAAGGTCTGTGTATCTGTCTGTCAGCCTGTGGACAGCATAACTCAAAAATGAAAAGTCGGTTAAAAACCAAAGTTGGTATTTAAGTTTAATGTCTTTCAAGGATGTGACACAAAGATTTTGAAGAAAATTGCTCCACCCTAAACTACCCTTTACATGGAAAACTTTTCAATAATGCTTACTCCCTTGAAAATGGCTCTAACGATTTTGATTAAATTGCCATGTGTTTAAGATATTTTTATGACAAATAAAATGTATATCTTGAATTTTCTGAGTCAGTCTGGGTGGCTCAGTTGGTTAAACGCTGGCCTACTGATCCTAAGGTTGTGGGTTCAAATCTGGCCCAGACCGATGGTTTTTAAGTGTGCTTAAAAATGACAGCTCCATGTCAGTAGATTTACTGGCACGTAAAAGAACTCCTGCGGGACAAAATTCCGGCACACCGGCCATGCTGATGTGATCCTAGCCATTGACAGCGTCGTTAAACAACAAAATAATAATTTTTTTAATTTTCTGGCCATAGCCCATGAAGTCCTATTTACTCTTGACTTTTGCATAACTGGTAAATCATAAGAGATAGACCAAATGTTACTGTACAAAAAATGTAGATCTTGCTAAAACACACAATTTGTAATACATTTTTTTGTGTATTGAACCATTTCAGAGATATTCCTCATTATTTGTGTTGGAGAGCTTATGCTTCTGTCAAATGGAACATCGCTATTCATCTTTTTATATGTTAACTGTGCAAAGACAACAGAGTTTGAAAGCTTTAAAAGATTTGACTATCGCTCAAGGGCTACTGTATTCCCATATTCCTGTTGCACCTGCAAGAAAACGAGCAATAAGATAATTTCTGCAAATATTTATCTTGACTAACACGAAGAAGATAGAAGAATAAGAGTTTGTAAGAATGGTTAGTACAAGAGTAGAGAAAGTCATGTGAGTGTAACACATCAGAGTTTTCCCTGAGTTTTACCAGGAGTATCATCGACCTCTGCAGTTCTTTTAGAGGTTGTTACGGACTAAGGCGACGATGTTGAATGCTTTGGCTTTGGATTATATATGACATTGTTGTCTGAATTTGTGGCTCTGTATCCCTAGTTTGAGTTACGATGGTCTTATTTGTGGAGGTCAATGAACCGAGAACTTCAGCTAGGTCACCAACAAAAGCATAGATTGTTCCAGTAATATTTTTCCGTTTTCACGGCTTTCCTTCTTACATAGGCTTGTACATATTTTAGTAAAACTAAGTACAAAAAATGTAATTGTATAGAATTAAACTGAAGGAGTAATTTAAAATAATGTTATGTAAATAAAAAATAGGTTCAATTGTATGTTTTGCTGTATTGTCAACTTACATGTCATATATAATTGCAGTTTCTCCATTAGTTTCTTTTCCCCCACATATCTGTCAAAGTGCACTGTCATGACTTCTTCACAAGAGAACGCTCTATGATCTCCATTGCATCGTGCATCAGCTCCAGGAGTTCTGGAATATTCTGGGATGCTGCAAATTCCTGAAGGTCACTCACAACAGATAATGCTTCTCTATAAGTGTGTATTTTTGGCTCCTTTTCGTTGACTTTGTCATCCATTGCTTCCATGATTTCAACTGCTGTTTCCAATAGCAATATCTGCTGCACTTTGAATGTCTTCCGTCATGGCCAGTTCATTATCAAAGCGCATAACTATGTATTAATCATAATGAAAATCTGCCTTAGGTTATTTGTGCAAACGGCTTCGGACAGACTATTCCATTTCCGCGTTAGGCAGTTTTCCGGTTTAGAATGTTATTTAACATAGGAAATAGCTCCATTCCAAGATTTATTTTCCGGTTGTCCAGGTTTCCAGTATAAAGGGAGTGTGGTTTAGTCAGGTTTTACTGTATTAAGCAGCGTTGAACATGTTTAATTTGTTATAAATTAATTGCTAGAATAGCTGTTTAAATTCTGTATATAGATGTGAAAGACAGGGAAAAAGTAATATGACAGGTATGCAATATAAAATAGTAATTTCGCTTAAAAAAAAGGGAAAGAATTCAGTTGGTCATAAACCGAAGATGGGAATGAAGGTTCCCAAAGCATGTTCTATTTTCGCAAGTAAGTGTGGTATAGTGTAAACCTAAGTGACCCTAAATTAAAAGATTTTTTGTTAGCCAAAGTAAAGTTTAAAAAAATCTGAAATAAAGAACTTGTAATATAAATATACATGATATTAATGTGTAGAAATTATAAACAATTATAAACTTTCCAATAACTCATATTGAAAATATGGAGGAACTTTGACACGATAAACAACAAAACGGTGGAAAGAAAAGGTGTAAAAATTGTTCAAGTTAGAAGTACAGGCCCTGAAAAAAACCGGACTTAAGTTAGTATTGACATGCATGGCAGATGGAACATAGATAAAATCCATGGTCATTTTCAAGAGGAAAACTATACTCCTAAAATAAAATTCCTGCTAGATGAGAATGGTATAAAATTTTGGATGGAAAATGTATGACAGATGCAAACAGGTACTTTATGAAATCAACACTATATGTTGGAATGGGATAAATTTCACAGTCACATACTAAGAAAGCTAAAAGTCACTTAGCCCGAAGCAATATTATGATTGCTGTTATACCAGATGGTTTAACTTCGACGCTACAACCTTTAGATGTCTTTTTGAATAAACCATTGAAAGGTCATGTGCGTGAACAATGGAATAACTGGATGATGAGTGGCAAAAAGTTGTATACTAAAGGTGGAGCTATGCAGGCTGGGTCACTTAATGTGCTTTGTGATGTGTGTGAACAGTGATCAAATCCTTTAAAAAGTGCAGGATTTCTACCTAGTCTTATAAGTTCTGTCACAACGTGGAATAAATTTCAGGGCAAAATGAGAACATTTTTTGAAGTTATGATACACCATTTAGTAGAACAGATTCTGATGAGCGCTTGACACTATTATTTCACTCACCTTAGTCTTCACACAGGCCTTTAAATGCTTGCCCAGTTATCTATGGCGGCAGTGATTTAATACAGCCACTTTACTCTGGAGGAGATATTAAGCTTGGCAGGTGAGAGAAAACCTTAACGATTATACATTTACAGATAGATATGAATTTCTCAGGGGTGACTTTTTAAATCCTTGGGGATGGGGGGATTTTCCCCCCTGGAGCCACCCCCTCAATTCATCATTATATGGCAACATATATGACATTTATGCCTAAATCTGCCACTGCTCGCCACAGGGATATTTTTAGGCTTTCAAGATTACTGTGTCTGGAAGAGCTGGTCGTGGTCTTCAAAATGTCCCACAGTCTGTAATCCGGGGTACTCAGGTCTGGACTGGATGGTGGCCAATCCTTGTGGCTGATGAACTCTGGTATGTTGTCCTTGAGCTATTGCTCACATTTCCTAGCTTTGTGAGCTGGAGTGCTGTCTTGTTGGAAGATCCAGTGTTCACCGTTGAACATTGAACACTGAACACTGTCTGGTTAAGGGGCTTCACAAATTTTTTCAGGATTTCCTCTGCGCACACATTTGCATTGGTTTTTACGCCCCTTTCACAGAAATGGTATGAGACTCGCAACCTAACCATCACTGATGCTGAATGATGGCCACAAAGAACCCAGGGAGCAACCTGACAGGATTCTTCAGGGTTTCGAGGATACACTGTCGTTCTGCCTATTGAATTCTTCCTGTTGTGAAAATTTTCTCATCTAAAAAAAAGGGTTCTGCGATATTGATTTTTGGTGTGCTGTCTAAGGAGGTTACATGATCTTTCCAATCTAATCTTCATCAGACAGGTTTTGAGCAGATGTCCTGTGCATCGGCTATAGCCCAAAGTCCTAGGTCTTCATTTATTAGCCTAGAGACACTCATTCTTGACATTTGATGCTCCACCATTAGTTTTTGTTTCCTAGCAGAATTTCTTCTGATACGCTCCCAAACATGTTTGATCACATTCAGCGTTTGAACCAATTGCGGCCGGCCAGGTCTTTGTCATCAATACTAGAAAGATGGGTGAACCTGTTAATGGCCCGATAAACAAATATGAGTGAGATTCCAAGTGGTTTTAACAAAGTGAACATTGCCTTGGATCCTTCTTGTACTTGTGTAATGCTGTGACAGCTATACAATTCTCTTTCACAGACTATACTATGATGAAACAAAGAGCAGTACTGAAAGTTGAATGGGTAAACATTTCAAGGAAGAGTGTTATTACAAGATAAAATTGCCCTGGCCGCTGTGCAGTTGCATCAGTCGAGAGGGTTAAGAGGAAATGTTGATGTCAGTATTTATGTTTGGACTATGTAATGCATGGCACTGAGGACAATTTGTTATGGGGATACTGATGACACAGTGCAAATCGACTCATCAAGTACATGTGAGGACCTTAACAAGGAAAGTGAGAATGTACTTGAGGAACTGTTAGCCTTGGATGACGAATGCAAGAATTTTGCAAGATTTCCAATACATTTGTGAGTGATTTTGCTTTCTTTCACAATGGCTTTAATTTATATACATTTCAATCTTAATTTTTACTTTCTCTACTATGTATAGTAAGTAGAGAAAGTATTGTATTCCACCCAAAATTTTGATGTCGAGATTTCATCGGAAATATGTTTTGAGTCCCCCTTAATCCAAAGAAAACATTTTTAGAAAAAGCTCTGTGTGTATATGTGTGGAGATGTTAAGATGTGTGTGTGAGGGGTGTGTGTGTCTGTCAATCTATCTGTGGGCAGCATAAATGAAAAGTAAGTTAAAAACCAAAGTTTGTATTAAGTTTAATGTCTTTCAAGGATGCAACACAAAGATTTTAAAGAAAATTCCTCCACCAATTCCTACATAAAGTGCTTACGATTGTAAGTTGCTCTTGGGGTATTTATCTGTGACGTGAGATTCCCTTTTGGTCTACCAGGAAAGTACGAATCGGTTGGGGAATTTAGTGTCATGCTGGCAAGTTGCCCATGATAGTTTAGTGGTTAGAGTAGTCGCTCAATAAGTGGAAGATCCGTGGCTCAAATCCTGTTTATGGCATTGAATTTTTCAGTCCTAATTCTACCTCTTAAAGCATTTCGGAGATATTCCTTATGTGAGTTTTGGAATACTTAAACTTTTGTCAAATGGAAGATTGTTATTAATTTTTTTATATCTTAGCCGTGCAAAGAGAATGAAATCTTGAAGGTCTAAAAGATTCGACTATCGCTCAAAGCCTACTGTATTCCCATATTCCTCTTGCGCCTACAAGGAAATAAGCAATAATTTCTGCAAATGTCTCAACTAACACAAAGAAGATATAGGTATAAGAGTTTGTAAGAATGGTTAGTACAAGAGTAGAGAAAGTTAAACGAAAAGTTGGTTAAAAACCAAAGTTGGTATTTGAGTTTAATTTCTTTCAAGGATGTGACACAAAGATTTTGAAGAAAATTGCTCCACCCTAAACTACCCTTTACATGGAAAATTTTTCGAAAATTTTGATTTTCTTGAAAATGGCTCTTAACGGTTTTGATTAAAGTGCCATATGTTTGATATAATTTTATGTCAAATGAAATGTATATTTTGAATTTTCCGGCTATAGCCTATGTAATCCTGTTTACTCTGGATGACTTTTGCATAACTGGTAAACCATAAGGGATAGACCAAATCTTACTATACAAAAATGTAGATCTTACTAAAACAATTTATGCCTAAATAATTTTTTTGTAGAGTGAACCATTCCAAGGATATTCCTTGTTGTAAGACTTAAAGCTTTCACGGCAAGCGTTATTAATCAAGGCTTCACAGGTGAACAGTTGTGAAGCCTTGATTGATATTCCTTGTTATTTGTGTGAGCTTTGGAAAACTTATACTTCCATCAAGTGGAACATCGTTATTCATTCTTTTATATGTTAACCGTGCAAAGGAATGGAATTGTAAAGCTTTAAAAGATTTTACTATTGCGCAGTCTTGTATTCTCATATTTCCCTTGTACCTACAAGAAAATAAATAATAAGTTGTACAAATGTTTATCTCAAATAACATGAAGATATAGGAACGAGAGTTTGCAAGAATGGTTAGTACAAGTGTAGAGAAAGTCATGTGAGTGTAACACATCACATGCTGTCTTATCTGCTGAAATATATGGTAAAAATTAAGAGTAGAAAATGAATCAATGACATAAAACAACATTCACTTTTTATACTTCGTGGAACATGTGTTGGAGGCTGGTTTCCTCCATTATCAACCAGGCGTCGATTGATTGTGGATGGTGAATCAGATTGTTCCATAGCCTGCTCCAGTGGTGTTTCTAGGAACTTGTACAATGGGTTGCTCTGTGGAATATGAAAATATTCTTGTTCATCCAGAAAAAAATCCATTCCCATGTTGACAATCCTTGCTTTCCTGTTATGTGCTTTAATAGTTTTGGCTCTGGATTTGTTGTGATTTTTCTTCCAAAAATGGCCACTAACTGCTGATCTTTCTAGGTGATTGTGTTCTATATATCAATGTTCCTTGGCTCTGAAATTGCTCTTTGTTTTCCCTCTACAGCTTTGATTGCAATATTGCATTCTATTTGATAAATTCTGGATTTTTATTTTAAGGGATGCTATCTTTGGTGGGAGTCAAGGACGTTTTTATGGTGTATATGTTAATACAGAGAGATCCAAAGACATAAGAACCACTGTGTGGTGTTTTTCCACTGCACTGCCGGAAACATAACAGCAGCTGCTGTACAGTTGACTTGTTTTTCTCTGCTCTGAAAATGCAGTACTGAGCAGATGCACTACGTGTGGTTGAGTTATTACCAGTGTGCTTTATTATTTTGTCCTGTACTTAGTCGCAAAGTGTATAATGGCTCATCATTTGTTTTCTACTGGACAGCAGTATTTTATGATTTGTATGTGTTAACTCAGTCAGCTCGCCAAGTGAAATTGCGATTTGCATTGCAGAAAGATTTCCAGGTGATCTGTGATTTCTATCTCTGAAGTAACTTAAACCATAAAGTGTACAAGACAAACCCACACACCCTGGAAGAATTAAAACAAAATATCTGTCAGGAAATTGCCAGCATTTCTCAATGTGAACTATGGCGAGTGATGGATAGTTTCCTAAAGAGGTGCCAAAAATGCATAGATGATGGTAGCCAGTTTCAGCATCTGCTTTAATTATTTTGGTGAGTAAACCCTTTAAAAGAAGTTTTAAAAATGGTTTATGGTTTTATCCACACTGTTCTATGGTAGCATCAATCAGCGACAAGCACAGAGGACCCGCACAGACAAAACACAGCACAGTCGATTCACAGTCTTTTGGATCACCCTTTAGGAGTCAATTGGATGTTGTGTTCCCTGAGACTGTTCTTGAATTTGACGAATTCTGTGGGTGATAAGAGAATTTTTTAAGGACGTCTCTTCTGTTGTGTTGAGCATGGATTGTTTCTTGTAACAGCTTTTTCTTCTCTGCTATATTCACTTTTTTATCTACCACAGATTTTCGGAAACCATATGTTATATTTAGCTTCATATTCCTTAGCTGAAAGTGGTATGTTCACAGGCCTGTGCATTTAAACTATTGAAAGCTACCTTTTGTGCAACCTGTAATTTAGATATCATGTAACTGTTTGTCTACATTGGTTTTCTGTAGATCCAGAAGTTTATTGTGTTTGAATTTTTTCTAAAATTTCTCATACAAATATCCCTTTGGATTTCAGTCATTTTTCAATTAATGGTGATAGTTTCTTTAGTGGAATGATAGGAAATAACGTTTTACCCCAGATGGCACTAACTTGTCATCGGATACATAGATGATATTTTTGCAATAGCACCAAAGAAACAAATTGAAGATGTACCAAAGCTGTTAGGTCTACAAGAAGAAAGTGTAAAATTCACATTAGAAATAGAAAAAGGCAAAGAACCACCATTTTTATACCTAGATATAATAAAAAATGCAAACAGAATAAACTTCTGGATCTACAGAGAACCAACACAGGCATAAAATTACATAAAATGTAGTGGCTAAAACCCAAGATTCCACAAGCAGTTTTCAGTAGTTCAATGCACAGGCTTGTGAACATATCACTTTCATCACAGAATACAAAGCAGAATATAAATGGTTTCCAAAAATCTTTGGTAGACAAAAATGTAAATATAGCAAAATAGTTGTTGGCTAATGCTGGATTTCTGACAATGAAGTCATTAATCCTCTTGCTCTCCAATATTTTTCACTGATGGGTGGGGAGCTAGAAGTGGCTGGGCATATTTGAAGGTGGTCTTGGTGCATTTCCTCTTGCATATCACACAGAGGACAGAGTGGTAAAGAATATATCCCAATTCTGTTCAAATGTTTTGCCATACAGTTGAGACAGAATATATGGTTAGACCCCAAAAGGAAATCATTTATGTAAATATTTATTGCAAATGTAATTTATTTTTCATATTGGTAAGGATTAGTTGAGTAATGAAAATGTATTACTATTTTATCAATTGTTGTGAAAAATAGAATTGTTTAAAAACGTCATAAATGTTAAGTTTCAGGTTTAATTTTAATATGTATAAATGTAAGAACCATATATATTTAATGTTAAAAGTGTAGGGAGGATAGATAAAGATCGCTTCCCTAACATTACAGGAACTATTTAGCATAGGAAAGTATAAAATGAGCGCATAGGCACATGAATATAAAAAGAGCGTCGTGTAATCAGGCGCCAATTTTTAGGCAGTAGCGTCTCTATATTTGAAAGGTGAAAAAACGTTTTTGGTAATGTGTGTAGACGTGGGTCTAAAAGACTATAAAGTGAAAAGACTGTCAAGAAAATACAAATAGGTGCAACGAAAGTCAATTCAATTATAACAAGTATAATAAGGGACGAAAAAAGTGCAAATAAAGTGATATATAGTGAAGTTACATCGAGTGTTCATTCATTTCACCCAGTACCACGCCCTGAGAGTAAGAAAAGAATCTCATAGCACAACGCAAAGTAATAATCATATTAAAAACCCAGCACCACAATCGTGTCCCATAATCAGCCTGAAGGTTGCAACTGCCGTTTTTCTAGGATACTGAGGAATTACTGTGTGAATGTTTGGTAGTTCCCATCTTTTATTTTTTGATTTTTATAGTAGTATTTTACAACGATTTTATTGAATTCAGAGTTAATTAATCTTTTAGTTGCATAAAATGGTAACTATAGATTTCTATACACTGCTGGTACACTTTTTTGCAAGAAAATCAGCTTTGTCATTACCACTCAGTCAGCAGTGTGCTGGTATCCATGGGAAGACTAGGTGTATTTGAAGTTCTGTTAGATGGGTAAGGATTTTCCAACATTCTATAATAGTTTGGGTTTTTGGTGACAATTGCTATAATTGCCACCCTGGAATGTGAGAGAATAACTGCTTGATGAAAATGTGTGATTCTATACAAAAGACTTTATAGGGCCATTTGAATTGCTTCAATTTCTCCATCAAAGTTTGTAGTTCCATAACTTAAAGATTTGTAATAGGAAAAGAGGTGACACGTGACTCCAGCCCCTGCTCCATCTTGGCTTGATATCAGTGATCCATCAGTATAAATATGGAGCCGTTCTTGTTCCAGAAATCTATACTCTGTACATCAAGAGATTAAAGGAGATGTTAACAAAGCCATGTGTGTTTAGACCGTAGTGCACCTTTTTGATGCTTTTACTGTTTAAATAGTCCCTTGAATAAATACTGATACTAAGATCTGAAATCTCACTTAATGTCTACTAAAACACAAACTACTATCTATTCATTTTGAGGTTGATCCGTGTGAAACTGAACCTAGGTGACCAGTGCACAGTTATGATGTATCCTTCTGGCATTCGCGCCAGAAATACTGTCACAAACATGTAGTGAGTGCATGCGGTACATAACAGAAAGGAAACGATCCCTTATTCCGTAAATTTAAAGAGTGACTAACATGTAACTAGAAACGATAAGATTGATAGTCACAACAAAATAAACGATGCACATGTCATAATTATTATTTTTTCTTTGCGAGCACTGTTTATACTGGTACTCGAAACACCGGTAAACTCAGATGTTAATTTCGCTGCTTCTTTGACGGGAATAGTTGGATATTTCTCACACAACTTATAATATATACACGTAAAACAGTATTGTTTTTTCACCACTAGTCAATGGTTTTCCTGCCTTATGCTTTGCATAAGTCGACGAAGACGCAAGAGCAAATTCACCACGGCTGTCTGCCATGATTCTAAATAGAAACTGCTGGCTGTAAACAATACTCGGATATCAGGTCCTCATATCATGTTGGGACTTGTAGTTCTGTTTATCAGTATACATCAGCGTTAATTAACCTCTTAGGTATTTGTGTAGAATATTACATCATTAAACGATAAATTCATTCTAAAACTCAGATTACTAGGATGGGACTACTTCCCTGCACGCATTGCTACCATGTTGTACCACGGTGCACTGGTTACATGGGTTTGTTTTGACGCAGACAAACCTAAGACTGAACTTAGTATAAGTATACTAAGCATAGTTGAAGTGTAAGAATATGCAGTTAAGTGAATCTGTAACCAGCCTAACTCATTCAGCGCACACGTTATTCAGTATGAAAGTAATATGGTGGAAGAAGTGAGTGTTGTGAAACATAAGTGCGGGGAAACCATTGCGAAGTGGAGAAAAGACAATAATATTGAACGTGTTTAACAAGTTCTGCGAGAAATATCCTGAACTTGCTATCGCTGACATGATGAAATGAACATCCAAGTTTACCGGTGTGTCAGTTTCATTAGTGCACATGAAGAAAAATCCTCAGTTGTTGAAGTCAGAGCTCCTGACAAGTGCTGGATTATTGTTTGTGACGAATTTGTGAGATATGCAATCCGTCGAAAAGTTCACCAGTTCTTTGTTAACAATGAACCCCCCCACCTTAAACAGTTAACTCTGATCCCGATCTCCCAGATTTAAAACAAACTTCACTCCATAAGCTGCTTCTGGAGATTGGTTTTGAGTTTGTGAGCAGAAAACGAAAGTGTTATTGTGGACAGAGATAACGTAACTAGCAGTTCATTTCCATGTGCTGCATGTTGTTTAGATCGAGTAAATATATTCTTTTAGTGGTGTGAAGTGCATATTATACTTACGCGTAGCAGTAACTGTGTTCCGTCATTGCGAATGCGCATGGGCACAGAGTGATACAAACCGGTGCTTTGCTTACGTCTCCTTTAATCTCTTGATGTACACAGTATAGTATGGATTGTCTCTAATGCCAATAATTTTAGAACACTAGTTGGAGTATCACTTTTCTTAGCTTCTTCTGTTATGTGTAAGTAATATGTGATGTCTAATGTTTGTATCGGATTGACTTTATATATGAAGTTTCTTTTGAATTAGAAAGGTTTACATTCTTCTTGAGGTCTTGAACTTTGGAAAGAAAGCTCTCCTGAGTCTTCAGTGTGTGTGTGTAAAATTTATCTTGTTCCGTGTATTGAATAAGAGCCTGATCAACTTTTCATGTTGAATAAGAGCTGTTTTTTCTACTTCATATTCATTGGGGTATTGGTTGGCTAGTTTCCATAGCTGGTATTGGTGTGGTCTTGATAGCACCTGTAATTAGTCTCAGACTTCGGTTTCGAAAGATTTGAATTTTTTTCTTTTGTATTTGCTGTTACAAGAACTTCCACAGTAAGTAAATAATGGCTTTATATATACATTGTACGTCTTGTTAAGAGTTGCTCTGGAACATATATAGCAAAAAAGAGTTAAATGTTAAAAGAAACAACCAGGCTCAACACAACATAAGAGAAGATGCCCTTCAAAAAATTCCCTTATAACCCACAGATGTTCAACAAATTCAAATATATTTATAGAGAACACAACATCCAATTGTTTCCAATTGACAAATACAGCATAAACACGTAACTTGGCTCTACCATTAAAGGCAGCATCCTTTGAAATAAAAATCCAGAATTTATCAAATCAAAATCAGCAGTTGCCACCCATTTTTGGAAGAAAGATCATGACAAATTCAGAACTTAAAGCTATTAAAACACACAACGGGAAAGCAAGAATTGTCAACATCGGAACAGATTTTCTTCTGGAAGAAATAGGGCAGAGTCTATTTTCATATTTCACAGAGTGACCCATTGTACAAGGTTCAAGAATCACCACTAGAGCAGTCTACAGAAGAATCAACTTCACCACCCAAGATCAATCACATATTCCAAGGATGCAACATCCCAAACCACACTACCCTTTACATGAAACACTTTTTGAAAATGTTGATAGTGTCTGGTTAATAACAGAGGAAACTAACCTCCAAAACATGTTCCAGGAAATGTAAAATGTGAGTGTTCTTTTATGTCATTAATCAAATCAGTATCCATTTTTAATTTTATTTCAACTACACTGTCATCAACTTCCAGTATTTGAAGACATTTAATAATGTTCAAACCCCTCTCAGAAGTGAATCCTGCTATGGTGTTATAGATACCAAAGTAAGAAGAAGATAGCTTGACTTATCATATAGTTATGATCAGAAATCACATGTATCTAGACTTGTTAGCAGGGAGTGCTTTCTGATTAAATCTTGGCAGAAAAATAACACTGAACAACAAATTTCAACTTTTGTTTTTGCACTCGAACGAAAATAGATGACTTTTTACATATTAGCTATGCTGAACTCAAATTTGAAACCCAAAATTCTCTATCATGTACCGTTTTTCGGAGAAATCAGTTTCATTGTTTTTCAAAAATAAGGCATACAATAATGCAATTAAAATATTGTAATCACTCCAGAAGTGAATTAATTTCATATAGCTCAACATTATAACGAAAAAGAACTTAAAAAGTATGATTAATTTTACTCACTTTTTTAAAAAAACTTTTGAGAAGACTTTCGCTAGTAGCTGACATCAGAAACTTCCCTTATGAACTGCCAACAATAGTCAGCTAACATACTAGGTGACCACTTTCTGCTGTCCGCATGTGGTATTCGTGGTGGACGAAGCGGCGTCAGGGCGGGTTTTCTCCGGGTGCTCCGGTTTCCCCCGCCATCTCATTCCACCGGTGCTCCATCTTCATTCCATGTATCATCAGTGTCACCGCCTGCGGTGCCGTAGTAGTAAAAGCGGGCGTTAAACACTACAACAACAACAACTTTCTGCTGTATTGCTTCTCCGTGGTACTTATATCCTGATGAAACCATTCTCCGTGCTCATCACTCACAGCCCCCAGGTTGGGAGGGAAGAAGTCCAAGTGCTAGTGCAGAAAATGTATTTTTAAGGACATATTGTACCCTAAATTTGTATATGCCTTTAGCATGTTCTCAATAATTTCCTTGTAGTTGTCAGCTTTCGTATTTCCCAGAAAATTTTTGCACAGTCTTGAATCCCACCCATGCTGCTTTCTCGTTTTCAGAAAGTAGTTCTTCAGAATGCCTGTCTTCCATCAATTTGCGTGGGCCAATAAAAATACCTTATTTTAATTTTGCTTTGTTTATTCTTGGAAACTTTTCTTTCAAATACCGAAAACCCCTACTCTCTCTGTTTAAAGCCTTTACAAAATTTTTCATTAAACCTAACTTAATGTGAAGTGATAGTAGCAAAATTTTGTCTTTGTTAACTAATGCTTCATACTTGACACTCTTTTCACCCGGTATTAAAGCACTCCTTACAGGGCACTCAGTTACTTCATAATATTTTTCTTTAGTCTGACTGTCCCACTCTCATATACAACAGCAAAACTTGGTGAAACCACTCTACATTCCCTGGAGTAACCCTATGACCTTTAAATCTCCACAGATTTGCCATTCATACTTTACATAGTTTATAGCTTTCAAAACTATCTTCAAATTCTCATATGTTTCTTTCATCTGGACAACATGAGCTATAGGGATGGAAGGATAAGAGTTACCATTATGTAATAACATTGCCTTTAAGCTTAACTTTTACGAATCAATGAAAAGATGCCATTCGGCTTGTAACTGACACTCAGTTGTTCAATGAGCCCATTAACAAAGAAGGCCTTTCAAAGAAGTCATATTTAAGCCCCTTGTCAAAACTCTGAAGTTACCTCGCCTGGAATAAAATTCTTACCAGCCTTGAATGACAACAGATGTTGAAAGGGTGAGCTGACTGATAGGGGTTGCGGCAGTGGGAGTGGCGTAGCGCAGCAGATTTTTGCAAATCACAAAAAGGGCCATATCTAAAAAACGTTAGGTGATATCACAAAACAGATTTCAGTTCTGAAATTCATGCTTAAAAATCTATTAGAATTGTCTATTTTTGGTCAGGTGCAAATTTCAGTGCTGTACAGTGTAATTACCTACCTTTTTGCTACCTTTTTGGTAGCAGGCTATTGTAAAATAAAAATCGGGTTACTATAATTTAATACTTATTACATAGTTAACACCAAACAGTATACTATTTATATTACCTTATTTTTTTCCCCATTGGAGGTCAGAAAATATAATTTTCGAGAGTTGAATTACATTAGAGTAATTCATTGTCAAACAAATTTCTGACCCCAGTTTTTCAAACTTTACTGTAAGTTTTTTGCAACCTCAGAATTGTAGCAAAAGCCTGCATACTAATATATACAAAGGCTCTTTTTTATAGCGTATTGTATGAAGTAGAGATACATTTTATTTTCTTCTTTTTCTTTACCTGATTACCCTCCCCTTATGTAGGACTTACAAGCCAGTGCCTAGGGTCAGATGCCTGTCAGGAGCTGAGAAACCTATGAACCAGATAGAGTGAAGAACTGGAAGCGGGTGGTCAGCCCAGCACCAGGTATGAGAGTGAGGAACAGAATATGAAATGCAGGCGAAATGAATTATTGGAAAGGTGATTATTGAGCAATTGGAATGAGTGGGGGGGGGGGGGGGGGGACTGGAAAACCCAGATAAAACCTGCCTAGGTGGTAGGCAAATGGTCTAACCGCTTGGCCATGGTACCACCCCTAAATTTTATTTTAAAGCTTAAAAATCTTGCTTGCAGGCTATATATTCACTTTTGTGAAGACATATATTCACTACACTGCATTACTTTACAATTGTTAAATAATTGTTTTTGTATAATCTGTACCAATTTAATTATAATTTTGATATACCAGTATGATGTCCATTTAATCCTCTTTACGGGTGCAGAATTTCAGATTGGATCAGTAATAAATGAATGAAGCAGGAAATTTCTAAATATGTGGATACGCAGCTTTTTGCCTCTGAGCTTGGAACATATGCTTCTGTTTACGAGCATTATCGTAGCCAGCAGACACTCCACATCCATGACACTGATAACACCCTGGAACACACATTGTGTGCTATCCTATCTCATTCCATCATGCTTCTTTATTTACATTGTTTCCAAGGAAGGAGACATAAAGTGTACGCTTTTCAGTTTAACCATCTTGTCGATCATTTACACTATAGCAACAGGCTTCATGCTGTTGGTGAATTACATTATCATAGACAACTAAAATGAGAGAGAATATACAACTGAAGCGTTGTCAGTGCTTTAACCCTTTTAATGTACCGGGAGAGCAAAAACAGGCTGTGCAGCGTTTTGCCCATCTGCTTCCTTTGCACTTATTGCCATCTGCCACTATCATAGAAAGGCATTGGATAACCATACAATATTTTTACTTTCTCTACTGCATAAAGTAGAGGAAGTATTATGGTCCACCCAGGAGTTTGATGTCAAGATTCCACCGGAAATATATGTTTCAAGGTCTCCAGAATCCAAAAAAAGCATTTTTAGAAAAAGGTCTGTGTGCGTGCGTGCATGTGTCTGCTTCTCCGCCTGCCTGCGTGTGTTTGTCTGTCAGTCTGTAGACAGCATAACTCAAAAACGAAAAGTTGGTTAAAGACCAAAGTTGATATTTAAGTTTTATGTCTTTCAAGGATGTGACACAAAGGTTTTGAAGAAAATAGCTCTACCCTAAACTACCCTCCCATGGAAAATTTTTTGAAAATTTTTATTTTCTTAAAAATGGCTAACAATTTTGATTCAATTGGCATATGTTTGAGATATGTTTATAGCAAATTAAATGTATATCTTGAATTTTCTTGCTATAGCTCATGAAGTCCTGTTTATTCTGGGTGACTTTTGCATAACTGGTAAACCGTAAGAGATAGACCAAATCTTACTGTACAAAAAATGCAGATCTTGCTAGAGCACAGAGTTTATGTCTAAATAAATTTTTTGTAGAGTGAATCATTTCAAAGATATTCCTCGTTATTTGTGTAAGTTTTTGGAGCACTTACACTTCTGTCAAATGGAACATTGCTATTCATTTTTTTATGTTACCCATGCAAAGAGAATGGAATTTCAAAGTTTTAAAAGATTTGACTGTTGCTCAAATCCTACTGTATTCCCATATTCTGTTACACATGCAAGAAAATGAGCAATAAGATAATTTCTGCAAATGTTTATCTCAACTAACACGAAGAAGATAGAACAATAAGAGTTTGAAAGAATGGTTAGTACAAGAGTAGAGAAAGTCATCTGAGTGCAGCACATCAGATTTTTAAAACTACGTTTAAAGGCTTTCTTTACCAACTTTATGAAAGGAGATGCTGAAACTGACCACCCTCGTCTATATGCACCTCTTTAGGAAACTATCCATCACTTGCCGTAGCTCATGTTGAGAAATTTTGGCAATTTCCTGGCAGATATTTTAATTCTTCCAGGGGTATGAGTTTGTCTTGTACACTGTTATGTTTTAAGTTACCCCAGAGTAGAAATCGCAGGGGGTTAGTTTGGGGAACTGGGGGGGTCACAAATCTCGACTAATGATTCTGTCCTGAAACACACTTTCAATTGTTCTCATAGAAAGATTGGCGATATGAGCTACTGCAGAGTCTTGTTGAAAAAAGGCAAAATCACAGTTCCTAATGGTAATTATTATTTATTTATGCCAACAAACTTACACTAGTTCAAATCCCAGTTGTGGCATTGAATTTTTAAGTTCCAGTTCTACCTCTCACACTTCCTGTCTGTTAATTCTCTAAAATAGGGGGAAAATTGTATTCATGTATGTGTGGGCATCAGGTATTGACTTGAAAAAAATTGGCCCTATAACTCAGACACTAATATTGTTCAGGAATAGAGCCCGGATGTTAGGCTTTTTAACCGGAGAGTATATATGAAAGGCCTATCAGGGATAAACACGTTTCCACACATTTGGGCATGATGGGCACAATTTTTAGTTTGTCTTTTTTTTTTGCCTATTTTAAAGTTAATTACCTTTTTTAGCCTTTTTACTTCGTTATTGTATAAGGTCACATGCATTATATCAAAAAACAAAAAAATAATGGTTGTATGAATTAAAAGTATGTATTCACCTCACAAAGATATTTGATGAGAATCTTGTTCTCCAGCAATACATATATTTTCAAGAAGTGTTTGAACATTATAACAGGTTACTTCGGAGTTTACCAGTGAAAGAAAGTATTAATTGGAGGATGTAGAAAGGAATGCATGTTTTTGAGTGTCTTGTAAGATTTCTATTTTTCGCTTCCCTCGCCCGATATACAACCCATCCCTTTTCAAGCCAGGTGGCTCTGCAAAGTTACATTTTTCCCCAGATCCTGTTATTGTGTACTTCGAACTCTCTAATCTCTTCTCACACCCCTCTTTTTGAGACAATACAGTCGGGTTTTCCCAATCTCTTAAAGAAAGTAGACACACTCAGGCCTCATCAAGTAGAATCTGTTAGTTTGAGACTGAACTTGTATTAAACAACTCCATTTGCAGTTTTCGTGATTATTGCAATATTTATCTTGCCGGAAAGTGAGTGCACAGTTAAGTAGTAAAGTGTATGGTTATGTCCATGAATTTGGTTCAGATACGCTATCTACCGACGGTACTGTTCTGATGTGCAAAGTTTGTTATAAAACAATTAACCATGAGAAAAGGCATTTTGTACTTCAACATTTTGCAACAGCGAAGCATAAGACTGAAATTACTAAAAATGGCTGGGCAGAGGATGCTCTATCTTCCTTTCATATAAGTTTGAAAACAGGGTTGTTGTAATTAATTTAATTTAAAAGGTGAGTCAATTAATAACACTGTTGTAAGTGTTGTTCAGTGTTATTGACTCACCTTTTAAATTAAAAGAAGAAGCTTTGTTTAATATCAATAGCGATATCAACAACTAGTAAACAATTTCAGTTTTCTCTTGATCTGTGCAAGGCTTTTAAGCAATTCCAGGAAATCAGAGACATGAAGATGAAAATTCTATTATTGACACACAGTATGTTTAATGATGTCAACATAAAGCTGAAAGCCTATATTTTACTGTGCAATGCTTTAATTCACCAAGTTTTTACTGTAGAGGAGGTAAATTTTACTATTAAAACTTCCCTGTGGGGTCTTGAAATGAACACTGGAAAAGTGCTTTGTTGGCAAGCTTGCCTATTCTGTAAGGAGTCATATTTGAGTGCAGAAACTTTGGAGATTTAAGAAGTGAATTCAGAAAAAGGAGATCTGCACAACAGAATTTCATTTTAGGTGTGTATTGTTTTAAAATAACATCCTTACTATTTCAATGTAAACTGTCCCACCCATAACACTAAAGCATCATTAAGTTTTCTTTATCAGAAGTAGTTTGCCTGATTGTAAATGAAAATACTGTGAAAGTAAGCTATTTTATATGTACTACACAGCTATTATACTTATGGGAAGGTTGTGTTATGGTAAACATTAGATTTATGTGTTACGGGTGGGACAGTACAAATTGTTGTCATTATACTCCATAATGTCACAGGATGAAATTCAGAGCGCCCATTGGTCGTATGACCAAATTACCATTTTTACAGCAGTGGCATGGTGTCAGACTGGTCCTGAATCTGTAGTAGTGGTGAGTGATGAGCTTAATCATGGAAAGCATGCAGTTTGGACATTCTTATTAGAAATCATTAAAAGATTAAAAATGAAGCATCCTCAGATTAAGCAGTTACATATATTTTCTGATGGATGTGCTGAGCAGTTTAAAAATAAATTCATACTCACAAATATGACATTTCTTGCCAAAGCAGTACAGATCATGCTGGTAGATTGGAGCTTTTTTGCCACGTCACATGGCAAGGGTGCTGTAGATGGTGTGGGTGGGTCAGTAAAGCGAGCTGTCTGGAACAGGGTGAGAGCCAAGCTCTTAACTGTACAAACTGCCGAGGACTTCACTGTTTGTGCTAGACAGTGTATGAATTCAACTGAAGTGCTGTATGTTCCTAAGCATGCAGTTGCAGCAAATGTTGAAATATTGGAATTAAGGTTTTCTGGAGTCTGCCCGATTCCCAGATTGCAGTCCTCCCATTATTTTGTTTGTGTAAGAGAAGGTATGCTCAAATTTGGAGCAACAGCAAAATCAGAGCTACACACAATCGTAACCTTGCCAGAATCAGCACAACTTGTAGATGACATGCTGAACATCTGTGTTGGAGATTTTGTTGAAGTTGTTCATCCTGTCATGGGGAAAAAATCTATTGTGACTCGGTCTTACATGGCAGAAGTTAAGAACATAGATGCTGAAAATGTTACTTTAATTTACATGGAAAGAAGTGGCAAATTTTGGATATGGCCTGCAGTGAAAGACAAGTCAACAGAAGATAGATCTGTAGTGAAGAGAAAGTTGTGTGTTCCAAGACTAGTGAACAATAGGGGACACTTCTCCTTTGATTAAACCATTCTTTATCTCTCTTGCTATAAACTGCATGTGTATTTTATTTAGTGCTGTAGTTTAACCTCTTCAGGGATATGGACGTGAAATCACGTCCATTTAAAATGACGGACGAGCGATATGGACGTGTATACACGTCCTGTGCATTTGTGCATTTAACCCTTATTTATCCACTATCTAACTCAACTTATTTTAATTTTCCCCCGTTATGAAACATTTAATTAAATTCTATATGCTTTACTGGCTTACCTTTATATGTTCCTTCTGCAGTGATATGCCTCAAAACAGGGATAAACACACAAGGGCACATCTCCACATTCGCCACAGATCATCCCAGTTTCTTTACGGATTCCCTTCTTGCTGCACACGAAACACCTTCGAGATGGGCGGGACTTCTTTGCTGTTGACGGTATCCTTTTAGGATAATGTTTTCCTTGAAGTCTGAGGGGTGCAGGGGTTTTGGATTTTCTACCCCCAGTATGAAGAGGCCTCTCAACCTGGTATTGTTCAATTAGGCTGCGAGCTATTGATAGTCGAAAGTCCAGGTAGGTCATTGTCTTGTGTGGGTTTAGAGCTCTCCAAATTACCAAACAATTGTATATGGTTATATCCAGCTGGTGCAAAAATACCTTTTTATACCATTTCACTGTTTTTCGTAAAGAGGGATATGCTTGCAATACCTGATCTACTAGATCGACACCGCCCATGTGCATATTGTATTCCTGGATAACGTCAGGCTTGAAAATGCACATTTTGGTATGGGCATCTGTTTTTCCAGTGTCAATCATCAAAATCTTAGAGCTGCAATTGGATAATGCCGTAACTACCCTCCTGTCCTGCCAGGCAAGGTAGGTCAAAGGTGGGAGCTGACGCACCTCCATTTCCCCTCTCCTTAGAGCCTTCATATTCACATCTTTTGGCAAACCAATACGATTCGGTAGTAAAAAATTTTGTAAAAATGTCAATTGGTTGGCTGTCAGAAGTCAGCTGAGCCTGGGATTGAACACCAGACCCTGTGCTCATGAAGATGTGCCTGTTTGTATTGGAATTGTTTTCAGCACTCCACAATGCTGACTCTTCACGAACACCCGAAGGAAGTTGGTCATGTTCTTCCTCACTGCTACTTGTACCTATATCCTCCACACCCCACTCAAATTCGGAAAATTCGCCATCAATATCCAAATCGCTGTCACGCAGCAAGAAGTCCTCCACATTATCGTGTGTAATTTCAGAAGCCCTTACACTTCCACCACTTGCTAACCTTTGTGCAACACTGCTTGTTGATGCCATGTTTTAGCTCTGAGATGTAACACTCAATAGCTTCTCACTTCAGCTACAAGCAGGAAAGTATACGTACTTGCTAACCTTTGTGCAACACTGCTTGTTGATGCCATGTTTTAGCTCTGAGATGTAACACTCAATAGCTTCTCACTTCAGCTACAAGCAGGAAAGTATACGTATGCATTTCAAGAAAGAAACAAACGGAGCCTGTAAGCTATATCCAAGTTACGAAACACGTGTAAGGAAAAATTGCAAACCTGCTTTATTCTGATGACTCATAAACCACGCATACAGTAGTGTTCTATTTCACATTGTGCTGTGATTTGCTGACACATAGCTCACACATACAATGGGTCCACTACTGTTTCTTTCCGAGAAATTATATTAGATGCGTTCGACAAAGCAAAGTTAACTTTTTACCACAGTGAAACAAATAGTGCCATTTCAACGATTTGTAAATGCAACTCAACATTGCTGATGATGTACATGTATACTGCATATAATGAGTTTTATACCAGTTTTTGTTTCATTAAAATAACTTAAAATTTACGCAAAATACAGCTGTGTATTTAGGAAGCACTTTTAGCGCATTTAACAATTTAAATGCCCTGCGCTGGATATTGGGTATCCGTTCTCAGCCTGCAGAGCTTTTAAATGGCTGTCGCTCAAGAGGTTAATCTAAATAGTTCATTTTTACAGGAATGTGCAACACAGTTACATAAAAATATGCATCAGACAATTTGTCCCATCCGTAACCCTACAAGAGTGCTTAAATAGTGGGGCTAACTACTAAAATTTGTTAATCTCATTCTCATATTTACACATTTTGTAATACAATAATGCCAATTTTGTTTGTATGTAGTTTGGCTCAAATATGATACTAGCAGAGCAAAATTATGTATGTGAAGTTGAAGTTGTTATATTCTATGTCAGATGCTTGTCCCACCCGTAACATTCATTTTATTAACTATTCATCACACAATTTAATATATATGTCAGTCCATTGAGTTTGTTTGTATTAAAGAGATCATCTGGTTGCTGAAAACAATAATTTACATTAACATTTCTATTACTTTTTAAACATAAGGTGTAAAAATAATTGTGCAAGTGTCCCACCCGTAACACTGGAATTGCTCTTTTGTAAACTTGGGAATTCCTTTTTGGAAGCTAGAAAACCAGTCCCTCAGAATGTTCCTGGAGAAATATACAAACGACAAGGTTCCATTGGAGTCCACAATCAGAAAAATTTGAGTATCTGCTACGAAGAGACTCTTCAGAGGATTCGTACTCGAGTTGCAGGAAAGAAAATGGATCTCTATTGGCGAGACAACTAATGCAATGGGACGGTACGTCGGCAGTGTAATCATCGGAACTATGGAGCAATGCAAGATGATCCCTCAGTATTTATTTTGACCATGGAAGAGATGGAGAGAGCAAGTCGCACAGTTGTTTACAAATGCCTTGATGCTTCTCTGGCCACATGGAATATAACATGATGATGTCCTGCTTTTCGTCATAGATGCGGCACCTTATATGAAAAAAGCTGCTAAAGCCTTGAAGGTTCTCTTTCCAAAAATGCTTCATCTCACGTGTTTAGCCCATGGGCTGCACAGAATCGCCGAAGAAGTACGAAGTTTGTATCCTGATGTAGACAAGTTAATTTCAAACACGAAGAAAATCTTAAAATCTTCCTCACAAAGCAGGATCTTCAAGGACATAGCATCAACCTCAGTTTGCCCCCACAGCCCGTTTTGACTAGATGGGGAACCTGGATCTCTCTGCTGAATATTATGCCAACAATCTGGACAAAATATGTGTGGTAGTTGATGGCATATCAGAAGACAAAGCTGTATCAGTTTGTGAGGTGAAAAGGCTGTTGTACAATGAAGAACTCAAAAATGACCTGTCATTTATAGCAGCACAGTATTGTGTGATACCAAGAACAATTACTAAGTTTAAGAAACGAGGTGATATGCTGGTTTCATCTATGGCAATTGTGGAAGATGTAATAAAGCAACTGCAACAAGCTCAAGGAGACAAAGGGGTAGCTGTTAGTGAAAAGTGTAAACGTGTTATGGGTGCTAATGAGGACCTAGCAAAACTTAAAAACATTCGTTACGTGGTAAAAGTTCTGTTGTTGTCAATATGAGTCCTTCTGAAATAATTTGTTTTAAGTTTGCTCCAACCACTTCAGTAGAAGTAGAAAGTTTTTCTAGCATGAAAAACCTTCTCTCTGACAGGGTGGCTCAGTATGTTAGTTGACAGCTTAAAAAAGTATCCTGTTGTGGCATGTAACCAAGTAAAATGAGTACATATGAGATAGTTTAAGTATGTGTCTATTTTTGTTTGTTTCCATGATTAATAAATGCCTATTTCACTGCCTGTTTTACTATTTTTAGTGCTTAAATGTCTGCCTATTTTAACCAAAATAAATGCCTAAACATCGAGGGTCTATTCAAGAAGTAACCCTTCATGATGAAAAATGTGGTGTATGATGTGCCATTAGCAGAGAAAAGTTTCTCAGAGCTCCAATAAGTGATTGCTATCTCTGGGGTAACTTAAAACATGAAGTGTACAAGACAAACCCACACACCCTGGGAGAATTAAAACAAAATATCTGCCAGGAAATTGCCAGCATTTCTCAATGTGAACTACAGCAAGTGATAGTTCCCCAAAGAAGTGCCAAAAATATATGTATGGACAACCGTGGGCTGTTTTAGCATCTTCTTTCATAAAGTTTGCCAGTAAAGTCTTTAAAAGTAGTTTAAAAAATGTATGGTTTCATTCCCACCTTTCTACGATAGCAGCAGATCCCGAGTGCCAAGGTTGCCAACAGGCAAAGCACCACACAGCCCGTTTGGAGGTGTTTGCTCTGCTGGTACTTACCACAACCATAAGTAGGAGAAATAATAATTAAAGTGCATTATTTCAACAATGTTAAACTGAATATGAAACGCAATCAGGAATTTGTAACAAGTATCACAAGAAATTTTCATTATCACCAAATGTTGAATTCAGTGTCATTTGGCGGCCCGGGTTCAGTCCCAGGCAACTGCATGTGGGATTCGTAGTGAACGAAGCGGTGCTGGGGTGGGTTTCCTCCAGGTTCTCCAGTTTCCCCCGCAATCTCATTCCACCAGTGCTCCATCTTCATTCCATGTATCATCAGTGTCACCGCCTGCGGAGCCGTATATAGTAAAAGCGGCCATTAAACACTACAAAAAAAAGTGTAGTTTGAATGAACAGTGATACAATTGCTTCAGTAGCTTGCAAGCTTTATGCGACTTATGCTACAAACTGTATTTAAGTAAATTTTGTTTAAAATAAGTGTGTACATAATTTAGTAAGATAACATGTACTTACTATGTGCATAAACTGACACTGTCACTTACCTTATGCATAAACTGACACTATGCACCTGTGCATCCATACAGCATGAGAAGATCCCACAGTGACACTCCAGCCTCTGTCTGACACAAAATCCAGCATACAGCTGGGTATGTTCATTTGTTTTCCTAACTAGTCTGTGTGTGTCCCATCCTGAAATTTGCGCATATGTAGTTTAAAAAAACAAAGATAGTGTGACTTCTTTTAAAATTTAAAAAATGAGCACAAAAATTGCATTTTAAAGGTACTTTATAGGAAAAAAGTTTGCTTTTCGTATTTGTGTTATCTTAAAACATAGTTAAAAAGCATGTATTATCACCTTGTAAAAAAGCTGAAGTTTTATTACATCTGCTAGCGGAGATTAATAGATTTGTAAATATTGATATGCGTGCAAATACATATATTTTTATTTCAAATAACTGGAAGAATAATTACATTTTTAAAATCTAAAAACTTAGGTACAGTAGAGCCTCAATTATCCAAGGTAAGGTGGACCAACTGTACCTTGGATAATGGAAAACTCGGATAACACAGACTGTTGTCAAAAATTGAGAGGGAAAGGTATGGTAAACTAGCAAAATGAATGAACACGTTAAAGATGTGAAAAAAGGCATCTACTGTATTATCAAATGAAAAAAATGCCATATAAACAAATAAAAATAAAAAATGAAAGAAAGGTCCCACTACATGTTTCAGTAAAAACAAGTTATTTTTCAAGAAGTTCATAAGTGGTTTTTTTGTTTAATGAAACTCGCTCACTTCTTTGCCACCATTTCATGCCATCGTCGTAGCAGTAGAAGGTCTGTTGAAGTTGTCTCTTACTGTTGCTCTAGGTTCTCGATCTTTTTTATTGCTTTGCATCCTTCACTGTGACTGATTTTCTCATTCTCCATGACAGTGTCTGCATGTCACTTTCATTTTCTTCAGCCTCTACATTCACTGTCTTTATTATCTCATCAGTCACTTACAATAATTGTTCGTCTGCGTTGATCCACTCGGCTACATCATTTTCAGTGACTGTTTCATCTGCCAATCTTTGAGCTAGCTCTGTAAGACTGAGGTCATCATGTTGTATGGGCAATGTTTTTTGATTTTCTATGACATTTAATAACGTTGCACAGCACACTTCGTAAAACGGGACCTCGGTTATTGGGGGCTCAGATAACCACAACTGTACTATGTATAATATTTTCAAACATTTGGCAGGATAAAGACTTTTCATAAAAAAGCTCACTTGATGTACAAATTTTCCTTGAATTTGTCCAGTTTGATGTGGAATGTCTTACAAGGAAAATATTTTTCACATGTCTTTATGCGTACTGCACTTTAGGTATTTTCTTTTTGAGACATTTTTACAGCTTACTAAGAATTTCTTTGATTTCAGATACTATGAAGCCACGATAGAAGATATAACAGAAGATGGAGAGGAAGTTTCTGTTATATTTGACAATTACAAGAATTCTGATGTCACAACTTTAGCATTACTGAAGGAAGTGAAGTTAGGAGTGAAGAGACCAATCGATGAGCCTGGTGACAGCAAAGCCAAGTAAGTTGTTCTTTGTATATTTGGAAACAACAACCTTGTGATTTAGTTATTATTGAGTCAGTTTTTGACACATCACATGCTTTTTAAATGAGGGAAACATGTTTCAGGAGCTATTTGCCCCCGTCTTCGGTTCCTAGTGATCCAATCACCACTAGGGACAGTGCCAAGCACTGCTATGAATGATGCAGGCAGTCAGCAAGTAGCTCCTGAAACATGTTTTCCTTATTAAAAATGTGATTGTTACAAATTCCAACATAAAGAATGTGACATATAATATTGATGGCTTAATTATTTAATGTGCATATCTCACTGATATTAAATTTTCTGATTTTCTTGCAAAAAAGGGTACTGGCAATGTGCAGAAATCTATAGTTAATCTACCATTTTATGCAGCTAAAAGATTAGTCAACTTTGAATTCAAAAAAAATATTGCAAAATATTACTATGAAAAATCAAAAAATAAAAGATGGGAACTACCAAACATTCAAACAGTAATTCCTGAGTATCCTTGAAAAACAGCAGTTGCAACCTTCAGGTTGATTACAGGACATGATTGTCTGGCAAAACATTTAAACAGAATTGGGATATATTCTTCACCACTCTGTCCTCTATGTGATCTGCAAGAGGAAATGGATCAAGACCACCTTCAAATATGCCCGGCCACCTCTAGCACCCCATCCATCAGTGAAAAATATTGGAGAGCAAGAGAATTAATGACTTCATTGTCAGAAATCCAGCATTAGCTAACAACAGAATGGGCCAAAAGTCGCGATCATGTAATGTTTATATTGAAATAGCTCACTTTTCGAAACCAAAAACTAATTAAAAACTATTTATAGGTTGAGAGGGATATTTTTCCACTTCATATGCTTTTTGTTGCATTAGTCAATTTTCCGACAGAGCGAGCGCATTTTTATGTTATAGCGGCAAGCCAAATTTTTCGCGGGTTATTAGTTGATGTCAATGTGAAACGCTGTTTGTGTTGTAAGCAGTGGCTGATACAAGCAAATGTATGATTGAGGAACATCTAATCATTAGTGTGTGGGTTCATGAAAAAGAAAGTGGCACAATGTATGAAGAAATTAGAGGAAACTTCTTTCTTTGTTTCAATAAAGTAGCTCCCATTGAAGCCAATTTCCAAAACTGGAAAAGAAGACTTTCTCAACAGGCTCTGTATTGAATGCAAACTGCAGTGGAAGACCTAAAAAAATATTGTGGTGATGTTAATAATCTTATGTCTGAATCATTGGAGTGTTTGCCGAAGAAATTCAACAAGGAAATAATTGGCGCTAATGCAGATCCCAAGAACATTGGAAAAAAATGAGGGTTATCATCCTTACAGGCCCACCACACTGACTCTCCCAGTTATGTTTATCTTTTCATATTTCCATTCCTTATTTAGTGCAGCAATCAATCAATAAATAAACAATGCTTTTACGCCACTTGTGAAAGTTTGTTATTGCTACACAAACTTAGAAAATATCTGATTGCGACTTCTGACCCACACTATACACCTGGCTCCAAATGTTTTCAGACAGAAGAGAGGGTGTAGTAGAGAGGAGCCAAGAATTTGTTTATGAATCAGTCGCACCTACCCCAGGGACGGTGTTACAACAGTTATATACAGTCTGATATGTTTGAGATGTCACAAAAGCATAACATTATATTAATGAAAGTAACGTATATATCTCTGATCAATTTTCTATAGTGTAGGCGGAAAGAATGTGAGTTAAGAGTGAGTGATGTTTTCAGTGCCAATCAGTTTTCAGAAAAAAATAAGCCTACAGTCCATTCGTCCATTCTTTCTTGCAGAGCAGACCATTCATGCTGTCAATTATCCTGATATGATCAAGCAGTTTGTGGTCTCTTAATTACAAAAAGATGGGACACTGGACAGCATCATGTATCAGCAGACACTGCTCCACTGCATTGGCCTCTCATAACACGGAATCAATTAAACCAGATATTCAACGATCGCTAGTGCAGAGTGGTGGACCTATCCCATGGCCTCCTAATAGCCCAGACTTAATGCCTTCGGACTTTTCTTTTTTTTTTTTTTTTTTAGTTTTTGTCAAATATGCACAAAAACAACAGAATTTAGCCAACCTGCAGAGGAAGATTACAGTGGCTGATCAGCAAATCCCTCCAGAAATGCTGCATGTCACATGGCGCAACACGGAACATGCGGTAAGATCTGTGCCGCATTCGCAGTGGTGGTCATGTTGAGTACTAATGTGCTGGTACACAAAACTTCAGACTTTCCTACACCTGCTTGCACCATTGACGGACAATAAATTTGAATAGTCTCTTGTATATAGTGTTTTAATTTTCTGACATCTCAAACGGATCATCCTGTACTTTTGTGTGTATTTGTTTGACTTCTGGTGAGCGGGAAGGAAACAAGAGGCTAAATATTTGAGAGGTAGAATCAGGACTGAAAAATCAATGCCATAGCCAGGATTTGAACCACAGATCATCTACTGCATGCGAGGCTGCTCTAACCACTGAGCTACCTTAGCAACTTTCCAGCATGACATTAAATTCTCCAACTAATTTGTATTTCTCTGGTAGACCACTAGGGAATCTCACATCTGAGATAAGTATCCTTAAGATCGTAAGTACTTAAGTTCTGGGTTTTAATTAAAAGTTAGTCTGCATATAATAATAATTACCATCTAAAGGTTATTGTCTAGCCATTTTTTATTTTTTTTTATCTCCTTGTCCCTACCTATCTTCCCTGCCCATTTCTCATTTCTTTTCTAATGCCTTATGCTCCCACACTTATTTCCCTCTGCTCTTTTCCAATCCTCAATGTTCCCACACTTGCCTTGATCTGTACTTGTCATATTACAATTACTTCCTGCCCCCTTTTCTTGGATAGAATACTTTGAGGAAATGTAGTGGTAAGTTTTGAATTTGATATTTTGGTGGACCAGTGTGTAAAACCCTTCTGAGCAACCTTGTATAAGAGTGTGTGCAACTCAGTTTCAGTAATTTTAAAGTTCAGTAATTACTCCAGATTCTGAGGGCAATCTGTATAAGAATTTGTTGGCTCCCTAGCCATGTTGTGAATCATTTGAATTAAAAGGTCTCCAAATTATTTTAATCAATTGTTTTGAAAAATGTATATATGTTCAGTCTTCACCTTCCAGTTCCCCATAACAAACATTAAGAGGAGGTAAACTATCACACCAGTGTTCAATTTACCAATTTCATGACCTACTTTTCCTGGAACTAACCATAATACTAGTAAAATGTTCTCTCAATATTCAAAGTGTCCCAAAAAACACCTATAATGCTTCGATGTCATGCAAGATGGCAAACTGGTCAGCTTTCAAGAAGGAACACCTGTCCAGAAATGCATGTTTTGGGCGCTGGAGAGTGTTGAAGTCTGAGAATGAACGGTAGTGACAACTTATTTCGATCCATTTTTGTGTCTAAATACAGGAAGTATGTAATCCTTTAGTTATCTGTGTACTGCAGATGAATGACCTGAGCATATCTACTGCCTAACAGTTTAACAGGACCGATGTACCTCACACTTATTAGAGATGTTTTACCTACCTTATTGAATGTAGTGCTACTAAATATATAGCAGATAATGTGGCTGCAACATGACAGAGCCCCAGAACACTTTGATGTAAAAATGCGGAATCACCCCAAGTTGTATGGATTTTAAAGATGGACCAGTTCCCCAGGCCAGCACAGTCCCCTGATCTGACACATCTTGACTATTTTCTGTGGGATTGTATCAAGAATGTGGTATGTTGCACTCCGGTAAAATCAGCCGGTCTGGATTGCTCAGTTGATTAGGCGCTGGCCTACTGATCCCAAAGTCGTGAGTTCAAATCCGGCCCAGACCAATGGTTTTTAAGTGTGCTTAAAAATGGTAGCTCCACGTCAGTACATTTACTGGCATGTAAAAGAACTCCTGCGGGACAAAATTCCAGCACACTGGGATGCTGATGTGGTCCTGGCAATTCACAGCATCGTTAAACAACAAAATAATTTAATTTTCATGTAACATCAGCAGAGTAATTTATTCCTGGAGTCCATGGAGCAATTGAAAATCTTAAAAGACAACCGCATGTATTATGTCTTGTGTAAGGTTCAGCACTGCCGATATAGGCTCTGCAATGACGGAGGCACACAGTTTGAGCTCGTTTGTAATGTAGACAGCTCGATATGCTACCCATGTTGGGTTTATTGATGAAATGTGAGCACATGCCCATCTCACACTTCGATGCGCTACAGCATTCAAACCATGCGCTTCCAAACAGGGGTTCCTCTTGAAAATTCATCAATTTGTCATCTCACACAACATATTAAGCATTGTCAGTGTTCTTTTTTAAGCATCCTGTATATTAATGCTTTATGCATTTACTGATAAATTTTCATCAATGTGTTAGGTTTGGCTTTTGAGTTACAATTTATACTGTTAAATGGTATCCTTTTTGCAGATTTTGTTTGTATTATAATTGCTATGTGCTATATATTTTCCTTCTCATTTGGTTGAAAGTGGCATACACACATTAGTTACTTGCGTTTCCGCTTTAGTGCTGAAAATGTAGGCTAATCGGAAAGACATGTCATTTATTTATTAAGAATATCTCTTATTTAGAGAATTTCTACTCTGGTCTAAAGTTTTCTGAAACTTATTGATCTTCCCATTTTAGGTTCTTTGGAAGTACCCTACTTAAAGGAAATACAAGAAACCAGCTTCATAAGAGCCAAACTTTAAAAAAGGTTTGTTGTAATAACATGTGCTTTTCGGGACTGTAGTGTTATTCTTATAAAACTTCAAAATCGTAATCATTTGAAAGCAAAAGCAGTTATATAGATATTTACCATAACAGAACTTGTACATGAGAAAATGAAATACCAGTGACATTTTGAGTGAAAGAACAAACAACATATTTTTTTTTTTATTTTTGTGCTGGAGATTACCACAGAGATATTCTTCAGATGTTTAATGATGTGCTATCAAGTTTTGTATTGATGTTAACATATGAAAAATGAACAACAATGTCCCATTTCACGAAAGCTTTAAGTTTTCTGAAACTCACACACATAACAAGGAATATCTCCAAAATGGTTCACCCTACCAGAAAATTTATTCAGACATAAATTGTGTATTTTAGCATGATCTACATTCTTTGTGCAGTTTACTCAGGGGTCTCCGTCTAGGGGATATGTGAATGGCAACCACAAGGTACCCAAGCTGAGCAGAACATTACTTCCACTTACTGGTGTTTTCCTCCTCACTGTAACTTTTCTATCTGACCTTACCTTGGTCATCTCTTGTTCTCTTCCGACCCCGATGCTATTAGGGTTCCTGAGGGCTAGGGAGTCTTTATTTATCCAACCTCTCCGTTTCTCTAATTTCTCTATAAAACCTTAACCCCTAACATGCTGACCTGTCATGGCATGTAATACGTCCTCTGACTGGTAATCAAGGATATGGTCGGTGAATTTATTTTGATAACTCTCCCGGTCAGGTCAGTGAGACCTGTAAACCAACGACAGGTGTGGTCCTCCAGACATTCTGGGGGTTGTGAGAGAGTGGTGTGACCGCCAAAACATAAAAATATGGTGCTCTCTAAAAAGTGGTTACATTTACTGCTAAGTCTCTTCAATATTTATGAAATATGACTCAAGGGGTAAAATGTTCTGGAGTTAAAATAGTCCCCCATTCGGATCTCCGGGCAGGGACTACTTCTCGAGAACCAAAACATTATATTAATAGAAGATCTAACATCAGACTTCTACAATGGAATGCGGGTGGTCTCCCACAAACAAAAAGAGTAGAACTGAATAAAATTGTATTTGACTATAACATAGATATATTTTTCATACAAGAAGCAAATCTAACAAATGACCAACTTAAATACTTCAATTTTACTGGTTTTCTACTACACCTACTACCCAAAAATAGACAGATAAGTAGTGGAACATTAGTTGGAGTCAAAAAGGATATTAAATCCTCCTTTGAAATTGTTAAAGAAATGGATAATACATATAAAAGTGAATTAATAAAGCTAAATTTTTGGGATAATAAAACACATCTTCATTTATACCGTATTTACAATCCTCCCAGCAATGAACCAGATCTCTCACTTATTGACCAATTAAATAAAACAATCGTAATTGGGGATTTCAATGCCCATTCCAAAAGATGGGCTTATGAAAAAGTGGATTCTACAGGGAAGATAGTGCAAGAATTTTTGAATACCACAACTTTTGAACTGATTTATAGTAAAGAAGATCCCACAACCTTCATACATTACTCTGGAGCAGGCAGTAACCCAGACCTCTTGTTAGCTACAACAGATATTGTTTCAAAAATTAAAAAACAAGTTATAGAAGATCCAAGTTCTGGTCACAGAGCAGTAATTACTGATATAAAACTGGAGAATACAAATAACAGTCAAGGTCTCACAAATCTATATTGGAACTTCAAAAAAGCAGAATGGAACAAATATAAAACTGAACAGGAACATAAATTTAAAGAACAAACAAACTCACAGCTACATGACCAACCAGATCATATGAACAAAATTTCTGTAAAGTCATCCTAGAAACAGTAAAAAGACATATTCCTCGAGGAAGAATTAAAAATTTCAAACCCTTTTGGAACCCCCACTTAGAAGAACTGAAAAAGCAAAGGGATATAGCTAGAAATACAGCTGAACAAACAAAAAACATATCGGATACACGAATATGGCGGAAGAAATGTGCCTCACTAAAAAAAGAAATTAATACTGCTAAAAAGAATCACTTTAATAATTTCTTGGAAAAAATGGACTATAGGACAGATGGTAACAAAGCTCATAAGTTCATAAAAAATGTCAAGGACAGGAAAGAAAACAACAGCACACCTATCATACAACACAATAAAATATTAGTAAATGATGCAGTCATAGCCGAAACATTGAATAAATGTTATGCTAATTCACATAAAGTAACAAGAAATAATAAACAGGAACGTAAAGAATTTAAGAAAGATTTGAAACAAGAAAGGTAATGTGGTCCTAACACTCAGTGCAATATCTTTTTTCAAAATTTTAATATGCAAGAACTGAACATTGCAATACATAATCTAAAAAAAAAAAGTCTCCTGGACCAGATCACATACATCCATAGTTCATAAAAAACCTTGGAAAAACCGCATAATAACAACTACTTAAACTCTACAATCTATCCTGGAAAACCGCTGTATCTGCTGAATGGCGAAAAGCAATAATTGTCCCACTCTTGAAGAAAGACAAAACAACATCAGAAATAAAAAATTATAGACCAATAGCTCTTACTAGCATAATAGCAAAAGTGATGGAAAGAATGGTGTCAAACAGGTTAAATTGGTTTCTAGAATCACAAAATTTAATATCCCCATGTCAAGCTGGATTCAGAGAGTTCCACTCTACAAATGAACAACTTATTTCTCAGTCAAGAAATCAAAGACTACTTCAATAGAAAAGAAGATAATTTATCAGTTTTTATTGATTTCCAAAGTGCATATGATTCCATGTGCAGAACAAAACTACTAAAGAAAGTAAAAAAAATAGGGATAGAAGGTCCAATGTTTTCATGGCTATGTCATTTCCTAACACAACGCTTCATTGCAACCAGATATGGAAGATATATATCTAAATACAAACAAGTACACCGTGGCTTACCACAAGGCGCAGTGCTCCGCACAACACTTTTTAATATATTTATTAACGATCTGCCACAACAAATACAAGAATCAGGTGTGAAGTGTGCAATTTGCTGATGACTTAGTAATGTGGACTTCAAAACCAAAAAGCAAAAGTACAGAACTAGAAAAAACCATGCAACAATCCTTAACCAACTTACAAAGGTGGACCAAAGAAAATTTAATGACTGTTAATACAACAAAATCAAACTACCAAATCTTTTCACTTAGAAAAAAACCACTAAAATAAAACTAAATTTTGAGGGTCAACAATTACCAGAATAAAAGGAAGCAAAGTATTTAGGAGTTATATTTGATACCAAACTTACATGGACCAAACAAATAGAAAATGTAATACAAAGAGCAGGGAGGCGCCTTTCGCTGTTAAAATGTCTAACAGGAATGAAGTGCGGATGTTCCAGAGCAACTCTTAATACAACATACAATATATATGTTGTTAACTAATGCTGGATTTCTGACAATGAAGTCATTAATCCTCTTGCTCTCCAATATTTTTCACTGATGGATGGGGCACTAGAAGTGGCTGGGCATATTTGAAGGTGGTCTCGATCCATTTCCTCTTGCAGATCACATAGAGGACAGAGTGGTGAAGAATATATCCCAATTCTGTTTAAATGTTTTGCCAGACAATCATATCCTGTGATCAACCTGAACGTTGCAACTGCTGTTTTTCGAGGATACTCAGGTATTACTGTTTGAATATTTGGTAGTTCCCATCGTTTATTCTTTGATTTTTCACAGTAATATTGTTCAATAATTTTTTTGTATTCAGAGTTGACTAATTTTTTAGCTGCATAAAATGGTAGATTAACTATAGATTTCTGTACACTACTGGTACCCTTTTTTGCAAGAAAATCAGCTTTCTCATTACCACTCAGTCCACAGCGAGCTGGTATCCATTGGAAGACTAGGTATTTTTGAAGTGCTGTTAGATGGGTAAGGATTTTCCAACATTCTATAGTTGTTTGGTTTTTTGGTGACAACTTGGAAGTAATTGCTATAATTGCTGCCCTGGAATCCGAGAGAATAACTACTTGCTGAAAATGTGAAATACTGTACAAAAGATTTTGTAGGGCCATTCAAATTGCTTCAATTTCTCCATCAAAGTTTGTAGTTCCATAACTTAAAGATTTGTAATAGGAAAAGAGGTGACATGTGACTCCAGCCCCTGCTCCATCTCGGTTTGATATCAATGATCAATCAGTATAAATATGGAGCCATTCATGTTCTGGAAATCTAGTATGGATTGTCTCTAATGCCAATAATTTGAGAACACTAGTTGGAGTATCACTTTTCTTAACTTCTTCTGTCAGGTGTAAATAATATGTGATGTCTGATGTTTGTGTCGGATTGACTTTAGATATGAAGTTTTCCTTTGAATGTATATATAAAGCCACTATTTACTTACTGCAGCGAAGTTCTTGTAACAGCAAACACAAAAAAAATTCAAATCTTTGAAAACCAAAGTCTGAGATTAATTACAGGTGCTATCAAAACCACACCAATAGCAGCTATGGAAATACTAAACAACCAATACCCCATTGAATATGAAATAGAAAAAGTGGCTCTTATTCAACACAAAAAGTTGATCAGACTCCCATTCAATACATGGCACAAGAGAAATTTTACACATACACTAAAGACTCAGGAGAGCTTTCTTTCCAAAATTTAAGACATCAATAAGAATGTACACCTTCCTAATATAAGGAAAACTTCATATCTAAAGTCAATCCGACACATACATTAACTTCACATATTATTTACACCTGACAGAAGAAGTTAAGAAAAGTGATACTCCAACTAGTGTTCTAAAATTATTGGCATTAGAGACCATCCATACTAGATTTCCAGAACACGAATGGCTCCATATTTATACTGATGGATCATTGATATCAAACCAAGATGGAGTAGGTGCTGGAATCACATGTCACCTCTTTTCCTATTACAAATCTTCAAGTTATGGAACTACTACCTTTGATGGAGAAATTGAAGCATTTCGAATGGCCCTACAAAATCTTTTGTACAGAATTTCACATTTTCAGCAAGCAGTTATTCTCTCAGATTCCAGGGTAGCAATTATAGCAATTACTTCCAAGTTGTCACCAAAAAAACCAAACAATTATAGAATGTTGGAAAATCCTTACCCATCTAACAGCACTTCAAAAACACCTAGTCTTCCAATGGATACCACTTCACTGTGGACTGAATGGTAATGAGAAAGCTGATTTTCTTGCAAAAAAGGGTACCAGTGGTGTACAAAAATCTATAGTTAATCTACCATTTTATGCAGCTAAAAGATTAGTCAACTCTGAATTAGAAAAAATTATTGCAAAATATTACTATGAAAAATCAAAAAATAAAAGATGGGAACTACCAAACATTCAAACAGTAATTCCTGAGTATCCTCGAAAAACAGCAGTTGCAACCTTCAGGTTGATTACAGGACATGATTGTCCGGCAAAACATTTAAACAGAATTGAGATATATTCTTCACCACTCTGTCCACTATGTGATCTGCAAGAGGAAATGGATGGAGACCACCTTCAAATATGCCCGGCCACTTCTAGTGCCCCATCCATCAGTGAAAAATATTGGAGAGCAAGAGGATTAATGACTTCATTTGTCAGAAATCCAGCATTAGCTAACAACATTTTTACTCATTTTAAACAATTTTATAAAATTAATATCTTATTAATATCTTATTTATCTTATGTGCACAAAAACATTTAAGGTGTAATTATTATTTATTTATGCCAACAAACTTACTGTTGGTGTTTTAAACACACAAGCCGTGTGTGGGGAAAGTTTGAGAGGTAGAACTGGAACTTAAAAATTCAATGTCACAACTGGGATTTGAACCACAGACCTTCCGCTTACCGGGCGGCTGCTCTACCACTGAGCTATTGTGACAAACGGCCAGAATGGCATTAAATTCTCAAACCAGTTCGTATTTCTCCTGGTAAACCACAAAGGCAGTCTGACATCAAACTTTGCCCACACACGGCTTGTGTATTTAAAAACATCAATAGTAAGTTTGTTGGCATAAATAAATAATAATTACCATCTGAAGGTTATTTAATCCTGGGATATAAAGTACTTACAATAGTAAGTCACCATTGGGGTAATTTGTCTCTGATGTGAGACTGCCTTTGTGGTTTACCAGGAGAAATACGAACTGGTTTGAGAATTTAATGCCATTCTGGCAGTTTGTCACAATAGCTCAGTGGTAGAGCAGCCGCCTGGTAAGTGGAAGGTCTGTGGTTCAAATCCCAGTTGTGGCATTGAATTTGTAAGTTCCAGTTCTACCTCTCAAAATTTAAGGCATATTTTAATGGTTAATGAGAGAGGTACCTAAGGATGAACTTTAAGGTGGAAAAAATAAACATATCCAACTTTTTTCATTTTGGGAAGTTTAAATTTTTAGAATTGTGTAATAATAATCTTAATGTTAAAGATGCAAAGGTTTGTAAAATCCTTAGCTAATGAAATGTTTGACAACTTGGCATCTCACAATGGCCTTAAGAAGCATTTATAGAAATTGTTAGCTATTAAAAAATTAAATAAGTTAGAAGATTCTTAGATAGACCCCAAGGCATTTATATTTTTGTGAATTTGTTTTATATATTCTTTACATCATTTATTAATATATTGTGTGCATTAAACAGAAAACAAGCAATATCGAAGCAACGTGAATATCAGAAAAAGAAGAAGCAAAAGAAACTGCAGCGATACAAACAAATGGAAGAAGAACGAGAAGGGGAAAAGAACAAGTGGCTAGCATTTAACTCAAAGGTAAGTAATATGTATGTTAACAGTTTTAAGTAGAAATGTGACACACACTAGAGATCTACTTGGACTCGGGGCTGGGCCTAATTTGAAAAATATTTGTCACGCTTGGGCTTCAAAATTAAGAGATAAAAATAATTTATCATATATTTTGGTCATTGATGTTGAAATGCCGAGAATAGCACAATTATCACAGCATTTCTGTTCTAGGAATTCTATATGATTATTCTGCTGACACATTTAAAATGCTGCTAATAAGTCAATAATTGCAAAATAATTCTGTTTAAAACGAAATTCCACAATTGGGTCTGGGCCAGGTGGTATACTATAGCCTATTCTTGGTCCGGGCAAGACAAAACTTAAGGCTGATGGTCCATGCAGACCTCTGACACATGCTAGATCAGTAGTATATAAACACAGAAGCTTATATGTGACGCGCTAATGACCATAGCAGTTGAGCGCCCTAAAGCCATACTCATACTTATATGTGACATACAAGGTCCGTCAGAATAAATAGCCTGATTTGAGTCATGTTGTACAGCATCATTGCTTGCATTTGCAAAAAATTAGGTTGTGTGCTGTATTGAGGAAGGACTGCCATTTGAATTATGGTATCACAGAGTAACCATTCTTTTGTTGCCCTAATGGGTTGGGACAACATCACAAAGTCCCAAATCACTAGGTGATTGTACGGTGGGTGCAACAATTCAATTCTGGACTACTGCGTCTTGTGCAAAAAGGAAAAACGCAGGGCGTCCAAAGATGGCCCTTGAAGCACTCATCCAAACGCCTAGACATTCTGCCGTGAGACATGCCTTGGCATTAGGAATGACAGATCGTTCACTGAGGCACATCATCCATAATGACCTGCACTTTCATCCATACAAATTACAGGTCGCACAGGAACTAAGAGAACAAGATAAAGTTGCCCGATGAACTTAACCCTTGCACTTCCTTGAACTCTTAGCAGCCGACCTGGAGATGGAAACAACATGTTGTTGAGTGAGGTGTCGTGTTAAAAACCAAGTAATGCCGTATTTTGTGATAAAATGGCATATATCTTTCTGTTTTCAATGTATGTTTCAATAAATATGTCAGTTTGTTTCAAAGTTCTGTTCTGTTTATATCCTACTGTCCATTCTGCTGGACCCTGTACAGTAAGACCTGTGTGGCTATGTTCACTAGTAAATAACATGAAGATAAGTTTGTCCCAGTGTACACAATACATTGATGATGCTTTGAATATTGGTATTCACTCAGCATATGAAGTTGTATTATATCCTCCATTTAATATTTTTCTGGAAAGTTAAAAAATTTACATTGAGTGATGGTTTTCTGTTATAGTTCAATTCAAGGGCTTGGGACCAGATAGTCATATGCCACATTTTGGAAAAAACTGAGATACTACCATCTACATAGCTCTGAGCATTCGTTCTTCTCACTGCTCAAGTGGTGTCAAGTTCTGACAACATCTACATAGCTCTGAGCATTCATTCTTCTTACTGCTCAAGTAGTGTCAAGTTCTGACAACAGATGGCTGAGTTATTCATGGAAGTTTCATATAGATTTCTGTGTAACAGTGATACTTTTTGGTGTAGAAAGTCTTAGGCCACTTGAATTCAAGATGGTGGCGAGTGAAGAACTACATGGAAAATCTCAGCTCTTGAAAAGAAAGTTATTTGAGAGTGAATGTAATGAATACCCTTCACTAGATATCTATGCTATTCAACTGTATATTTAACAGAATTCGTGTGCTGTTTGAACGTAGAAAACTAGTAAGTTCCTACAGCAAATTTGGTTAATTTTAAATAGTTGCTGCAAGTTGTTTCAGTATGTTCAATGTTCTGTTCTCATGCATTGTCATTCTGAGGAAATATTTCCATAAATGGAACATAAAAATTATCAGTGGTAGTTAATAGAAAAAGGAAGCTAATATCCTAATTCAGCTAGAAAGGTCTATGCCACATATGAACAACATTTTTTTTCCTTAATTTGCTTATTTTTCTCAAGAATGGTCCTATTTACATACATGAAACTTCTTAAGGAAGTTCAAAATGCTTGTAGGAATATATTGAAGCATGTATGAATGCTTGTTCTCCGAAATTGTGATTTACAGAATCTTTCAAAATACATTTGTTCTTATATCTTAGTTCCAATATAGTCTGGGTGGCTCAGTTTGTTAGATGTTGGCATACTGATCCCAAGATCGCGGGTTCAAACCCGGCCCAGACCGATGGTTTTTAAGTGCTTAAAAACTACAGCCCCATGTCAGTAAATTTACTGGCATGTAAAAGAACTCCTGTGGAACGAAATTCCAGCACACCAGTGACGCTGATATGATCTTGGCAATTGATAGCATCGTTAAACAACAAAATAGGTAAATTGTTGTTTATTTATGCCAACAAACTTACTGTTGGTGTTTTTAAACACACAAGCCATGTGTGGGCAATGTTTGAGAGGGGTAGAATTGGAACTGAAAAATTCAATGCCACAGCTGCAATTTGAACCACAGACCCTCTGCTTACCAGCCGGGTGCTCTAACCATTAAGCTACTGTGACAACCTGCCAGAATGACGAATTCTCCAGCCAATTCGTATTTCTCCCGGTAAACCTCAGGCAGTCTCACATCAGAGACAATTACCCCAATGGTGACTTACTGTCATAAGTACTTTATGTCCTGGGATTAAATAACCTTCAGACGGTATTTAATCCAGGGACATATAGTACTTACGATAGTAAGTCACCATTGGGGTAATTGTCTCTATGTAAGACGGCCTTTGTGATTTACCAAGAGAAATACAAATTGGTTGGAGAATTTGTCATTCTGGCAGGTTGTCACAGTAGCTTGATGGTTAGAGCACCCACCTGGTAAGCAGAGGGTCTGTGGTTCAAATCCCAGCTGTGACATCAAATTTTTCAGTTCCAATTCTACTTCTCAAAATATTTGTTTGTATAGCTTTGAGAATGAGTTGGAGTCAACTCGAAACGTCAGCACCAAAGGACTTGCAATATTACTAAGATAAGTGAAGCTTTTAGTTTCTAATTTGTTCTTACTTTAGTTTCTTACATATATTTACATTTTGAAGTGTGCTGTTATTTGTATCCACTTCTAGTGCTCCATTTTCACAACACTATTATTTAACTCTGGGTTAGGAGTTTCAGCTAAAATTACATTTGACAACAGAGATATGCTCAATGAAAAGTGCAGACTGTTTCCCGACACATTCAAAATCTTAATATTAGTAATCACTGACAATAACTCCTCACTACACAAAACATAATCCACTACGCTTTGGCCTATATCTCCGGCACATGTATATTCACCAAACTTATCCTCTCCCCAACTCCCATTTAGTATAACACAGTGTGTATTCTCACAGAAGACAATTTCACACCTTCATTTATTGTTTTGTCTTTACTTTTTCTCTCCCAAAGAATGTCCCCTTTGACTGTTATCACATCCCCTTTAGAACTGCTACCCCTCACTTGAAGCTCACCATATCTTACATTTAAACCCACGACAATCCGAAATTCGGACATAGCATAGTCATTCATAGTCTCTTCTGTTGTGATCCAATTCTATACCTGAATCCATTTAGCTTTCTTTGGCTTCTGCGAACAGCACCCGTGGTCACATTCTTCTCTCTTTCTTGGTCACGCCTCCATATGTCTCTGCTCACATTTTGGCTCGGTCCCAGCCTCTCGATTTCAAAAAGATTCCCTCGAGTTGAGATAACACTGGGCAGTCTGTTGGAGTCACTGCCCTCTCCCTTATTTTATTGTGCCAGCTGTCTTGCTTGTCGTTTCAGGTTTCCATCAGCTGGGATCCTCTGCTGCGGTAATGTCATCTGCTCATTTGCAATTGTAAAGTATATATGAAAATAAATTGTAATCAGTAGTATCAAGTAAGTGTACAGCCATGGAAATGTCTCACGTTATGTTGTAGCGCAGTTTACACTAGTAGATATTTCCAATATGCAGCTGAATTTATTGATAGTCTGTTCCATATGTTATCGTCTCTTGGACACATAAATAGGCTGCGTCATGAATCACCACTCACATTTGTATACATACTTGCAAATGCAAATGCAAGTGGTGATTCAAGACACAGCCTATTTGTGTGTCCAACATACCATAACATATGGAACAGACTATCAATAAACTCAGCTGCATGTTGAAAATATCAACTTATGTAAACTGCGCTGCAACACGATGTGAGACTTAAAAATTTTCTGTGTTCCTAATACACTCAATCATTTTTTCCATGATTGTACATCAGATTTTGCTTTAGTACAAACAAAATGCTAGCCAAATTGGTGAGTGTACCTAAATTACTACAACTTTTGTTACTATAAATATAACTGTTTTTCATTGTGAATGGTAGCCTGTCACGTTAAATTAACGCTAAACTCTTACACTTAATTTTCATAATGAATTGCTATTATTTAATAATATGAACTATTTTTCCAAGTTCACAGGTGGACCAACAGTATTTAGTTGCAATGTAACAAGAAAATTAATGATCATCTTCTTTACTGAGCCTTCAATTACACCAATACCATTGCAATGTGGTTTAACTTAACCAGAAGCTTATAAAGCAGCACCTGCAATTATCTTTTTATGCCAACCATCTTACTGCTGGTGTTTTTAAACACAAGCCGTGTGTGGGCAATGTTTAAGAGGTGGAATCAGGACAGAAAAATTCAATTTCATATTGCATCAAAGATAAATATCCCAAGGTTGACTTACAATCGTAAGTACTTAGTCCCAAGTGTAAGTAACCTTTAGATGGTAATTGTTATTTTTTATGCCAACCAACTTACTGATGTGAGATTCCCTTGTGGTCTACCAGGAAAAGTAGGAATCGATTGGGGAATTTAATCTCATACTGGCCAGTTGGCCATGGTAGCTTAGTGGCTAGAGCAGCCGCTCGTGAAGCAGATGATCCATGGTTCAAATCCCAGCTATGGCGTTTCATTTTTTAGTCCTGATTCCACGTCTTAAACGGTACCTGCCATTTAACTTTGGTTTGGTTTAACGAAACCTCCAGTCAAACAAATGTTTGTAAGATTGGATCAAGGTTTTGTAAGAATAGTCTGTAGAAGAGAAAAAAATAAACAATAGTCAGTAGGGAAATTCATTTAATTGTAACCCATAAGATTTCTTTTTGAAATTAAACCATTTTTAATGTTTTGCAATTGTTTCAGGCCATGAAGAAAGGAATGACAAAAAAGAGCATATTTGCTTCACCAGACAATGTAAATGGAAGGGTTGGCATAGGCACTTGTGGTATGAGTGGTAGACCCATGACAGAATTCACCACCGCAGAAAAGTGGAGGAAAGGGATGTAATTCAAGTGTTCAAGTGATTAGGTTCTCATGCAAAAACGTTTATTATTGCTATTTGCAAAATGAAAAGTATGCCAGTCCCAAGAGGCAATTTGTATGGGAAATGTAATTCAAGTGTTAAACTATTAGTTTTTCATGCAAAAACTTGTTTCATATTATAAGTCTTAAAACTTTCATGGCGAATGTTACTACAGTTAGCAAGAACTAACCTGACACTTAACTGATTCACTCTCCCGTGAATGAGGCTAGCGCTATCGCTTCCAATCGAGTAACCGTTGTGCGATGTGTTTGTAACATGATTGGATGAGATAGGTCTAGCCTCGTTTGCAGGTGAGTGAATCAGCTAGCTGTCAAGTGCCAGGTTGGCTCTCACTGGATTTAATAACAGCTTCTCGGGTGATCAGCTGTGTCAAATCTATAAAAAGCAAACTTTCAGCTATTTTACGTTCCATGGCCATCATCAGGAACTAATGCCAGGGTAGAAAACATGCTGATGTATGTATACCAAAAGAAGATGAGCAGAGCTAGGTAGGTCATGGCCAATGAGTGTGGAGAGCCCAGTGATTGAGCCACTTGCTTGATGTGGGGTGAGCCTCCTTAATTCGAGTTTTTCTCCTTTGTTCATCAGCCACTCTGATCTGCTTGAGTTGTCTATAATCGTATGTTTGATGGGTGATGCCCAAGCCATGCTTAGTTTGTATCCAGAATCTCTGTTAAAATTCAGTGGATGCAATTTAACTTTTTCATTTTTATTGTGGAAAGTGAAAGTTATGCAGTGAAACAGAGTCCCAAGAGACAATTTGTGTAGAAAACAGGTTGTTTTTAGTTGGGCACATCTAAAATTTGAACTTTATATTTTTATTGGAATTTGGAATTAATAGAGGAAATAAGTAAATCAGACACACCAAAAGAAATACAAAAACTTCTAGCTCTGGAAACAATCAATACTAGGTATCCCACAGAAGAATGGCTGCACATATATACTGATGGATCCTCGAAGGAAAACCTTACTGGAGCTGGAGTTACGTGTTCACATTTTTCCTTTTATCATTCTGTTGGCAGAGACACAACAAATTATGATGGAGAAATAGAGGCTATATACATTGCTCTCCGACAATTATTAAATCTTCCCTTAAATAAATTTAACAAGGCAGTAATTCTTTCAGATTCTAAAGCTGCAATTCAGGGAATATGTTCAAATACTACAAAGAAGTCAACAAAAATTAGAGAATGCTACAAAATGTTAACACAACTCCAAAAAGTTAATAAGACTGTTCATCTCCAATGGATTCCAGCACACTGTGGAGTCATGGGGAACGAAGCTGCAGACTCACTTGCAAAGAAAGGCACAACAATAAAACAAAAGTCTAAATTCAATTTCTCATATTCCTCAATAAAACGCTTGATCATTAAAAATTTTTGTCATTCATATCTACAAGAAATAGAAACAAATGCCAAAGATAAAAAATGGATTACACTACTTTCCAATCCAGATATAATCCCCCAGAGACCAAGGAAAACAGCTGTTGCAGCCTTCCGACTATTGACAAATCATGACTGCTTAGCAAGTCATCTCTGCAGAATTGGTATCTCAGCCTCACCAATATGTGTCCTGTGTAACGATCCAGCAGAAATGAATGAAGACCACTTGAAGACCTGTGAAGCATTAAGATCAGAAGAAACTACAGTTCAAAAGTATTGGAAAGCACGAATGCTAATGGCTTCATTGCCAGATGCAAGGCACTAGAAAACAACAACAACAACATATTTTTATTGGATGTGCACCCCTGGAATCCGGTTTTCTGAAAACAGAATTGTTTTACTAAGCTTTTAAGTGCAAAGGTACACTTACACAGGTTGTTTTTCGTTGGGCACATCTAAACTTTGAACTTAATATTTTTATTGGATGTGCACTCCCTGAATCAGGTTTTTTGTAAATAAGAATTGTTTTACTGAGGTTTTTAAGTGCGAATGTACACTTGAACAGTTAGAAAACCAATAGTGTTCAAAGCGATGAATTACATTAATCAATATTAAGACTAGTGCCAACTGTTGTAATTGTTTCAGTATAAGGCATATTAAAATTACACAAAAGTTCAGCTGTCTGAACCTAAGTCCTGTTTCAGTTATTTCTTCCCTACCTTGTTTGGTTCCCAATTCCATTTTGGTCATTTCTTGTTTAATTTCTACCCTCAAACCAGTCACTTCAACCCCATATTGTTTGATTTCTTATTCTTGAGTCTAATCCAGTTATTTTTTAGTTTAAATTACTTATTTCTTATTTGATAAGTCTAAAAATCTGCTAAGCTCATTTCCACCTGTTTCTGTGGATCTTCCCCTCTAGTATCCCCTTCTACTGCTTGTGATACCTCAACCATTTCCCCTACTGCACCTGCTTCCATACCTTCTACATTTTCATTACTCTTTCATTAATAAAAACAAACATGATAATAAATAAAAAGGTTTTTTCCTACTTTCTGTCATCTTCTTTTCCTACACTCCTTCCATTGCGATGATCCTGGGGTCCTTGGATTCGATGCTCAGCCATATTCCTCAGGATGCATTGAAGATCCAGTCCTGGAGATAAGGTCTTCAAATTCCATTGTCTGTGGGGTGAGATCCAGTCCAGATGTCTTTGAGATGTCTTCACAGATGACAATTTGCATCTCGCCCTTTTGTTTGGAAAGTTTTTTTTTTTAAGTCACTCTTGATTTTTGTCCATCTTTCGAACAACGTGATTGGTAGCCAAATGCAACGGTTTTTACCAATTTGCATCTTAATGTAGCAGTTTTTATGAATGGACTTCTTTAATGAAGTAGTAGTGATGAGTCCTCTCTTCAGGACATTATGGGTACAGGCGGACAAATAAGGGCGAGGTATTATTATTTCCAATAAATACTCAAATTTTCCACTACATCGACTTTATTACCATTAATACCATTAACTTGCAACACTTGAACATATTATCTTGACTCTTTTATAAAAAATGATATTTTTAGGTCTCAAAGGTATTAGGTTTGTTCCAACATGATCCAGTATCAGTTCTGGCATGCGTGGTACCTAAGTAGAATTGCAACGTGACAAAACTTCCGAACTAATTCTGAGAGCCTGCTCGATTGTGAATGTGCATAAGAAAATGTTGGTATTTGGAACACTTTCAGAAGCACTTGTTGGAACAGACCTTACATCACTTGAACCATCATTAATCTCTGATATTGAATAACTGCACATGCGTGTTAGTATATACAATTTGCGCACGTGCAGATTTGCAGCTCCTGCTTTTGACCAAGAACCGATTTCACTGGCTACGAACTAGTTCCCAAAACGTTGGAACAGCAAGTTGAACAGGTCTAAAGGACTTTTTGTGATGTTTGGAACACTGCTTAGCTACTGTGCATGCTCAGGTAACAGAACTGAATCTGGATCGTGTCGGAACAAACCTCGTATGGCCTACGCGTGCTCAGATTATTCAGAATCACAGATTAATAATGACTCAAGTAATGTTGCAACCATACAAACTTCCAAACTAATTCTGAGAGCGTGCTCGATTGGGCATGTACGTAAGAAAATGTTGGTATTAGTTCGGAAGGCATTCAGAACATGCTCAAAACCACTTGTTGGAACAAACCTTATGTTTTCAGAAACTTTGTGGTTTGTACCTGTTAAATCCTCACTTCTTTCTTTCATAAATGTTTTAGGATGTTGACGATATTTGCAAGTATTGAATATTTACGCATCTTCAGGTTGATTACAGGACATGATTGTCTGGCAAAACATTTGAACAGAATTGGGATATATTCTTCACCAATCTGTTCTGTATAGGTTGCGCGTTTGTTCTTGATGAATGACCTTGAGCAGAAATCCAATGAGTGAGCCTACCCTTAATAAACAGGTCAGCAAATGTTTATGCTACGATAACAGACACCTCTGTTTTCCTCTGTAACGTTTGTGTATACAGTCGACTGCAAAAGTTTTGTGCGGTACGGATGTATGTATGCATGCAACGAAAATAACAGTAATTCAGACGAGAGAGAAATGTCGGGAATAGAATAAATGCAAGAAAGTTAAGTGGAAACAGTTATAGAGGTATAGTGTATAATACGTGTGTCTGATATTACTGCAAGTGTCATAAATTGATTTGTAGTGCTGTACTACTTCAGCTCAGAAGCATGCGCGTCATCTCACTGCAGACTGTACCTCCTCTCTCTCGAATGCCAAAGTTCCCGCAAAAGCTGAGTAGCGACTCGCATTCAACCTTTCATATAACATTTTCATTCGTCAAGAAGCAACGCGCGACCTGTATGTGATGTGCAAGAGGAAATGGACCAAGGCACCTTCAAATATGCCCAGCCACTTCTAGCGCCCCATCCATCGGTGAAAAATATTGGAGACCAAGAGGATTAATGACTTCACCGTCAGAAATCCAGCATTAGCTAACAACAACATACTCATGTGTGGTATTCAACCAGACGTCCTTCGGCGATATAATTCAATGTCAGATTGCCGACAAACTCTGTTATTCCACAGTATGAATATGTAACCATCTTTAGCGATGCACATATTACTAATAATGATTTAATACCTCTCTAAAGGGGTAATTGTTTATTCCCCTAGTTGTTTCACAATAGATTTGGAATATGGATTAAGAAATAGAATTTTGATAATCACACTGCATATACAATATTTACATATGTTATGTCCAAACAGCTTGGCATATTGGATATTGGCATTAATCTTTTCTCTGATGCTTTTTGACACACAATTTCTGCCACATATATGACCCATAATCATGTTACGTTTGTATGATTAGTGTTTCAATTTTTTTACCATTCCCAAGAGAAAGGTAACATGATTATTGTTCCTCTTATATTTGTATGCACACATTACTATTTCACAAATTTTTAGTTTACAAGTCCAAATCTTTTCCCTTTGTAACATGTTTACTTGTTCATGTGCAGTATTGTCAGTGTTTTGAATATTTTATGGATGTTTTAAAAATTTTGATCTTTATTTTCTTTAAACGGTTTTAATTTCATCTTCCCATATCTTCTGTAGTATCTTGCCTGCACTGTTGTGTTATTCATACATATGATACCTGTATTGATTGTTGATTAAGTAAGGTTGCTCGTACAACAGCTCCATCTTGCAGTTTCATTTGACTGATGCCTTTAAAATACGTTCTCTCTTCAGAAGAACTTTGTCGCCAGTTTTTGAGATCCATTTCTTGCGAGGCCTTTTTATTTTATTTCTTCTTTTTCCAATCTTTTCCACTATTATTTTGTTTGCATCGGAACACTTTTCTTGGTCAGTCAGCTCCCTCTGTGCTGCCATGGTTGTAGGTAAGTCGATCACAAGAGGAGTTGACTTTATATTCAACATAAATTTGACAGGGGTTAATTTTGTCGTGGGGTTGATACTATGGTTACTCATGTGCTCTATATATACACACAATGCTTGGCCCACGTAATGTGGTCTTTATGGTACAAAGTTCTTAAAGATATGCCTATAATCTCTCAATATCCTCTCTGTTGGATTTCCTTGGGGATAGTAAGCCGACAAATAAGTTTGATCCCTAATTCTGTGAGGGTGTTTTTGAACACTGCTTCAGTGCATGGGTGCATTGTCAGATAGAATCGCCTTCATTTTCCCGTGTTTCAGGATATAATCTTTTAGACACATCTGGCTTTTTATATTCCTTACTGGATATATTTTTACAAGTTTTGTGAATACATTCAGTGCCACAAATATATATCTGCACCCATTTGTGCTTATAGGAAGTTCACCATGTTCGTTTAGGGTGACGAGTGCATTCCTTTCCGTATGTAGGATAGATTGCTGTGTTATGTCATATGTTGTGTTACTTGGCTTGGCCTTTTGGCATAGCTTGCATGCCGATATTACCTTAGTTTTTTTTGCCATGTGTTTTAAAAGATTTCAGTGATAGCCAAAGACGTCTTTTCGCTTCCTGCGTGTTAGAGTGAATGGTGGAATCTCAGGATTTTTTTATTCTGAAGGGTGGTTGGTACTATAATTTCCATTTTCTCACATCCTGTCCGTGATGTTTGAGTAGTGTTCCCCTAAACTTCGCAATTTTGGCATGTATACCCGGTTTAACTTCTGGCACCTTATTGAATATTCCGCTAGAATTGGGGCCTTCTTGTTGCAATTTTGATATGTTTTTGAAATCTTTTAACACTGCGTTATTATTCTTTATATGGATTTGCATGATCTTGAGGTTCGGATTGTTGATAGTCTCAAGAATGTGTTTTTCTGATTTTATTCTTGACAGCATATCGCTGAAGAGATTTTCATTCCTGGCTATATGTTTTATCTCAATTGTATGCGAGGTAATTTCGTGAATGTACCTGAACATCTTAGAAGTCGTAAGCTTGCATGATCGTATAAATGATAGGCTTATATGATCCGTGTACACAATGACTTTGTATCTGTATATGTACTGCCTAAACTTTTGTAGTGTGAAATATATGCTGAAATTTGCAACTCCGTGATGCATGCATTCGCCCCTATCTTGGATAGGAATCGCGATGCCGTGGTGATCATGTGATTTTCTCCTGCATCATCCTTTTGTGCTAGGATAGCCCCGAATGAATAGATACTGGTGTCCATGTATGTTAAGAGAGGCAATTCTGGATTTGGGCGTTCAAGGAGTACTGCATTCATGATCAACCCCTTTATTTTTTCAAATGCTTTCTGATGTTTTCTGCCCCATTCCCACTTTGTGTTCTTCTTTAGTAGCTCTCTCAAAGGTGCGAGTTCTTTCGCATAATTAATTACGAATTTTAACTGGGCTGTAAAATTCCAATAAACCTCCTCAGTTGCTTTAGATTCTTCGGTGGGGGAATATATTCCATTGCCTTCACTCTCTCAGGGTTGGGCTGGATTCCCTCAGATGTTATGAGGTATCCTAGGAATTCGGCTTCTTTCACAAAGAATTCACACTTTTCCACATTTACTATCATGTCGCATTCACAAAATTTTGCAATTAAGTAGTCTGTATGTTGTGAGATATTGGGTCTGTACTGTGGATTAGGAAATCATCTACGTACTGCACAATGAACTCCTTTGCACTATCCCCAAACACTTTGTCTATTTTCCTTTCTTAGAAGTTTGAAAACAGTGTTGTTATAATCAATTTAATTTAAAAGATAAGTCAATTAATAACACTAAACAATACTGACATTTATAATTTTCCAGAACGCGCTTCAGAGGTTAACTTTCCTCCATTATCAACTGGACAATAACTGCGTTTCCATGGTGCGGATGGTGATGCTTCTTTGATGTTTCTTCTGGTAACAGTTAAAGGAACTTGTTGAAAATATCTTTCTGGGGAATGTCGAAATTAAATACTCTGTTTCTATTTTTTAAAATAAAGATTTGTTCCCATGTGGACAGCTCTTGTTTTCCGGTTATGTGTTTGAGGAGTTTCAGCTCTGGCTTTATGTCGTGATTTTTTGTCCAGAAGTGAAAGGCAACTGCTGATTTTTCCAATTGTTTGTTAACCTCCAAAACGCGTTATGGAAAATTATAGATGTAAGTGTTGTTTAGTGTTATTGACTCATCTTTCAAATTAAACTTCATCTATTGCTCTTAATAATGCACTGCTACTGGTGGATAGTTCAAATGCTCACTTCTTGAAGTGGTACACTTTTCCAAGAAACCAGAGTATTTCCTTACATCTTCATGTAATGATACTTGCCAAATGACACTGTTAATTCCAAGCCAGAGAAACATTTTCCTCCCTTCAAATTTGAAATGAGTTGTCAACTCCCTCCAGTCTGAAATGGTCTGACAGGGTATGTATGTTAAATATTCCTGGCATCAACAGTCATTCTTAATTTGCCACATTTCTTGTGTACCCACGCTACGGGATTTATGTAGCTGGCATTGGAAAGCTCAATGATATCGCCCTGAAGCATTTGCTTGATAACTAAATCCGGTTTCTTGCATATCAAGTTTGGGATAGGTCTCGACTTATGTGAATAAGGTAAGATATTGGTTACCTTAAAAGTGTGAACATATTTGTTGCATGTACTGGTCTTTTTGTTAAACACTTGTGGTGTTACTTGTCAAGATTTCTTTAAGACTGTTTCTAATTTCTTGGCTGGTACCATACCTACAGGCAATTTTGTCATTTACAGTTTTCGGCAAATCACAATCTTGACTATTTTCATTTGCATAATGTTGGTAACATCACTAATCTTCGGTGTCATCACACTGGTTGGAAAATATGTGGTTACAGGATCCGAACTCCATGTTTTGGTTTGTTTCTTCGTTCCTATTGGTGTTGATATGCAGTATTATGTTCTCATGAATCTTGATATTCTCCACAAAAAACATTTCATCTCTATTGATATTGATGTCATTGTGATTACATTGACTTGTTTCTTCCACAAATTTAACACTGTGTTTTGTAGTATTGGTGACTACTGTGAATTTGTGTTTCTTGTAGTCGATTTTTGACTTCCAATAGTTCAGCACGTTCCTTCCAATAAGTAACGGTGTTACAAGCCTGGGAACAACTAAAGCTATTAGGTCAAATTCCCAGTCATTCATCTTTGCTCTTAACCTCTTGAGGGATATCGACATGAAATAACGTCCATTTAAAATGACGGATGAGCGATATGGGCGTGTATACACGTCCTGTGCGTTTAAGCATTTAACCCTTATTTATCCCTTATCCAATTCAACTTATTATAATTTTCCCTTTATGAAACATTTTAGTAAGGTCTATATACTTTATTGGCTTACCTTAATGTGTTCGTTCTGCAGTGATTTACCTCAAAACAGGGATAAACACACAAGGGTACATACATCTCCACATTCGCAAATTCCCTTCTTGCGGCACACGAAACACTTTCGAGATGGGCGGGACTTCTTTGCTGTTGGTGGTATCCTTTTAGGATAATGTTTTCCTTGAAGTCTGAGGGGTGCAGGGGTTTTGAATTTTCAACCCCCAACGTGGTATTGTTCAATTAGGCTGCGAGTTATTTATAGTCGGTAGTCAAGGTCGGTCATTGTCCTGTGTGGGTTTAGAGAGCTGTCCAAATCCCCAAACAATTGTATATGGTTATATCCAGTTGGTGCAAAAACACCTTTTTATACCACTTCTCCCTTCAGCTACAAGCAGGAAAGTATACGTATGTATTTCAACAAAGAAAGACACGGACTCTACTCAGTTACGAAACTCGTGTAAGCAAAAGTTGTAATGTTGATCTATTCTGGTGACTCAAGAGACCACGCATACAGTAGGGCTTTATTACACAGTATGCTGACGCATAAGCCACACATACAATGGGTGTTTCTGTACTGTTTCCTTCCAAGAACTTATATTAGATGCGTTCGACAGAGCAAAGTTGACTTTTCACCACAGTGAAACAAAATTGTGCCATTTCAACGTTTTGTAAATACAACTCAACTTTGCTGATGACGTACATTTATACTGCATATAACAAGTTTTATACCAGTTTTTGTTTCATTAAAATAACTTAATATTTACACAAAATACAGCTGTGTATATACGAAGCATTTAACAATTTAAATGCTAGCAGTTCTCGGCTCGCGGACGTTTTAAATGGCCATCGCTCAAGAGGTTAACCTCTTGAGGGATATGGACGTGAAATCACGTCCATTTAAAATGACGGATGAGTGATATGGGCGTGTATACACGTCCTGTGCGTTTAACCATTTAACCCTTATTTATCCCTTATCCAACTCAACTTATTTTAATTTTCCCTTTATGAAACATTTTAGTAAAGTCTATATACTTTATTGGCTTACCTTAATATGTTCGTTCTGCAGCAATTTACCTCAAAACAGGGATAAACACACAAGGGTACGTACATCTCCACATTCGCGAATTCCCTTCTTGCGGCACACGAAACACTTTCGAGATGGGCGGGACTTTTCATTCATTTATTAGCTCCAATTGTATTTACATCATTACAAGGATTGTCACAATTTTCACAAAAATACATATAGCTATATCTTACAATCTTATATATTAGAGTTTATTTACATTTATGTACTCTTCTATAGAGTAGAAAACCTTTTCTAATAAATACCTTTTAGTTGCTTTGAGTTTTTTCTTATCATCTGTTATACATTTTAATTTATTTGGTAAATGATTGTACAATTCTTTAGCCTTGATTTCTACACTTTTATTACGTAAAGTTCCTCTTAGTCTCTTAATATAATAGTTTTGCTTAGTTCTTGTATTGTGTTTGTGTATGTTCATATTCTTACATTGATCGCTATAATTTTTTATTGTAAATTTAATACATTCGTAGATATATAGTGCAGGGAATGTTAATAGATTAAAATCTTTAAAGACATTCCTGCAAGTGTCCATCCTTTTTAAATTACATATTATCCGCAACGCTCTCTTTTGCAATCTAAATATTCTAAGCATTGCCTTTTTTGTACATTACCCCATAACACAATCCCATAGCTCAGATGTGAATGTATAAAAGCATAATATATTTGTATAAGGCTCTTTCTGTCCATTATGTGTGCTGATTGTCTTAGAATATATAGACCTGTATTTATTTTTTTAGCAATTTTTTCTGTATGCTTTTTCCAGTTTAATTTGTCATCTATTACTAACCCTAAAAAATTTGTTTCACTTACTTGCTGAATTAATCTATTTTCTATCTTTAGTTAAATATCGGACTGGCTCCCATTACTTAGTGAGATTTTCATCCATACTGTCTTATTAATATTTAGTGTCATATCTAAATTAGTTAGTTCTCTGCTGACTGTTTCTAATATTAAATTAGCTTTATTTTGCACATCTATTTCTGAAATGCCTTTAACTATAATCGTTGTATCATCGGCATAACCTATGGCTAGACCATCATCCTGTATTATTTTTTGGAATAAAGAGTTTATGTATAAAAGGAATAAAAATGGTCCAAGTTTTGAGCCTTGTGGAACGCCGTGTGTAACTTTTTTCATTGAGGATCTGATTTTATTTAATTTACCGCCTATATTATATACAATTTCAACACATTGTTCTCTATTTTTTAAATATGAATTTATCCAAGTGGAAGGCCCCTAATCCCGTAATTTTCAATTATTTTGGACAATTTATTTAAGTTTAGACAATCAAATGCTTTAGATAAGTCAAGAAAAATTGTGATTATATATTCCTTATTGTCTATTGCTTTTATAAGAATGTCATTTCCTTTACAAATAGCATTTATTGTTGACTTCTTTTTTTGAAAACCGAACTGGTATTCTGATATAATATTGTACTTTTCGCAGAAGCTCTTTAGTTGATTTAAAAATAGGCCCTCTATTATTTTAGGGAATGTTGAACATAACGATATTGGTCTATAGTTTTCCATAGCGAGTTTTGAATTTTTTTGCTTGTATATCGGTCTCACTATTACCTTTTTTAATAGATTAGGAAATGTTCCAGACATGAAAGAAAGGTTGGTTAAGTATGTTATTATTTCCTTTAATTCATATTTACAATATTTTACCATTTCATTTGAAAAGTCATGCTGTTGATGGTATCCTTTTAGGATAATGTTTTCCTTGAAGTCTGAGGGGTGCAGGGGTTATGGATTTTCAACCCCCAACGTGGTATTGTTCAATTAGGCTGCGATCTATTTATATTCGGAAGTCAAGGTCGGTCATTGTCCTGTGTGGGTTTAGAGAGCTCTCCAAATTACCAAACAATTGTATATGGTTATATCCAGTTGGTGCAAAAACACCTTTTTATACCACTTCTCCCTTCAGCTACAAGCAGGAAAGTATATGTATGTATTTCAACAAAGAAAGACACGGACTCTACTAAGTTACGAAACTCGCGTAAGCAAAAGTTGCAATGTTGCTCTATTCTGATGACTCAAGAGACTACGCATACAGTAGTGAATTATTACACAGTATGCTGACGCATAAGCCACACATACAGTGGGTGTTTCTTTACTGTTTCTTTCCGAGAACTTATATTAGATGCGTTCGACAGAGCAAAGTTGACTTTTCACCACAGTGAAACAAAATTGTGCCATTTCAACGTTTTATAAATACAACTCAACTTTGCTGATGACGTACATTTATACTGCATATAACGAGTTTTATACCAGTTTTTGTTTCATTAAAATAACTTAATATTTACCAAAATACAGCTGTGTATATATGACGCACTTTAAATGCCCTGCGCTGGATATTGGGTAGCAGTTCTCAGCTCGCGGACGTTTTAAATGGCCATCGCTCAAGAGGTTAAAGCAGTGTATCGGCTTTATAACCATCTTCTAATTAGATTGCAGCCTTGAGACCAGTCTCATCACGTAAGTGTTAGCAACACTTTTCTTAAATAATATAATAAGTTATTTGGTTTCTAAAAATATCCGATTTCTAACCAAACATAAGCTGCTGCCATATGTGTTGGCAACTGCTTCGAGGAGTAAACAAAAGCAAAACTTGTTTTTGTTTTATAAACGAATAAGGATTTCTTCTTTTATTCCTCTTGGAAATAAATGGGGAGGACCAAAAGCGATTTAGATCCTGGTAAGACCACTAAGAATTACATACGTGCTCCAACCTTAAAATTATACGAATCTGATAATCCAACAACTAGCCTAGCAATGATACCGTCAAATGTAGACGATGGTATGAATGAAAATGCTTCACTAACGGAGTCAGTAAATCATGAAATGGAGCATGATTACCAGCATTCTCCTACAACACCAAACAGAAAGCGAATGCGCACTTTAAAGCCCTCAAAGGAGTGGCAGCAAGATGAGGTGCCATCTACTAAGCTTAACGCAGGAATGTTACATGCATCCCCATCGCGTAGCACTTATAGTTTACCAACTTCAAATAGATTTGCAGCACTGAGCGACCTGGAGAATCAGGAGACAAATGAAACGCTTGATGCATATACACCTAAAGCTCAACCTATTTTTGTAACAGGTGTAAGGAATATCCAAGAATTTAAAAAAGTGATGGACTGTGTAATTTCTAAAGAGAAATACACATTAACTACAATGAGATCTGGACATCTTGTGAAATTCATGCCAGTGGACATAGCTACAAATTCATTAGAGAATATTTCTTAAAAGAAAACATCAGTCACTACACTTATCAGATGAAACATGAACGAGCGTATAGGGTAGTACTTAGAGGAATGCACTACACGGAGGACGTAAGCATGATTAATGAAGAACTAGGCACACTAGGGCACACAGTAAGAAATATAGTAAATGTGTTGCGTCGAGTTACAAAAGAGCCTCTGCCACTTTTCTTTATCGATTTAGAACCAGCTTCTAACAACAAAACAATATTTGAGGTGAAACACTTAAACAGTATGATAGTAACTTTTGAGCCACCACACACAAAAAGGGAAATTGTTCAATGTAAACTTTGTCAAAGGTTTGGACCACAGATTATACCAGATGATCAACTCTGTGTTACTGGGTGAAGTCACAAATGGCGCTGATGTCAGATGTTTCGACCAGTTCTTTTGCGAACTAACGATTCCGTCGGTAATGCCGTACACCTCTATATCGACTGAGCTGTGCTACGCCACCTCCTCCCCTCCTCTTTGCCTGCATTACATGCCGATTTTCTTTCGTAGTCACAATTCCCGCACTCGTGAATAGTTTACGGCACTTTTCGAATATTAACATCTTAGCCTAATACGCGTTACATGAGCTACGTGGAAGCCATATGCGGTAAACGATTCTTATGCACGTAGCTGATGTAACGCATATTACACTAATATGTGAAGTGTGCTGTAAACAATTCATGAGTGCGCGAGATGTGACTTCGAAAGAAGTTCAATTAATTCCTGAATATAAGATCGGCAAGAAGAAGCCACTTCTAAACTTGACATTTTTTTCTATCTATGAATAGTTATGTCTTCAATTAATCATAACTTTAGTAACCTGATGGAGTGTGTCAGAGCACACAAATTGTTGAGCTTATGCAATATATTTTTATTTTCTTTCTGTCAAGAATTTCAAAGCTTACAGCAATTATAACTACACATTGTGTTAATGGCGGAGGAAAACAGGAAAGGATAGCACAAAGTTATGTGTAATGCAATTCTTTTTGTACACAGTAAACTAGTAATTATGTTAAAACAAACTTCTGAAAGATAACCTTAGTGACCAAGAAATAGAAAACTGAATAGATTCTAAATGAAAATACACCAACAACTATGTATAAAAAAACCAGCACTATTTCAAAAAGAAAACAAAGAAGTCATATTAATGCCTATGTTTAATGAGATTTTGAAAAGCAATTACACTTTGATATATACATTATTTTCTGCACAAGTTTACCAAAGAATGTATTAAGAGAAAGAACTGATATTTGAGATTGTCTCATATGGCATTCATAGTTTATTTAAACGTTTAAAATTAGTACATGAGACAGTGTTAGCAACCAAGCAGTGTGCAAAATATACACAATTCATATAACACTATCCAAGGTAGGTGCTGCCAAATCCAATTATGCTCTCCTGAAACAAACAACAGGAAACACTGCAAATAATTCATCAGTATTTCATATAGTTCATTTCAAAATGATATCAAGTACCACCGTAATCAAAATTTAGTTTGGTACAGTTTCCTACTCTTAGTGTGTATTCTATAGTACTACTGACACATTTTATATCCTTTCCTATCCTTTTTCCTTGTGGGAGTTAGAATGTCGGAGTAAATCTTCTTTTCACAAACCTGATCAGTTCAAAACATACTAAATTCTAGTTTCTAAGCCTGCTTGATACAACACAGATTTGTTTCTATATTGTTGGTGTGACTTGGCTGCACACTGATTGTTTATTTTGTGTATGTGCGCTGGGTGTTTGAATGTGGCTGAGGGCAAGGATTTTCAGGCACAAAAATTTCTAGCACAGCTTCCTTCAGAAGGGAAGTATTCTGTGTTGTAGATATGCAGCACAAAAAAGAGCTCAAGCCTAATTAAGGAGGCCTCTGAGCAAAATTAAGCAATCTGTCATTCTCAACATAGTATGGGACGCTGAGAACTATATTAGTTAAAGTGCATCCATAAAAAACTAATTTTTTCTTGTATATATCTCTAACACAAGAATAGCATTGTTGTAATTATACCCCAAACTATTAAATGATCTCGACCAAAAACAAACTGTCAAATAGCTATTATACTTCACCTAGTGCAATGTCAAAAAGTATATTTACATTTAAATGAACATAACCTAACACAATGACAAGCATTCTGAATAAATTGAGCAATTAATGACTGAGTAAGACTATATCTAAGATCATTACAGTGTTGTGGCTAAAATTCTGTTTCTGGGCCACGTGAAAACTCTGTTCACACCTGTGCTGCAAATATAATTTTAATGCAACACAGAACCAAATACAATTATAACAACAGCTCTATGAATATTAAAAAGAAAACTGTTTTCACTGGTCCAATTATATTTCAACATGTTTATATGAATGGCTAAACCGAATGACAACATTTGGTTTTTTCAGGATACTATAATTTAGCTGGCCCATCACTAACTATAAAATATCCTGACACTTATAACACATTCTCTCTTCATTCTCGGCAACTATTGCATGTTCATTGCTCAGCAACAATACAGATCAAAACTTCTCTAATTTTGTAAATGCAACATTGTAGTATCACTTATTTACCATAAACTTGTTTCTTTACTTCAATATTTTTACTTATGCTGATGTCCACGTTCTAACATTTTGGTCCAAAGAATTGTATACAACTACAGAGCATTGTAGGACATCGAGAGTTGGATACAATTTTGTTGCATACAATTTCTATCCTATTTTTTGTATCCAATCTGTTTGTATACAATGTGATATAGTTGCATCTAATTTTTTCATCAAATAACTTGAAAATAGTCAAATCAGCGTCAGTAACAAAGCAATATGGCAGAATGTGCAAGTAACATGTAGTCAGCTGTTTTATATGTATGGCTCATGGTTCTTTTAATGTGATGGGTGTTTTAATAAAACATTTTAAACTTTTTCATGACCATTAACATATATTACTAAGGTGGCCATTACATAGCTAAATTTCTTAAATAATAAGAAACCCAGTTAACAATATGTTCAAATTTTACATTATGGCTTCATTGCCAGATGCAAGGCACTAGAAAACAACAACAACATTATGAAATGAGTTCAAATCTCCTGTCCATGCATACTAAGATTAAAACCATTACAATTGTACCTTATCTCTTTTGCAGAGTAATAGTTTGTCTCATATTTGTGTCCTGGTGTGTAATATTGCCTTCTACAGGATGTTAAAGGTTGAGAAATAAAGCTTCGCCAATTTGTAGAAAACTGCCATAATTTTCCAATTCCTCTAACCTCAATTCGTTCTGTAGCAGACCCAATATACCTGTCCTGTTCTCATGACCGTGCCCACCATCTTTTACTTGTAATACATATTTCCTTCCTACATAGACTTATGGAAATATATCCAAAACCTATACTTCATATACTAATTGCTAAATTAATATTTGCTTCTGCCATGTTTATTTTTCACACTTGCTACGTGAGCTGTCATTTGTGTTGGACCAAAATTCATCAGTGTGACAGACACTGTTTCTTTTGTGTACAATTCCATTGGATACAAAAAGTTTGGTCAAAAAGGTTGAACCATGGGACACTGGCTTTAATCTCATCTCAATGGTTCTTCAAAGAAATTATTTTCTTGTAAAGATGCCATGAGCTATGTACCAGTAACATCACAACAATATTAAGATAGTGCTGCAGACTGAAACATTGCTACAACTTATGAATACCAGACATTTTACCACATCTTTCATTACTGAGTTTGAAATTTAAATGATTTCCTTGATAAAACGGCAATATTATTTTACAAAGAACTTTATCTTAGCATGTGATCCTAGGCCATGTCATAATGCTGTACCCAGAATATTCAGATTGTATGCACTAATCTCTCACAGTAATAAAATTAGAGAAAAGATAATTACTAAAGATGTAGCAATGAGTCTGTCATTGGGTTATTGCAGCAAAGTGGAAAATGTATTAAATATAACTTACTTCAAATGATAAATGAAGGAAATCTGTGCCATAGTTCTGAAGATGCACTTCTGGTGATGTCGAGCACTGCAGTAGTTCATTTTGTAATATGCACAGTTCTGAAATTCAAAAAATGCAAAAGTGAATTTAATATTAAAATGGGAAAGAAAAGACTTTCAATTCCAGTCTTCTAACAACTAAAAATCGTATATAGGTTTCCGAGTAGACTTTTTTGTTGCTGACTCATAGTTCAGGAATTATCAAGTTACTAGGTATGTTATTTATTATTAATGTTATCATTCTAAGCAGAGTAGATTCGAACTACAGCTGATTTGCAAAAAGCAATATTAGTCAATTCCATACCAACACAGTTCTATATTGAAAATAAGTAATGCACATACATTACAATTCAGGTTATGTCAGGGTATTTAACATTTATGTATTTAATACATGCATCATACTTACCAACGACCTTTTGACAATAGATTCATTTCCTCTTGCTGCCCATACGCTCTAGCACATATTTAAAATCTTGCGAGTACAAGAATATTCTTCCAGATTTATTTTCGCTTCGCTGCCGTTAATATCACAAAACGTTAACCATATTTCAAATCAAAATCAGTTTTAAATTACGTCACTGCGTGTCGCATCACCAACTTACACTCCTTTAAATTACGAAACTAGGTATGTAATTTGTGCATATTTGGGATTGACTCAGTTCTGTCATTCGATAATTCCTTTTATTGTATGATTTATTCCTTCATTTTATTGTTTTATTCAGAATTTTCTATTAAATTGTTTCATAGTGTGATACTCCCATAATAACGAATATTGGCATCACTGATATTCGCTCTACCTCCATTGACATCCGGTAAAAAGAGACGTGCAGCGCTCGAAATGTTTGGTTCTCCTAGGAATTTTTTGGGAGCTCGATGCAGAACCGGAAGTGGCTAGTCCAGTTGACACACTGTGGTTTGGACATACCAAGAACCACTGTAATCGCCCTTTCAGATGCGTTAAGTGTGGTGGCGATCATCCGACTGCCATCTGTAACAAAAAGCTTGACACTCCAGCTACTTGCGTAAACTGCAACCAAAACCATCCTGCAAGTTATAGAGGATGTCAAACATATAAGGAATATAAGGAGAAGGTATTTCCACCACTTAGAGAGAAACGTGTTTCATTAACAACTAACACGCCACCAGCAGCAGCACAAATCACCATACAAAGTCCTACCGTATCAGGCAAGACTTACGCAGACATGACAAACAGAAGCATAAATTCAAATAATAATGAAACCACACAACTACTTTCTGCTATGGAACAGATGTTCACAAGGTTTGAAAAAACTGTAGAAAAAATTATGGACAAAATGATGGATAGAATGTTCGATCTCATCAAGACCATCGCCAGCAGAAAACAAAATTATTAACTCACTAAAAATTTCATCATGGAATGCCAACGGCTTGTCTCAACGCAGACAAGAATTAGAATTATTCTTAAAAACAGAAGATATAGATATCATGCTTATTTCTGAAACAAGGTTTACGAACAAAAATTATTTAAGAATAGCAGGTTATGCAATATACACCACAAACCATCCCTCAGGTAGAGCTCATGGCGGAACTGCCATTATAATAAGAAATTCAATTGTTCATCACGAAATGCCTAAAAACGATAAAGACTTCCTACAGGCTACAAGCATAAATGTAATCACACCAAAAGGTCCCTTAACTATATCGTCCATCCATTGTCCTCCTTGACATTCCATAAACAAAGTGGCATTTGAAGCATTTTTTGAGACTCTAGGCAATAAATTCATAGCAGGCGGTGACTGGAATGCAAAGAATATATATTGGGGATCTCGTTTAACCTCCACCAGAGGCCGACAGCTCTATTTTGCGATAGCAAACAATAATTTACAGACAACTGGAGAACTAACATACTGGCCGTCGGATAGAAACAAAATACCGGATCTTTTAGACTTCTTTATAACAAAGGAAATTTCACCAGATTATGTGACAATAAGAGTCATGCTTCGACCTGTCTTCCGACCATTCTCTTATAGTAATGATGTTGAGCACACTGTAGCTTTGAAACAACGACCGTTCAGGGCGGGTTTTCTCCGGGTACTCCGGTTTCCCCCGCCATCTCATTCCACCGGTGCTCCATCTTCATGTATCATCAGTGTCACCGCCTGCGGTGCCGTAGTACTAAAAGCGGGCGTTAAACAATACAACAACAACAACGACCATTCACTCTGAGTAACCAATACACTGACTGGGATCACTTTAAACAAATCATAGAGGATAACATAAACCTAAACATTAGCCTTAAAACATCTGAAGAAATAGAAGAACACGTAGCCAACTTTACCACGCTAATTCATTCTGCTGTGTTGAAGGCTACTCCAGAATTGAACCATAATAATTCCTTAACTGTTAATAAATTATCCACATATTATTCGCGAAAAAATAAAAGAACGTCGACAACTAAGAAGAAACTGGCAAAATAGAAGGTATCCTAGAGATAAAAATTTATTTAACAGATCTTCACAAGAGCTAAAACGACTGATACAGGATTTTAAAAATCAGAATATCCAGGAATACTTGAGAAATTTAACTCCTACAGAAGCTACAGATTATTCGCTCTGGAAGGCCACAAAAAAGTTGAAACAACCAACGGAGCCGATACCCCCACTTCAAAAAAATGATGGCACTTGGGCAAGAAGTAGTCAAAAAAAGGTGGACCTATTTGCCAAACATCTTTCTTCAGTATTTCAACTCTTTCCTTCGTGCATCCAGAAAAAAGATAAAGATGAGATTAAGGAATATCTCTATACTCCATTTCAAATGGCACTTCCAATTCCGCCTATATTATATGGAGAGACAAGAACAGTTATAAGCCAGTTAAATGCAAAAAACACCCCAGGATACGATCTCATCACTGGACGAATGCTTCAGGAGCTACCATTTAAAGCAGTCATATTCATAAATTGTATGTTTAATGCTATATTAAGGACTGGTTACTTCCCTGGAGCTTGGAAAATAGCACAGATCATAGTCATTCTAAAGCCAGGAAAACGTCCACATGAAGTAAAATCTTACCGACCAATTAGTTTGCTCCCAGTGCTTTCTAAATTATTTGAGAAGTTACTTCTCATTAAACTGAAACCTCACTTGTCTTCACTGATTCCCAGCTTCCAGTTTGGATTCCAACCCCAACAATCCACAATTGAACAAATACATTGAATAACTGAAGTGATTAACCACGCATTTGAACGACGACAGTACTGCTCAGGAGTATTTCTTGATGTTAGGCATTTGATAAAGTTTGGCATACTGGACTAAAGTTTAAGCTGAAGAAATCTTTGCCACATTCTTTCTATGTGTTATTAAAATCTTACACAGAAAACAGCATTTTCAAGTAAAATTCCAAGATAGCCTTACAGAACTTCATCCTATTAAGTCAGGCATACCACTAGATAGTGTACTAGGACCAATTCTATACATATTGTATACTGCTGACCTACCAACAAAAGAAAACACAACTATAGCAACTTTTGCAGATGATACAGCCATTCTGTCAGCTCATGAAGATCCTACTACTGCTTCCCAAATTGTACAAGACCATCTTTCTGACATAGAAATTTGGCTTAAGAAGTGGAGAGTTAAAGTTAATGAATCTAAAAGTCACCACGTAACATTTACACTGCGTAAACGCTCATGTCCACCTGTTACTCTTAACAATCAGATTATTCCAGAAGCACAAGATATGAAATATCTAGGGATGTACATTGACAGACGACTCACCTGGAAAAAACACATATGCACCAAACGCAAACAGCTAAATTGAAAATATTCCAAAATGCACTGGCTTCTTGGACCTAAATCACAACTCTCAGTGACAAGCAAACTAATCATCTACAAAACTATCCTGAAACCAATTTGGACATATGGAATTCAACTATGGGGTACAGCAAGCAACTCAAACATCGAAATACTAGAACGTTTTCAAACCAAAACTCTGCGAACCATTGGTTCCCCTGGTACATCGGTAATAAGTACATCTACAATGATTTTAAACTCCCAACAATCAAACAGGAAATTGCAGCATACAGCCTGTCCTACCAAAAGCGTCTCTACAGTCATCCCAATACACTGGCAATAAATCTACTTGACAACAGCAGCAATACAACAAGCCGACTACAGAGAAACCAAGTCTTGGAATTGCAGTACAGATTTGCACCCAAATTATAAGCAAATTTATGGCCAATGGGCCATAGTTTGTAAAAGTAATATGTTATCATTGTTACTTATTGTTCAACTATTGAACAGATTGTAATTTTGCAAGTGTATAAATAAATAAAAAAAAAAAAGTTAAGTATCAGGTGAGGTTAAAAAGAAATATTTCATGTAGGCACTAATCTAGCAGCAAACAATATTCGCATGGCCTACTCCGTCATATCGCCTGATACTTAATGTGTCCTTTCTTTTTCCCAATGACAGTGCTACAATATACGCCACACACGGGTAAGTATTCTGCATGTCTTACTTTTGTGATCATGTTAAATGTTTTTTCATCGCATACTGAGTTACTATATGTTGTACTGTTTTACAAGGCACATGAGCTGAACCAATGCATGCACATGGTGGTTGCACTGCTGCCAAGTGATGCATCTGAGAGTGGAAGTTACGGGGAGGGAAGAAGGAAAGAAACATTTGTCCTGTCACAAATATTGTCAGAACGCAAACTTATGCAGCAAAGGATAATGATGATAACATTATAAACTGTAACACTCAATATTGTGACCTTTGGTTGCGGGTGTGAAGTAAAGTAGACAGATGTAGTCGAGATAAAGAAACACTTTTATTTCCGTAAACAGTCACTTTGTACACTCGTTGCAACAGCAAGAAAGTCTTTTCCGATTCTCCAACAGCACGGCTCCGAATTCGTAACACAAAGAACTGTCCCTTCTCCGTCGGCACGACTCCTCAACGCTTCGCATACGTCTCTTCTTTCCATCGGCACGACTACTCAACGCTTCACATACGTCTGACTGCCTCTTCTGTTGCACTTTACCGCTATTTATATCTCCCAGGCACTATTCTGGAAAGTTCAGTTATTGCGGTGAAATACAAAGCGGAAGATTCTCGAACTCTCTATCCTTTTCTCTCTTTCGGCAAGCGCCCCAACAATGCGGCCATGCTCTGTCTCTTTCCTTCGGCTCCTTTGCGGTAGTGCCGACAATAATGCGATGGGTGACACTGCTGTTGTCGGCAATTAGATGCGGCGGGCGCGGTGACAATATTAACATACTTCTAAAGTAAGAACAAATTAGAAACTAAAAACTTCACTTATCTTAGTATTATTTGCTGACCCTGGGTTTCAAGCTGTGTCCAGCTCATTCTCAAAGCCATATAAACAAATTCGTTACCAAGCTACAATCTTTTATTTTTTCCTGAAAAACAAATACTTTTATTCAATTTTTATTTACCAATCTCTGAACACAGAAATTTATAAATACAATCTATAGATGGTAATTCGAAGTTCATGACACGGTTCCTGTTTTTTAAAATAAATTTTTTTTCCCAAACCATTAAATCTATAGGATTACTTAATTGCTTTAATAATTTAACTTCTGGATTAATTTCATGATTAAATGACCAAAAATGAGATGCCACAGCTGATTTATCAGTTTGTTTATATTTAATATTTCTAAAATGTTCTTTTATTCTGGTTTCTAGATGACGTTTAGTTTTACCAATATAAACTTTATCACAATCTAAACAGCTAAATTGATAAATGCCAGATTTTTTATAATTTGGTATTTTATCTTTTTTTGAAAAATTAAGTAAATTTTGTATATTAAATTTATTTTGAGGGACCAAATTTATTCCATATTCTTTAAAAATCCTTGTAAATTTTTTATTAGCCCATGGATGGTAAGTAAACTTTTTAAAAATACAATTATCTTTTATTTTTTTAAGGGTTGAAACTTCTTTGACAGCTTTTTGATACTTAAATTCCTCTATCCTTTTATGTATAAAATCTGTATTAAAACCATTAATTACTGCAGTGTTAATAATGTGTTTATATTCTATGTCAAATTCATCTTTATTAAGGGGTATATTTATTAACCTATAAATTAAACTATTAAAAACAGCAAATTTATGTGCAAAAGGATTAAAACTTTTATATTTTATGTAATTATCAGTGTGAGTAGATTTTCTGTAAATACCAAATTTCAATTTATTGTTATGTCCAGAAATGAAAGGAATCCATTATTCTCAGTTTCCAAAGTGAATTGTATAGCTTTATCTTATAAATTTAAAAGTTTTAAAGCATCATTTATATGTTTTTTAGGGACAACAGCAAAAATGTCATCCACATATCTATACCATATTTTAAAAATTAGAGGGAATGATTTTGTAATTTGAGTTTCAAAAAAACTCGTGAAAAGATTAGCAAGAAATGGCGAAAGTGGACTACCCATTGCCAAGCCAGAAGTTTGTTGAAAAAAATTACCATTAAAACTAAAGAAATTTTGATCTAAACAAAGATTTGTAAGTTTTACAAAATCATCTATTAAGTCATTGTCTAATTCTAAAGAATTTAACCATTTTTTTAAAAAAATCAAAAGCTTTTTTTTCTAGGAATGCTAGGAAATAAAGCAATTACATCAAAAGAAACGAGTTTATCATTATCTGATAATATTATGTTATTAATCTTTTTTACTAGTTCAAAAGAATTTTTAATACTTAAACTTTCAAATTTTTCAAAAGTACTAAATTTTTTAGTTAACCATTTAGCTAAATTATATGTAGGTGAATTTATATAATTTATAATGGGTCTCATTTTATTTCCTGGTTTATGTATTTTTGGAAGTGCATGCAACCTGGGTAAAACAGGATTATTGACTTTTAAAATATTTTTTTCTTTTTTAGGTATCAGGGGTCTCCATCTAGGGGGTATGTGAATGGCAACCACAAGGTACCCAAGCTGAGCAGAACATTACTTACACTTACTGGTGTTTTGCTCCTCACTGTAACTTTTCTATCTGACCTTACCTTGGTCATCTCTTGTTCTCTTCCGACCCCGATGCTATTAGGGTTCCTGAGGGCTAGGGAGTCTTTATTTTTCCAACCTCTCCATTTCTCTTATTTCTCTATAAAATATTAACCCTTAACATGCTGACCTGTCATGGCATGTAATGCGTCCTCTGATTGGTAATCATAGGATATGGTCGGTGAATTTATTTTGATAATTCTCCTGGTCAGGTCGGTGAGACCCGTAAACCAACGACAGGTGTGGTCCTCCAGACATTCTGGGGGTTGTGAGAGAGCGATGTGACCGCCAAAACATAAAAATATGGTGCTCTCTAAAAAACGGTTACATTTACTGCTATTGCTCTATGAGTGAAAAATATTGTAGAGGAAGAGGATTAATGACTTCATTGTCAGAAATCCAGCATTAGCTAACAACAACTTTCGTTGAGAGTTTTATTAAAAGTTGAAATACATGATTTTAAAGGATCATTATCAATTTTTAAGTAATCTTTACTTTCAAGCAAAATTTCTACTCTATTAATATAATCAGATTGATCTAAAATTACAATTTTGTAATTTTGTTGCCTTTGTCGGATTTAATGGTTTGGGAAAAAAATTTTATTTTAAAAAACAGGAACCGTGTCATGAACTTCGAATTACCATCTATAGATTGTATTTATAAATTTTTGTTTTCAGAGATTGGTAAATAAAAATTGAATAAGAGTATTTGTTTTTCAGGAAAAAATAAAAGATTTTAGCTTGGTAACGAATTTGTTTATATGGCTTTGAGAATGAGCTGGACACAGCTTGAAACCCAGGGTCAGCAAATAATACTAAGATAAGTAAAGTTTTTAGTTTCTAATTTGTTCTTACTTTATAATCTTGTTGCTTCACTGTTAATAGCTTCAATTTTTCCTTAATTAACATACTTATTTACATGTACTTCCTCAGATGCGATTCCTTAAAAAAATTGCACACTTTAAAAAAAATAGTTCTGGCCTGAGAGCGGCGTACCGTACCTTTAGTACCTGCACCAGTGGCACCAGACTTTGAAAGCAACATTGTTAACACTTCACTAAACACTATGTAAACATGTGAATTTTCAGTTTATTGTCACAGTTACACAAATCACAATTTGTGTTATGGACTGGTCTTGAACCAAACTAAAGAATTCGCGTACGACTACAGTGATCCGTGGTCAGTTAATTTATAAAGTAAATATGTTGTGGATCAAGGCTTCACAAGTGATCAGCCGTGTTAGATTTATATAGGTCGAGCTTTCGGCCATTGTAGACTCCATGGCCATCTTCAGGATGAAAAAGTATCCTCAGTTTTCCAAAAACATCCTATGGTTTTGGAGGATGTGGGTTGTGTTGTCCTAGCCAATGAGCGGGTGATGGTCTGTGATGGGCCTGCTGTCGTGAGGTATGTGTATCCTTGAAAACACTTCAGCCGAGGACACACATACCTCATGACAGCAGGCGCAATCACAGACCATCACCCGCTCATTGGCTAGGACAACACAACCCACACCCACCAAACCATAGGATAGATTTGGAAAACTGAGGAGACTTTTTCATCCTGAAGATGGCCATGGAGTCTACAATGGCCAAAAGCTCAACCTTTATAAATCTAACACGACTGATCACCCATGAAGCCTTGATCCATAACGTTCGCCGTGAAAGCTTCAAATCTTACATAAAACTAAATATGTTGTTAGCTAATGCTAGATTTCTGACAATGAAGTCATTAATCCTCTTGCTCTCCAATATTTTTCACTGATGGATGGGGCGCTAGAAGTGGCCGGGCATATTTGAAGGTGGTCTCGGTACATTTTCTCCTGCAGATCACATAGAGGGCAGAGTGGTGAAGAATATATCCCATTTTGTTCAAACGTTTTGCCAGACAATCATGTCCCGTAATCAACCTGAACACTGCAACTGCCATTTTTCAAGGATACTTGGGAATTACTGTTTGAATGTTTGGTAGTTCCCATCTTTTATTTTTTGATTTTTCATAGTAATACTTTTGCAATAATTTTTTTGAACTCAGAGTTAACTGATCTTTTAGCTGCATAAAATGGTAGGTTAACTATAGATTTCTGTACATTGCTGGTATCCTTCTTTGCAAGAAAATCAGCTTTGTCATTACCACTCAGTTCACAGTGAGCTGGTATCCATTGGAAGACTAGGTGTTTTTGAAGTGCTGTTAGATGAGTAAGGATTTTCCAACATTCTATAATTGTTTGGTTTTTTGGTGACAACTTGGAAGTAATTGCTATAATTGCTGCCCTGGAATCTGGGAGAATAACTGCTTGATGAAAATGTGAAATTCTATACAAAAGATTTTGTAGGGCCACTGGAATTGCTTCACTTTCTCCATCAAAGTTTGTAGTTCCACAACTTAAACACTTGTATTAAGAAAAGAGTTCACACGTGACTCCAGCCCCTGCTCCATCTCGGTATGATATCAATGATCCATCAGTATAAATATGGAGCCATTCACGTCCGGAAGTCTGGTATGGATTGTCTCTAATGCCAATAATTTTGGAACACTCTTTGGAGTATCACTTTTCTTAATTACTTCTGTCAGGTGTAAATAATACGTGATGTCTAATGTTTGTGTCAGATTGACTTTAGATATAAGGTTTTCTTTTGAATTAGGAAGGTATATATTCTTCTTGATGTCTTGAATTTTTTAAAGAAAGCTCTCCTCAGTCATTAGTGTATGTGTAAAATTTCTCTTGTTCCATGTATTGCTATTTTATATTCAGTGAGGTATTGGTTGGTTAGTATTTCCATAGCTGGTATTAGTGTGGTTTTGACAGCACCTGTAATTAGTCTCAGACTTTGGTTTTGAAAGATTTGAATTTTTTTTTTTTGTTTTTTAACAAGAACTTCGCTGCAGTAAGTAATTAATGGCTTTATATGTACATTGTATGTTGTGTTAAGAGTTACTCTGGAACATCCTGTCAGACATTTTAACAGTGAAAGGCGCCTTTCTGCTCTTTGTATTATATTTTCTTTTTGTTTGGTCTATGTAAGTTTGGTATCAATTGTAACTCCTAAATACTTTGCTTGCTTTGTTTCTGGTAATTGTTGACCCTCAAAATTTAGTTTTATTTTTAGTGGTTGTTTCTTAGTGAAAAGATTTGGTAGTTTGATTTTGTTGTATTAACATCATTAAATTTACTTTGGTCCACTTTTGTAGGTTGGTTAAGGATTGTTGCATGATTTTTTCTAGTTCTGTACTTTTGTTTTTTGGTTTTGAAGTCCACATTACTAAGTCATCAGCAAATAGTGCACACTTCACACTTGATTCTTGTATTTGTTGTGGCAGATCATTAATAAATATATTAAAAAGTGTAGTGCTGAGCACTGCACTTTGTGGTAAGCCACAGTGTACTTGTTTACATTTAGATATATTTCTTCCATATCTGGTAGCAATAAAGTGTTGCATTAGGAAATGACGTAGCCATGAAAACATTGAACCTTGTATCCCTATTTTTTTTACTTTCTTTAGTAGTTTTGTTCTGCATATAGAATCATATGCACTTTGGAAACCAATAAAAACTGATACATTATCTTCTTTTCTATTGAAGGAGTCTTTGATTTGTTGACTGAGAAGTAAGACTTGTTCATTTATAGAGTGGAACTCTCTTGAGTCCAGCTTGACAAGGGGAAATTAAATTTTGTGGTTCTAGATACCAATTTAACCTATTTGACACCATTCTTTCCATCACTTTTGCTGTTATGCTAGTAAGAGCTGTTGGTCTATAATTTTTTATTCCTGATGCTGTTTTAAATTCCCTCAAGAGGGGACAATTATTGCTTTTTGCCATTCAGCAGGTACAGTGGTGTTCCAGGATAGATTGCAGAGTTTCAGTAGTTGTTGTTTTGCTGTTTTTCCAAGGTTTTTTATGAACTCTGGATGTATGTGATCTGGTCCAGGAGACATTTTGTTTTTTAGACTATTAATTGCAATGTTTAGTTCTTTCATGTTACAATTTTGAAAAAAGTTATTGTATTGAGTGTTAGGATCACATTCTCCTTCTTGTTTCAAATCTTTCTTAAATTATGTTCGTTTTTATTAATATTTATTGAATGTTTTGACTATGGCCGCATCATTTGTTAATGCTTTATTGTTGTGTATGTTAGATGTGCTGTTGTTTTCTTTCCTGTCCTTGACATTGTTTTTGAACTTATGGGCTTTGTTACCATCTGTCCTATAATCCATTTTTTCTAAGAAATTATTAAAGTGATTCTTTTTAGCTGTATTAATTTCTTCTTTTAGTGAGGCACATTTCTTTTGCCATATTTGTGTATCTGATATGTTTTTTGTTTGTTCAGCTGTATTTGTAGCTATATCCCTTTGCTTTTTCACTTCTTCTAACTGGGGGTTCCAAAAGGGTTTGAGATTTTTAATTCTTTCACGAGGAATATGGTTTTTTTTTTTTGCGGTTTCTTGGATGACTTTACAGAAATATTTGTTCATATGATCTGGTTGGTCATGCAGCTGTGAGTTTGTTCTTAAATTTACGTTCCAGTTCAGTTTTATATTTGTTCCAATCTGCTTTTTTTGAAGTTTCAGTACAGATTCATGTGATGTTGTGACCTGAACTTGGGTCTTCTATAACTTGTTTTTTAATTTTTGAAACAATATCTGTTGTAGCTAACAAGAGGTCTGGGTCACTGCCTGCTCCAGAGTAATGTATGAAGGTTGTGGTATGTTCATTATAAATCAGTTCAAAGGTTGTGGTATTCAAAGATTCTTCCACTATCTTCCCTGTAGAATCCAGTTTCATAAGCCCATCTTTTGGAATGGGCATTGAAATCCCCAATTACGATTGTTTTATATAATTGGTCAATAAGTGAGAGATCTGGTTCATTCCTGGGAGGATTGTAAATACTGTAGACATGTAGATGTGTTTTGTTATCCCAAAAATTTAACTTTATTAATTCAGCTTTATCTGTGTTATACATTTCTTTAACAATTTCAAAGGAGGATTTAATATCCTTTTTGACTCCAACTAATATTCCACTACTTATCTGTCATTTTTGGGTAGTAGGTGTAGTAAAAATCCAGTAAAATTGAAGTATTTAAGTTGATCATTTGTTAGATTTGCTTCTTGTATGAAAACTATGTTATAGTCAAATACAACTTTATTGAGTTCTATTCTTTTTGTATGGGTGAGACCACCCGCATTCCATTGTAGAAGTCTGATGTTAGATCTTCTATTAATATGTTTTGGTTCTCGAGAAGTAGTCCTTGCCCGGAGATCCGAATGGGGGACTATTTTAATTCCAGAACATTTTACCCCTTGAGTCATATTTCATAAATATTGAAGAGACCTAGCAGTAGTAGTAACTGCTTTTTAGAGAGCATCATATTTGTATGTTTTGGTGGTTACATCACTCTATCACAACCCCCAGAATGTCTGGAGGACCACACCTGTCGTTGGTTTACAGGTCTCACTGACCTGACCGGGAGAGTTATCAAAATAATTTCACCGACTATATCCTCTGATTACCAGTCAGAGGACGTATTACATGCCATGACAGGTCAGCATGTTAGGGGTTAAGGTTTTATAGAGAAATTAGAGAAATGGAGAGATTGGAAAAATAAAGACTCCCTAGCCCTCGGGAACCCTAGTAGCATTGGGGTCAGAAGAGAACGAGATGACCAAGGTAAGGTCAGATAAAAGCTACAATGAGAAGCAAAACACCAGTAAGTGGAAGTAATGTTCTGTTCAGCTTGGGTACCTTGTGGTCGCCATTCACATATCCCTTAGATGGAGACCCCTGAGGTAATGTATTTAATTTATATTTAACTATTTACACTGCATATACATATGACTCATATTAACTTGTATATAACATCATTGTAATTCAATGAAAAAACAGAAGCTGTTAGCAGTCTCTAAATTAGTTTTTATTTTAGATTCATTATCATTGTTATTCCTGTTGTAATTATTGTATATTACCTTTATAATTTTAACGTGATATACAATATACATGAGACTGTATACTCTACATATTGTACAACTTGGGAAAAAATAATAATGATGATAATTAAAACCTCTAGCGCAACAGCCCATGAAGGGCTAAGGCTTGCCACCCAGCCTCTGCATCCCCCACCTCTGCCCACTACAGGTGTCATTGGTGGGGTGCAGTACTGGAGGGTGGGACGTGGTCAGTGCCCCGAGCCCTCCCGGCCAGTTATACAGCCTTTTCGACCTGGGGCTGCTACTTCTCCATCAAGTAGCTCTCAGTTGGTCCCCCTGGGACCTAACAAGGCTGAGTGCACCCTGTGCCAGGCCTACCAGAGAGGATAAAATCCCCATGCTGGTACCAGGGATCGAACCCGGGTCCTCCACGCCAGAGGCAAGCATCCTACCAACTGCGCTACGGAGGCAGTCAATAATATAATTATCATTACCATTACCATTGGCACTGGCGTTGTTGTTGTTGTTATTATTATTATTATTATTATTATTATTATTATTATTATTATTATTATCATTATCATTATCATCGTTATCATCATTATCATCATCATCATCATCATCATTATTATTATATGCAGGTTACACTTTCACAACTTTTGCAAAAAACCAAGTCTTTCATCATGATAGTGCATCTTTGGAACACTTCTGGGATTATTGCTGTAAAACTGCATGGCCTTCACTTCCAAGTGCTTCCATATTTGCCTCCTAGTGATTATTTTTGTTCCAAAACCTGAAGAAGTGGCTGGGTGAACAAAATTCACATCTAATGAAGTTGAAGCTGAAAGAGATGCTTATTTTGCACAGTTGGACAATCTTATTTTGCTGACAGTATTAAAATGTTGGAAAATCGCCAGACTAAATACACAATGCCTATGTCCCATGGTCCAACTTTTTGGTTAAAAGCATTGTATACAACAGAAGTGCATCATGAAACATCGAGAGCTGGATACTACTTCGTTGCATACAATTTTTATTCAATCCTTTGTATCCCATGCGAGTGAATTGCATTTAATTTTTTCATCCGACAACATGAAAACAGCCATTAGTGTCGGTAATATAACGATATGGCAGACTGCACATGCAACATGTAGTTAGCTGTTGTGTATGTATGAGTTTGTTAGTTGTTCATGGTTCTGCAATCTTTTGCATCTAATTTTGCCCTTAACACGATGTAAGAGGTTGAGAAATAAATCTTCAATTTGCAGAAAATTGTGATAGTTTTACAGGTCCTATAACCTCAATTGGTTTTGTAGTAGACCCAATATACCTCAGCCCGTGCCCTGTTCTCTTCTTTCTAACCATGACCAAGTCCACCAGCATCTTTTACTCCTACCACATATTTTCTTCCTACCGAAGTCATGGAAATAACTTGTACTTAATATAGCAGTCACTATATTAATATTTGCGTCAGTCATGTCTATTTCTCACTAGCTACATAAACTTGTCATTTGTTTTTGGACCAAAATGTATCATAATGCATCATGTGACAGACAGTTTCTTCTGAGTGCAATTCCATTGGGTACAAAAAGTTTGGTGTAAAAGGTTGGACCGTGAGAGACTGGGTTTATGAGACCCAGAATCAAAAACCCAAGAAAACAGAAACAGAAAGAGAACATACAATTACAAGAATTATAAGTACCGGAGCATGCCAACCCCCATGTGAGAGGAACACCAGGAGAGGGCAACATCTAGGCCAGGCCAAGAGAGGAAAGGGGCATGGTATCCCTGAGATAATGACCATAACATGCGGACCCAAGGTACTAGGGAAAGATACGACAAGGAAATTCCACAACAGGCATGGTAGAGACAACCACCAAATAAACCACATCCAACACGGTGCTCTTAGATCCATCGGTGTAGATCAAACATTGGTCATTGCAGGCTGACAAAAGTTCATGGCATGGATTTAACCCATTAATGCCCATTCTTACTTAGTGTAATAATGAACAAATATATTTCCATCAAGTTCATGTATTTTATGTTTAAACTTCATTTTTTAAAGCAGTTACAGACAATTTAAAGCCAAACCATGTATTAACTGAAAATTTTGGAGTGGTTAAAGTTTTTTATCGATTGTGGTAAGGTTTGAAACATCTGTGGCAGAGTGTTACATTGCACCTTTTGCTGAATATTAAATGGTCTGCCTTTACACCGTTTCATCTGACAATGCCTCTGTTAAGTACATTTAGCCATGAAATGATCTCTTCCATCAAATCTCAGATCAAACTGTAATACATGAAGCAATGAAACTGGCTGCCCCACTTCTTTTGTTTGAAAAGATCTGCACTGCCAAGCATCCTCGAAGTTCGGGCAAGTCCAGGGAATTTCTGCCATATATTTCTCTGTAGATAATCCAACCATTACCAAAATGCTTGTGAATAGGACCCACTACCACTTTTTTCACAGATTTAAGTGGCATATTTTCCTGCCAGCCAGTTATGATAGTCCACTCCTCCCATGTTCTTACTGTAGTGTGTTTATGACTAGCAGCTGTTGAACACTCCCTTCTGTATTGCATTTCTGTTTCATCTGTTTTCATTTGAATCATGGCCACTTTTTGAAAGTTTTGTGTGCTTGGGGAACATTTTTCATATCTTTTTGGTTGCAAGGCGTTTTTTCTTTTTTGTTAACTTTTCAACCCTAGAGTCGTTCATATCCTGTATGTCACTCTTTTCAGAGGCAGTGAAATGGACTGGACCAGAAATACCTTTCACCTGGTGTTTCAGACTGCTGGGATCAGGAGAAACAATCATATCAACTGTATCACAATCATTATGAATTTCATTGGCATAGTTATTGTCACTTACAATATCCAGTACTTCTTCTAGCATAACTCTTTTCAATGTGCTTTCACAGGCACCACAGTCATTTACACCTTAGAATTATAAATTAATAAACTACACAATATTTTAATATTTAAAAGGTGTTTACATAATGGGATAACATCAATGATGACATACATTGTGAAAATTACTCTTGAGAATTCATGTAAACTAAATAAAAAAGTATCTGTAGCGATCTATAAGTAGACTGCCAGGCATTTATGAGTTAAACATATATAGTGTGCTTATTTTCTGTTTTCAGTGTCACAATCTCTGCCAATGAAAAGAGACATAGCTAACATCTTAAATCTATGTAACAACTTGTCAAAAGCTATAAACCACCATTTTAATGTGATGGTCATTAACAATACAGCAAAAGTTAATGAAACGTTAGTTTGGCAGCCCTCTAGGTAAATTAGCTGACAGTTGGTGAAACCCCGCCAGTTATTTCTAAAGGATGGAATATGAAGTACAATCATTATAATCTGAGATTGTAACCATTGTGAGTAAATGGTTTACATAATTGTCATATGCTCACAGCCATAATAAGTGACCCTCTTGAGATGTAACAGCAAGATTCGTAGCATTATTTTCATTGAGTTTGTAATGTGCAAAAATTAAATTTTTAAATTAAATTATTTTGTTCTTTAACGACGCTGTCAATTGCCAGGAGCACATCAGCATCGCCGGTGTGCCGGAATTTTATCCCGCAGGAGTTCTTTAACATGCCAGTAAATCTACTGACATGGAGCTGTCGTTTTTAAGCACACTTAAAAACCATCGGCCTGGGCCGGGTTTGAACCCGCAACCTTGGGAACAGTAGGCCAGCGTCTAACCAACTGAGCCACCCAGACCGACTTTGTAATGTGCACTTGTGATCTCTTAAAGACTTCAAATTGGAGCATTAAACCAACACCAAAGTTTGCTCAAGAAATCATTAACTGAAAGCCACAAAGCATTAAGATATGCTTTCTGCAAAGAAGCAGTGAGTTGAGCAAGGCACTCTGCATTTGAATAATGGCAGAGTTTAGATTTAGGGGTGTTCAACTATTAGGTCATCAGTGCTCTCTCAACAGGGATAATGGCATAAGCCAGAGATAAATAATTTGAATATAAAATAAAAATGCTAACTAACCCCTAATGGGCCAAGGCTTATTGCCCGACCGCCATGTCCTCCGCCTCTGAGCACTACAGGCATCATGAGTGGGGTGCATTACTGGAGGGTGGGACATGATCAGCACTCCGAGTCCTCTCGACCGGATATGCGGCCCTCGCAACTTGGGATCGCTACTTCTTTATCAAGTAGCTCCTCAATTGGCCCCTCCAACACCTAACAACGCTGAGGTGTCAGACCTTCCAGTGGGGGAAAACTCCCCATGCTAGTACCAGGGATTGAACACGGGTCCTCTGTGCTAGGGGCAGGGGTGGTACCAGTGCACTATGGAGGCAGTCATAAGAATACTAGTAAAAATAGATATACAAAGCAAAGAGGCAAAAGCCGAAATAAAATACAAAATTATAAAAATCTGATGTGTTGCACTCACATGACTCTACTCTTGTACTAACTGTTCTTACAAACCCTGATTCCTCTATCTTCTTCGTGTTAGTCAAGTTAAACACTTGTACAAATTATCTTATTGCTTATTTCCTTGTAGGTGCAAGGGGAATGTTAGAATACAGTAGGCTTTGTGCGATAGTCAAATGTTTTAAAGCTTTGAGATTCTGTTGTCTTTGCACACTTAACATATAAAAAAATGAACAATGATGATCCATTTCATGAAAGTTCTAAGTTTTCCGAAACTCACACACATAACAAGGAATATCTCCGAAATGGTTCAGCGTACAAGAAAATTTATTTGGACATAAATTGTGTATTTTAGCAAGATCTACATTTTTTGTATAGTATGATTTGGTCTATCTCTAACGGTTTACCAGTTATTCAAAAGTCATCCAGAGTAAATACGACTACAGGGGCTATAGCCAGAAAATTCAAGATATACATTTCATTTGCCATAAGAATATCTCGAGAGCCATTTTCAAGAAACTGAAAATTTTCCATGTAAAGGGTAGTTTAGGGTGAGGCTATTTTCTTCAAAATCTTCATGTCATATCCTTGAAAGGCATTAAACTTATATACCAACTTTGGTTTTTAACCGACTTTTCGTTTTTGAGTTATGCTGTCCACAGACTGACAGACACACACACACACACACACACACACACACACACACACACACACCTTTTTCTTCTAAAAATGCTTTTTTTGGATTCAGGGGGTCTCAGAACATATATTTCTGGTGAAATCTCGACATCGAATTTTTGGTTGGAATACAATACTTCCCCTACTTACGAGTAGAGAAAGTAAAAAAGGAATTAAAAGGCAAGAAATTTCAAGATCTAAAGTTCTAAATTCTTAGTTTCACATTTACCATTGATAAAAATTTCAAAACTTTTGACCGCTTGTTTATCGTCTGCCAAGACCTCTGCAAGTCTGGAAAACAGTTGCAGAGACTCGAAGGTGTGCTGGGGAAACACTCTAGCAGCACATGATGACCGATAAAAGGTTATTGCACAGCGAAAAAAGAGGGGCAGGGTCCGTTTTAAAAAAAGTAACCATGCAAAAAATTGCAGTGGCCAATTCGTAACCGAGCCAAAATCATCTCGAGACGAGATATGTGGAGTAGGTTATTGACTAGGTCCATAATTCTCTGTCCACAACCACAAGAGTAATAGTCCATGCCATGCATACAAGCCAGTCCTCATTTATTAGAATTCTGCATGAACAACAATCACATCCATATCACTCTCAACTGAGTTAGAGCACTGGGGCCAAATGACCTTCCATTGCAACTACACTATGTCCAGTGGTTTCTTCAATAATGCATTGACCAGCCAATAGGTATTTCATACACCATATTGTGGATGGACAAGAAGGTTTTTACATGAGAGACCATGTTTAACACACATGGCGGTCACATTATGGCAGAGGAAATCCCTAGAGCAATTAGAGTTACAGATTACCTACACCAGTAATTCGCCACTCTGCACCTTATTTCAAGATCAAGTGGCATGAGACCTAAGGTCTGCATCTGTTGGTGTGGTAGAAAAGGATCTGGTTAGGATTATCAATATTTTCCTCTGAATTCTTCCTAGCTCTGTTTTTGCATTCTGGAGATGAAGTCTGTGTGCCCATACATTGGTAGCATGGCCTGGTATGCAACACAGGATATTGTTCTTACTTTAGAATCTTGTTGCTTCACTGTTAATAGCTTCATTTTCCTTAATTAACAGGATATTGTTATATAATCTAACTGCTGTGTATGGAAGAGTTCCATAGTTTCTGCTTTATCATGCAATGTGATTCATAATTTTGAAACTTTTCTCTGTGATGTGTCTGATATGAGGTTTGAATCCAAGTCCTTTATCCAGGGTAATGCCCAGATAGTTCTTACCATGTAAAAGCAGGTATTTAGTATTGTTTGCTGACATGGCCAGTTTCATTTCATTACATAATGGTGGAGCAGTGTGAGAGCCTCTGCACCCTCATATTCTAGGTAGAATAATAGAACAATATGTAGAACAATAGCCACAGTGTGCCGCCTCTAAAAAAGATTCATTTTGACAGTTCCGGTATTTTCCCTTTTTATTCGGGGCCTATATAAGGGGTTGTCAGCACCTGATAGATGATCAACTGAGTAAGGTTGAACCAAGCAAAGTAAGTCAGTTGAGTAGTTGAGAAGAGCTGAGAGTGAAGAGTTAGTTTTTCAGTAGACAGTGCCAAGTACAGCTGAGTTGTGAGTTGTGACTGGAGTTCCACTGTGGATTCAAATTGGTGGGTTAGATTGTATGATTGTATGGTATGTGAACTTAATGTACCTGCAGTTTTTTTTTTTTCCATTCACAGTTTGGTGGTTTCTTGTATCATCTTGTTTTTTTGTTTTTTTTTCGCTATTTGGATTTTTTGTTTTACTTTCTGTACTGGTAAGTAGAAGGAAGTATTGTATTCCACCCAAAAATTTGTTGTCAATATTTCATTGGAAATGCATGTTTTGAGGGCCCTGAATCCAAAATAAGCATTTTTAGAAAAAGGTCTGTGTGTGTCAGGCTGTGGACAGCATAACTCAAAAATGAAAAGTCGGTTCAAAACCAAAGTTGGTATTTAAGTTTAATATCTTTCAAGGATGTGACACAAAGATTTTAGAGAAAATAGCCCTACCCTAAACTACCCTTTACATGGACAATTTTTTGAAAATTTTGATTTTCTTGAAAATGGCTGAAAAGCATTTGATTAAAATGCCATATGTTTGAGATATTTTTATGACAAATTAAAAGCATATTTTGAATTTTCTGGCTGTAGCCTATGTAGTCCTGTTTAGTCTGGATGGCTTTTGAATAACTCTTAAACCGCAAGAGATAGACCAAATCTTACTATACAAAAACTGTAGATCTCGCTAAAACACACAATTTATGTTGAAATTAATTTTTTTGTAGAGTGAACCCTTTCGAAGATATTGCTTGTTATGTGTGTCAGTTTTGAAGAACTTAACACCTTTGTAAAATGGAATATTGTTGTTCATTTTATATGTTAAGCATGCAAAGAGAATGGGATCTCAAAGCTTTAAAAGATTTGACTATGCTCAAAGCCTACTGTATTCCCATATTTCTGTTGCACCTACAAGGGAATAAGCAATAACAAATTTCTGTAAATGTTTATCTCAACTAACACAAGTTAGAGATAGAGGAATAAGAGTTTGTAAGAATGGTTAGTACAAGAGTAGGGAAAGTCATGTGAGTGCAACATAAGATTTTTGTCTATTGTTTTTCTATTGAAACTATTGTTCTGAGCTATTCTATGGATTACCTCTTTTTCTTTGTTTAATACTGTTCTGTTGATAGAAAAGCCCACATCCAGTTCCTGAAAGTATTCAAAGATCACAACATTATTACAGCACCTAAAAACCCACATTCCATCCAAAATCTACCACACTTCAAACTGAAGGACACCCTATCAGCAATAGCAAAATCAGGAATATATCAATTCAACTACAAAGACTGCAACAAAATTATACTGGGAAAAAAAATTGAAAACAAGGTCTAATGAACATTTTGGGTATCTAAGTATAAACAAGTGGAGTAATTGACAGTAGCAACACATTTTGGCTGAAGAACCATGGAATCTATACTGACCCTATATTGTTAAAAAGCATCTCTAATGCAAAACAACTAATATTACATATTAGATAACATCCATATATTTATTTTAGCTTGTCTCATGCTTAAAGAAAGAGATACGTTGAAAACGGAGCAAGTACTCATTCTTCTGTCCCTGTTATTATGGAGGTGGGAGAAGTTCAACTTCCTCCATCCAATCAGTGCTGGATTGAAGAGGCAAGTATCAATGGACTTCTGGTATTTCTCCCGATATATCATGTTTTCTATCCCCTAACAAGCCCACCTTTGTAGTGTGGTGATAGTGTGTCTGCCTCACATTCAAGAGCTCATGAGTTTTAATCTCATTTAAGGTGCCTTAACGGGATAAGGTTTTGTTTTTTGCCCAAGTCTTTCCCTTATCCTAAGAAGATGAATTTCAGGTAAGTCTTGGGCTCATTTGAGCATCATTTCACCCATTTCAATCATTCATCCACTGTTCACTATGGCATTGAAAAAGACAAAGAAGGAAAGAAAAAAAAATCCTTTAATATGTATGGTAGAAGCAAATCTCCACTTGCATAGTTCTAAAGACAAATAAACCCACCCCAACTATACTTTTGTCTCATAAATTTGTTTTCCTTGCATGTGCTGTAATGAGGTTTCAGTTTTGACTAACTTTATGGAGTAGTAGTATCATTTGCATGCGGATGGGCTACCTTCAACCTGAAGGCCAGGAGCTTGATATCAGAGTCACTTTAGATTAATTGCCTTCCAGAGCTATCGAACCTCATTTATCCATTGTGGACTTTTTGGTTCCCTCTTCTTTTACTGATTGGTAGCAAAGCTCACCCAATTAGCCATCTGAGTCATTGGGTACTATGTCCCTCTGCCACAACAAGATATTTCCTCAGAGGGTTGATACAGAAGACATGATACTTAGACTAATGCTAAATTTGCATAGGACAACATCATGTAAACCATACTTTCGGCAAAATCACATTCTTACGCTGCCAAGTCTGTATATTTTAGAAACTGTTTGTTTTATAAGGGACAATATTCACTTATTTAGCATAAACAACACTGTTCATACACATAGCACCAGAAATAGTAATAAAATACACATACAGACTGCCAGAACAACAAAAAAGGTAAATTCCATACTGCATAGAGGCATACACATGTATAATAAAATCACAAATAGAATCCACAGTAGCAGTCAAACTAAGTTTAGGAAAGAAGTTAAAAATTTTCTAATTGAGCAAACCTTCTACAGTGTGCAGGAGTTCTTTGACTCATTCTCTGAATAATTTTATCTGTGTTTAATCTGTAGCCTCTATATATAACTTACACTCATATTACTGTAACACTGTCTCTGTATATATATATTATTTGATTCACTCTCTGAATAATTTTATCTATCTGTGTTTAATCTGTAGGCTATATATATATATATATTCTCTATTTAAAAATTGACGAAGCCATGAATTTGTAAAAAAATTCTTACAGTGAATAAAGACACACACACACACACACACACACACACACACACACACACACACACACACACACACACACACACACACACACACACACACACACACACACACACACACACACACACACACACACACACACACACACACACACACACACACACACACACACACACACACACACACACACACACACACACACACACACACACACACACACACACACACACACACACACACACACACACACACACACACACACACACACACACACACACACACACACACACACACACACACACACACACACACACACACACACACACACACACACACACACACACACACACACACACACACACACACACACACACACACACACACACACACACACACACACACACACACACACACACACACACACACACACACACACACACACACACACACACACACACACACACACACACACACACACACACACACACACACACACACACACACACACACACACACACACACACACACACACACACACACACACACACACACACACACACACACACACACACACACACACACACACACACACACACACACACACACACACACACACACACACACACACACACACACACACACACACACACACACACACACACACACACACACACACACACACACACACACACACACACACACACACACACACACACACACACACACACACACACACACACACACACACACACACACACACACACACACACACACACACACACACACACACACACACACACACACACACACACACACACACACACACACACACACACACACACACACACACACACACACACACACACACACACACACACACACACACACACACACACACACACACACACACACACACACACACACACACACACACACACACACACACACACACACACACACACACACACACACACACACACACACACACACACACACACACACACACACACACACACACACACACACACACACACACACACACACACACACACACACACACACACACACACACACACACACACACACACACACACACACACACACACACACACACACACACACACACACACACACACACACACACACACACACACACACACACACACACACACACACACACACACACACACACACACACACACACACACACACACACACACACACACACACACACACACACACACACACACACACACACACACACACACACACACACACACACACACACACACACACACACACACACACACACACACACACACACACACACACACACACACACACACACACACACACACACACACACACACACACACACACACACACACACACACACACACACACACACACACACACACACACACACACACACACACACACACACACACACACACACACACACACACACACACACACACACACACACACACACACACACACACACACACACACACACACACACACACACACACACACACACACACACACACACACACACACACACACACACACACACACACACACACACACACACACACACACACACACACACACACACACACACACACACACACACACACACACACACACACACACACACACACACACACACACACACACACACACACACACACACACACACACACACACACACACACACACACACACACACACACACACACACACACACACACACACACACACACACACACACACACACACACACACACACACACACACACACACACACACACACACACACACACACACACACACACACACACACACACACACACACACACACACACACACACACACACACACACACACACACACACACACACACACACACACACACACACACACACACACACACACACACACACACACACACACACACACACACACACACACACACACACACACACACACACACACACACACACACACACACACACACACACACACACACACACACACACACACACACACACACACACACACACACACACACACACACACACACACACACACACACACACACACACACACACACACACACACACACACACACACACACACACACACACACACACACACACACACACACACACACACACACACACACACACACACACACACACACACACACACACACACACACACACACACACACACACACACACACACACACACACACACACACACACACACACACACACACACACACACACACACACACACACACACACACACACACACACACACACACACACACACACACACACACACACACACACACACACACACACACACACACACACACACACACACACACACACACACACACACACACACACACACACACACACACACACACACACACACACACACACACACACACACACACACACACACACACACACACACACACACACACACACACACACACACACACACACACACACACACACACACACACACACACACACACACACACACACACACACACACACACACACACACACACACACACACACACACACACACACACACACACACACACACACACACACACACACACACACACACACACACACACACACACACACACACACACACACACACACACACACACACACACACACACACACACACACACACACACACACACACACACACACACACACACACACACACACACACACACACACACACACACACACACACACACACACACACACACACACACACACACACACACACACACACACACACACACACACACACACACACACACACACACACACACACACACACACACACACACACACACACACACACACACACACACACACACACACACACACACACACACACACACACACACACACACACACACACACACACACACACACACACACACACACACACACACACACACACACACACACACACACACACACACACACACACACACACACACACACACACACACACACACACACACACACACACACACACACACACACACACACACACACACACACACACACACACACACACACACACACACACACACACACACACACACACACACACACACACACACACACACACACACACACACACACACACACACACACACACACACACACACACACACACACACACACACACACACACACACACACACACACACACACACACACACACACACACACACACACACACACACACACACACACACACACACACACACACACACACACACACACACACACACACACACACACACACACACACACACACACACACACACACACACACACACACACACACACACACACACACACACACACACACACACACACACACACACACACACACACACACACACACACACACACACACACACACACACACACACACACACACACACACACTTACATGCATTACAAATAGAAATATATAAAGACACTCATTCAGCAAGCGCAAATGAAGAAGTTGAAGAAGCTCCCAAACTGAGCGAGTGACCTCATCCTGCAGACAGATTGATCGTACAAGAGGCACAGGAAGGAACAAAATGCAACACAGAAATATACACAGACGGTAGCAAAGTAGATGGGAAAGTTGGTGCAGCAGGAGTCATCTTTCAAAATGGGGAACTACTAAAAAAATTACAATACAAACTTGCCACACACTGCTCCAATAACCAGGCAGAACAGGTCGCAATTTTACAAATGCTTAAAGAAATGCTCAGTAACAAGAAGATGGAGGACAGTGAAAAAAAACTAGTAATGTACACTGACAGTTTGATTACACTAGAACTCCTTAAAAATAGCAAAGTTCGTAACAAAATAATAGAACAAACAAAAGCAAACATCAGGTTATTGCAGGACAGTGGCTGGGTAGTCTACATGAAATCGGTGAAGGCGCATGTGGGTCTTTATGGGAATGAGATGGCAAATAAGCTGGCGAAGGAAGCGGCACAGAAGGACAGTGGAGACGTCAGCTACAATAAGATCCCAAGAAGCCACATCATCAAAGAAGCAGAGGAGCGAGCACTATATACTTGGCAACAACAATGGGACTCAACCACAAAAGGAAGGACCACAAAAATGTTTTTTCCCTCAGTGCAAGAACACTTAAAACAGAAGATACCACTAAATGGACAAATTACAGCAATATTAACAGGACATGGAAAAACAAGAGAATACTATCATCGGTTCAAGATAGTGGAAAGTGCCTTGTGCAAGTGTCAAAATCAGAACCAAAATGTAAACCACCTAATATACAAGTGTTCTCTGTTAGATATTGAAAGACAAAAACTAAAACAAAGTATTGTAAACAAAGGTGGACAGTGGCCAGTAACAAACAATGAACTTCTAAACAAATACATTAAGGAATTTATATATATTTATAAACAACATAGATTTTGAAAAACTATGATACAAATGTAACTAAAAGCATGTAATGTTACCATATAATGGGGCATGCTGTACATTAATAAATAAATAAAAAAATAATACATACATACACACATACACACACACAGACATACATTTGCAATGTGACTAGTTTGTTTTAAATGCAATTCCTGCAGAATTTAATCTAACAATATCTATGACAAGAACAAAGGTAACGAAATACACCATTAAGAGCAAAAGAAGAAAGCATAGTAGTGGTGGAGGCGGTGGTGGTGGTGGTGGTGGTGGTGGTGGTGGTGGTGGTGGCGGCGGTGGCGGTGGCGGTGGCGGTGGCGATGGCGGCGGTGGCGGCGGTGGCGGCGGTGGCGGCGGCGGCGACTCGACTACAGCGAGCTACCATGCTGGACTACAGCGCGAAGCCATAGAAATTTATAAACATGCCAATAACTTCAATAGGAAAGAGGAAGCCCTTAAATGGCGAATCAAGGTAAACACAGGGAAAACGCAGGCAGTCCTTTTTTCCAAAAGACTTAAACACGCAAATCGCAACGCACCACTTAAGCTATACGGAGAAATAATAAACTGGAGTAAACAGGCCAAATATCTGGGAGTCACCCTAGACTCCAAGTTAACATTTGCTGAACATGTCAAATTAATACGCCAGAAGGCCAACGCCCAACTGGGCAGGCTCTACCCTCTCCTCAATAGGAACTCCAAGCTCAGCAAACAACTAGGTCTCATCCTGTACAAAACACTTATCCGCCCAGTGTTTACGTATGCAGCACCAGCATGGGGACACTGTGCCAAGTCCCACATACAACAACTGCAAACACTGCAAAACAAAGTCCTGCGAATCGTAACTAAGGTCCCACGAACGGCACCACTGGACGTGATACATAGAGAATTAAAAATGCACACAGTGGAGGAATTTATTAAGCAGCTAGCCTACAATATGTACGAAGCCGCCAAAACCAACCATAATCCACTAATTCGGCTACTGGGACAGTACACCACAGATGCTAATAAGCATAAGAGGCCTTTAGCGCTCTTCGACAGAACTATACCGGTAAACAAACACGCCGCAATTACAGCGACAGACATTGCCCGACACCTCAGTGCACTAGTTCCACCCTGACAGCCCTCAAGTCCCCGAATGGATGATCTCGCCTGCCGGGGCGGACAGGGGTCACAGGGCAACCCCACTTATGTCGACACTCGGCCACGCAGTAGGACTACGAATATGACAAAGACCCAACTCTGCAACTCCTCTTCTTCTCCCCTTCCCCATTCAATTATTTAAAAAAAAAAAAAATAAAAAAAAATAAAAATATATATATATATATATATATATATATATATATATATATATATATATATATATATAACATAAACAAATAAAAATATATCTATTCATCCTGTACATAATACTAATCAACATCTATTGTATATATGTTCCAGGACAGGCAGCGCATGCTGTGCCAGTTCCAAGCAGCTCCCTCTCCGGCTGCAGCCACGACTCAGGTACGTACACCTCAATTTTTCTTAGCACGGCACCTTATCCCAATTCCTGCCTTCAGCATGATAACCCTCTACTAACACTTAGGTTCCAGGCCTGGGCCTAGTGCCAAGACCTGTACCTAACCCCACTCTGCCTGCATACTCTCTTGTATGCAGGTGCCTTTTTAGAGTTACCCACTAACATCAGGTTTGCTTCGGCGGTACCTGACATAACAGCACCCGACTTTCCCTTCCATCCTCGTAGAGTAGACGTAGTGCATGGTAGGGGAGGCGATGTATATCCCTTTCGGATGATCGTCACCTGGGCTGGCGGAGGTGGGGCCAGTCCAAAAAAAAAAAATTTAAAAAAAAAAAATAAAAAAAAAAAAAAGTGAAATCTGAAATCTGAAATCAACGCCTCTTACAAAAAGAGCCACTGCCGCGTGGGCGCGCATCAGAAACCACGACAATTATGTCATTGCCAATATCGGCAAAGGTGAGCCGAAGCATCGGAAGCATGCTCGTATTAAAATGTTTTAAACGTCACTCGGCTCACCGACTGATGCGCGTCCACGCATACACGGCCCTAGGCCGCACACACGCTACCTTAGAGGCCTGCACCCCAGGGAACAGGTCAGGAGCTGCACCCTGCCCCGCCCAGGATAACTGCGAAGTGTACATAGTGTAGATATCGTGTGTAAATAGTTAACGTGTGTATATAGTGCTTTCTTATAATGCTGGGACGCATAGTTACGTGTGCCCAGCAAACATGTGCGAGCGGGACGCTCACTTGAAGTGCCCAATGTGCGTGCGTGTATGTATGTGTGTGTGCGTGCATGAGGGCATATCACATGATATGCCAGAGTGAATGAGAGAATGCATGTGTGTAAAAAATATGTATATAGCAAGAAACAAACGAAAAAAGACAAAGACAACATATAAACACACACCCAAGAACTATACACAAGAGAACTGTTCTCGGTGGCCCAAAAGAGGGTCACTGTATGGGTTTTCTTAAAACCCAATGTATATTTGTTGTAAATATCAAAAAATTGTAAATCCAATGATAAGTTAAGTCTGTACGCTGGGCCCGATGTACCAGCACCAGACAAAATTCTTTTTAATAAAATAATCTGAATCTGAATCAACGCCTCAGACGCAACTGTACCTTCACCAAGAAGACTTCGACCATGCCACCGATGATGTCCACCGCAGTAGTGGACGAAACGTCTGGACCAAGTTACTCCAGCAGACCACGGCAAATCAGCCCGGAAGACTCTTTTAGAATTTCAAACACCGGCCGTGAAAGCCTACGCCTACTCATGTATCAATTGTGTTTGTCACAGTTTCTTTTTGTGTTTGTCACAGTTTCTTTGAATTCTTCAGTCGTAGAACCGCATAAAGCAGTTATATCATCTGCATAAGAAATAATTTTGCTTTTCTCTATCATAGGAATATCATTCATATATAGAATAAACAAAATGACCTAATACGGAATCTTGAGGAACTCCATACTTTACAGTTTCGAATTTTGATGTAATTTTTGTTGTTAAATTTCCCTGGTTGTGATATATCTGTGTTGCCTGTTTTCTTCCTGCAGGGTATGAGCTGATTAGATCTTTAGTCAGTCACCTAATCCCATATGTTTCTAGCTTATCCAGTAAAATGTTGTGATCTACACAGTCGAATGCTTTCGTGAGGTCTAAAAATAAAGTTGCTGATACTTCTTTATTTTTCAGGTGTTTTCACAATATTATCTGTGCACTCCAAGATTGTTGAAACTATGGAGAATTTTTTTCTAAAGCCATGTTGTGAATTTATAATGGTGTTATTTTTTTCAAAGAAGTGGACCAGTCGTTGCAAAATAACCCTTTCAAAGATTTTACCCAATTCTGAAGTTAAAGTAATTGGCCTGTAGTTATTAATATCCATGGTATCCCCTTTTTTATGTATAGGTTGAACAACAGATATTTTCAAACAGTCTGGGAACTCCCCTTTTGATGTAGAGTGGTTAATAAGGTGTTCAAGAGGACTCGCAAGAGCATGTTTACATTGTTTTAGAATTACTGTGTTAATTTCATCCCACCCACTAGTAGTCTGTATGGAGAAGGAATATATAGTGGAAATCGTGTTGTCAGCATATATAGGAGTTTTCACGTTATGAAGGCACAATGGCTCTTATGGAGAATCAGCGCGGCGTTGCCATGTATGTTGCGCCGCAGCGATTACCGTGGTTTTGCTATTTGATTCCTGAATTACTGTTCAAATCTATCGCTGTCCATTTCATCATGATAATCAACAGAACCTTTTTACAAGAAAACAAGTTTTGCTCCCTGTACAAATCGTACCATCCACATGCAATATTACAAATCGTGGTCCGCGAGCCGTAGGTGATTTAAGACCAGTGGATAACCCGGCAAAAAGCGCTTCCTATCCTTCCAAACTTTTGATACCCAACTTTCATCAAGGTACACGATTTTCCTTACCTCTTTGCTGAATTGTTTTATTTTCCGTAAACAGGAATGTCGCCGCACTATGATATAATTTGTATCAACCATAAACGATTTATTTCCTCTGTTTTCAAAATAAAATCCCATTTCCTCCCTAAGCTATAAAAGGTTGAATATTTAAAGTTTGGCAGGTCCTCATCCTCATTGACTTTTTTCAACACGGTCAGAATTGTAGGGGGGAGTACTTTGAAATAGAAATTCAGGAAATTTGTGCCATATTTGCGTTGAAAACGATCATATTCTATCTTCTGCTGGTTTTGCATGTATGCCGCGGTGTAGTGATGGGACCCTCTTTACATTCTTTTCTTAATATAAAAGATGTAGGCCTACTTACACCAGTCGCCTTATGAAGCTCACTAACAATAAACGAGTCACTGTATCCGGGGTTCTTTTTCTTTCAATAATCATGCACTCTAAGAATTGTTTTCCGGTCGCCACTTTTAATAATTTCGCCTTTTTTTCTGCGATCCATTCCGCACTGGTCACTTAACTGCAATGCACATAATTACCAGAGAGCTTGTAAAACTCGCCCACGCCTGAGATTCCCAAAACCTATTGAAAACCTGCGCTGAAGTACAATGCCTTATCGGCCCTTCAGCTGTCATACCACATCTGGTTTTCATCATCTCCAAGACACGAGGACCGGCTTTCGTCCGGCGCGCCGCAAACATTTGTCTTTAAATGGTGATTCATGAATACTTCGGTACTGGAGACGTTCTATATGTGTATAAAAAATAATTTCGTTATTTCCTTGACAACTTTGTCGCTGGAAGTTTTTACGTGGACTTACAGAACGAGAATTAGCCAGCGACGACATTTTCCACTGTATAAATGAAGAATCTTAACACTTTGTTTTAAACTTTATTTATTTAGAAAAATATGTTTAGATATATTGATATAATCTAAATACCAACGTGGCCTACAAAAGCAAGCGAATAATCCAGATTTTTTTCATTGCCATTATTTCGATTTGAAACCATGTTTTGACGTTCGGAGCGAGAAAGATGTTAAAAAATCTGCTTTCGACAAAATTTTAGATTTTATTATTTTAAAAACTATATAATTATATAAAAGGTTTATCGTGCATGCCATAGTATTCTTCGACACATTTCACACCGAAATGCATGTTCATACTTTATCTTAGTCGCATTTGAAAACACGCACATTTGGCAACAGTGCACGTGAATCTTCCATAAGAATAGCATGGTCCATAAGAGCCCGTTGTGCCTTCATAACGTGAAAATTCCTATAGTTGGATATACTAAGAGGGTAGATGTAGATATACTAAGAAGCAGCATTAGTGTTTTGTATTTATTGCAGCACTGTATCCCGAGCTTTCATTTATGTTACATAGGTCTCAGTGCAGAGTTTTCTTTGTTAACTGATACTTTTACAATGGAATGATTCACCATTCGTTGTTTACTTTCATTATAATTGTTTCACTCTACTTTATAACAAGTATCTTTATACACTATTGTTTCAGTATAGTTCTGTATGTTAATATTTTTATAACTGAATGATTTTATAATGCTTATCCTAATATATCCAAATTTATATTTGTACAAAAAAAAAACTTATTCCATTATGTAGCAAGTGATAATGAAAATGACTCTGATTTATTTATTGGACCCATTTCAACATAACTGATATTCTAAACACCATTAACAATAGACAGTAAACACCACTTGCACCCATAAAGTTCACAGGAACGCTACATGGATGAGAGAGAAAACAGGAAATGCGTTACAACGCTGTATTTTACTTCACGTGGAGTTAACATCTGTCATTTGTGATTTTTTATCCATTCATTGGCAGAAGTGACGCGCTGATTGGCGCAACATAAAACGTCGGTGACTTCCGAAAACAATCATTGCAATTATCTGAGACGTTCTGTTAACAAAAATAAAGCGCATGTTAACCATTAGAGCAACACGATCATGGGCGCCGGAAGACTTTTTTTTTCAGGGAATGCATGTTGAAGCTTTGCGATGAAACAATATCAATTCATTATTCTGTTTTCAAAAACTGCAAAATATGAGTTACAGTATTTGTTGCAGACAACCGTATTAATTTGTGCTAAATAAAAATTATTAATCTGATTCAATAATTATATTACAGGTTTTCTGTTTATAATCTCTGTCGGTAAGAATTCTCATGGACTTAAATTGTGAGAATCTGCACAAAAATAAAAATCGTATAGCTATCGTTGCGGCGCGGAACAACTGTGGGCGACACTAAATTAAACATTAATAACTGTCGGTACGGAATTATTGCTGACGGCAATAATTAGCAAAGGTATATAGCTACTAATTGAAAATAGTACATTGCTTATTTACATTAAAACGGCGAATAACATCGTTGGCAGATTCAGTTCTAACACAAACCTAAGGAACAATTGAATATCTCTTGTACGGCTATCCTGAGGAAAAATGATGCTATTCTTTGCATCGAAATTAAAAAATGGTATAATAGCCGTAATTGACTCCCCTTCTCGGCGCCAATGCTCTGTGACAGGCAGCTAACACATTACAATATATCGGGTGTTTTATACAAAACTCGGCATTGATTTTGTCTATGCGTAAGTTTGGGACTTTTTCATGTGATAGTGTTTCTTCCGTGCGAAGAAACTTTTATTGTTTACACAAAACTATATCTGATATATTTTGTAGTATTAAGATAGCAAAGTTGTACTTTTAAAAGGCGAGCATGATTTTCTCAGCATTATAGTAACTTATGTTACTCGCAGGGCTACCCTTGGATTTAATTGTATATCATATGTGGAATAGATATAACAGTAAATAAAAGGTGTATTACTGCGAGATATAAGCTTTCACAACTTTCTAAGAATGCTGCTAATATTCAAAGACAAAACATTCACAACGATCTCAAAGATGAAGGTGACGGTTAACTGATAAATGCGTAATAAATTGAGAGGAAAAAAATACTTCCTTACACCTTTCCTCCTGGGCATAAGAAGAACGCAGTAGGGCATCGTGATCCTCATGTGAATACTAAAGGTTTTATGTGCCTACTCTTTGTATGTTTGTGTTTATTATACTTGTGTTTTGGGAGTAATAAACACATATACAAACAAGACGAGTTTTACAAGTAATAACGCCTCAAGATAAGGATGCAAAAACCGGGGGCACACTGGGTATTTTATGAAGTGGCCCAAGTTTGTCATGTCCTGGGGCTCTAATGACCTAGCTGTCGACGGGCCCTTAAACCCTAATCACTCACTCACTCACTCACTTGTCATGTCCTGTATACGTCGTTACTACCACTAAAAATTTGTCTTCCAGAGTGGTTCAGGGAGGGAGAGAGAGGGAGACGTAGGTTTAAAGGCGCTCAACTGCATCAGCGCCCTTAACAATTAATGGCAAAAGCCAGATATAAACCTCAATCAAAAATATAATTACTAGTAAAAAGGAATATAAATACATAAATATACAAAACAGATTGGTAAAAGCCAGAATGAAAACAAAATAATAAAGATCTCAAAATGGTTTAATTTTTCAGTTCCAGTTCTACCTCTCAAATATTGCCTACACACGGCTTGTGTGTTTAAAATACCAACAGTAAGTTTATTGGCATAAATAAATAACTGCCAAACGTGTTGGCCACATCAAATGTATTGACAACAGATCCTCTGGCTGTCTGAAATCCCACTATGGGTATGTGGGTCGATTTAGCTGCAACACGGCTTAACCTATCCCACACAACCGAGGAAGGTGTATGTCGGTTAAATTAAACTACAAATTTGCTCCATGATGTCTTTTTGCTATCCTTAATGACACGTCTGGAACTGGCGCACATTTTCTTGTATTGGATTAGGTTATCCAACGTAGGGTGACGTTGGAGAGCCCTAAGACAATGCTTTCGAGCACGAATTGCAATCTGTCATTCATCCGTCCACCAGGGACGGGAAATCGACGGGGTGGGAAATCGACCGCGGAATAGATTGCTCAGCAGCAGAAAGAATCCTCTCGATAAGATGTTGCACGAAATCATTCACTGAGTCACTTCGTTGTACGTAAACTCAGTCAACTGCATGTAAAGGTTCCAGTTGGCATGGTCCAAATGCCATCTAGACATACGTGTGGAACATGTATATTGCGTTAAGAGACTAATAAGACTTGGAAACTAGTCACTAGAGTGTATATCAGAGATGACATTCCAGAGTAAGGAGATTGCTATCGAGGTGAACACAGTGCAAGATGAACGTGTGATAAACTATCGAAAAAGGCAGAAAGAAATGTAGGCTCTCCAGTGTTGAGGAGGGCTAGGTTGTAACTGTCCAACAAATCAGCAATGAGCGTGCCTCTCCCACAAGTGCGACTTGAACCCCAAAGCGGGTGGTGCACATTGAAGTCTCCCACGAGCGGAGCCGGTGTTGTTAGCTGCGAAACTAGATCTTCTAAATCAATGTGCGAGAGGTCATGGCACGGAGGTAAATATAAGTTACAAATGGTGAACTGGATGTTTGGCAGTAGAATCCTTACAGCGACTGTGATTGTACATCAGACCGTAAGGGTACAGATTCCATATATAAATCATCTCTGACAAGTATCATAGCGCCACCATGTGCCGGAACACCCTCTTCTGGTGAAATATCAATCGTATTGCGTGTATGGCCTTAGGTGGGAAGCATCATGTGGACGTAGAGTAGTCCCTTGCAAACAAGTGGCCAAAGGTTCACAATTATTGAGCCAAAGGTCACGTTCTGGTCGTTGGGTTCTAATACCATGTATGTTCCATTGTAGGATAGCCATGTTAATATCTGTATGGGACAGGTACCCCAAGGTAACTCTGCATCAGTTCGGAGTAGGCGGTTGGCGGATTAATCTAGCCCTTTTCTTCTGTCTTGGGCTAACATGCTTGTGCGAGGCTTTTTCTCGGCTCTTTTCCACTGGGACTCTCCAAGTGTGGGCAGATGCCTCCAGCTCCATTACCTCTACCGAGGGCGTCTGTGTTCCCATAGCGAACATGGGTTTAAGTGTCTCGACCCGTTGCTAACGGGGACCGACGAAGACGAAAGACGCCGATGCGAGTCCACCCCGGAAGATTTCCCAGAAGAGGATCTTCGAGGAGTTGTTCATGGACTCTTACATCCCTTCGATGTACTCGGATCAGACATACTATTTTCCTTGAGGAATTTGTTCTTTGTATAACTCTTCTTGAACATGATCGGTGAGCCATCATATGCCACGGGCTTGCTAGTCTTCGATGTTGAGGTTGATGGTGTTTTTTGGTGATTTAATATTGGTGTTCTTCCCACCTAGGGACTTTGTAGACGTTGACACAGATGTGCGTGTAGATGTAGAAGGCTTTGGAATTGAGCTACGGGCTACAACTGTCTGTTCTGCAATTGTTGCCCCATTGAAATCGTAAGTCTTCGTTGCGATCTCTCGCCTCGGTACCGGTTTAGCTGCAACTGAGCCATAGGTACCGGAGCTTGGCACAGACCTTTGGGGTAAACGCAAGAGTTGCCGGGCTTCTGAGAAGGACACCTTCTCTCTAATCTATCTCTTGGATCGCTCTTTTCTCTAAATGCTGGGCCAATCTCAGAAATTCAATAAATGCTCACCTCTGCAGTTCACGCAGTTCGCGCTGTAGTACATACATAATCGCGGAATTCGTCTTTGCAATTAGGGCATGTAGCTAGTGCCTTACTAATCTCGTTTGTATGTCAGAATGACTGACACTTGAAACATTTGAGTGGGTTCGGGATGAAAGGCCTAACTGCGATGGATTTATACCCTGCCTTAATCCTTTGAGGGAGATCTACCCGATCTAAGGTTAGGAATAGGGTACGAGTTGGCTTTAATTTACTACCTTCTATATGCTGACTCCGGTAAGCGTTAGTAAGGCCTTGTTCCTTAAGATTTATTTTGAATCTCCTCGTTGGTTAAATCGTCTAACGCATCGGTGTTCATGACACCGCATGAGGAGTGCAACGTCCTATGCATCTCAGCACGTATTCGATACCATGCTCACATATTGACTTTCAGTATTTTAGCTGCCTGAATGGATGAACGTGCTTCAACCAGCAGCATGCCACTGCGTGATCTAGTGCATGACTTTACTGGAGCAGCAATGTTATTCAAACTCTTTTGAATCGTAAAGGGGCTTACCGAACTAAACTTTTTACCTTTCTCAGCTCTAGCCATTACTAAGTAGTGAGGACCACAACACTGGACTACTTGCTTTATACATGCATTATTATTTTTGTTTGGTAACTTTTTAGGCACTATGGCGAGTTAATCCTCCTCCATTGCAAATGTTTCCGATGGTTTGCTCACATCCTGGGCGCCACCCCTGCTTAGGCGAGAGTCCTATCCTGGACCTTGCTCACCCTAGGGTGTCACCTCCCAATGTATAGACAGAGGGACCCAATCGACATCAGGAGTGCATGAGCTCATGAAATGGCCCCTCCCAAGGACTAGCCTTTGTCAGCGGATACGAACGCAGATCCTAAGTGATAACCAGGGGCTGGGAATTACGCGGTTACCCAGTCACCACTTGCGTCACCCCATCCACCTACAACCCGCGCGGAGGTTTTCCATCACACGGTGCTTAGGGAGGTATCAGTTGGGGGGTCAAACACAAAAGTGAACCAAAGCTGATTGGGCGTTTAAGATATGCTGTCTCACCCCTTAGAGGAATCCAATCGAGAGTATGGCCTGGGAGCCCGGCTGTGGCAAACCAGTACCTACCGTAGTAGCACCTGGTGGGAAGATATTCAGGGAATGGTCACATCGTGCTCTTAGTTGTGCTATATGAGGTTGTCAACTAAGCTCCCTATCCAAGATCAACCACAGGAAGCGTGTCTCATCTAAGAAGGGGAGTAAATCTGTACCGAAACGTAGCGAAGGTGATAATCGTTTTCTACAGTGCCAGAAATTAACATAGATTGACTTCTAAGCTGAGAAATGGAAGCCGCTTGTTAGGCTCCATTCTGGAAGTTTGTCTAAACATTGCTTCAAGCGGCGTTGTAGGAACGCTGTGCGCTGAGAGGTACAATAGACAGAGAAGTCATCTACGAGTAGGCTTGACGAAGCTCCAGGTGAAACACATTTCCAGATGGAGTTAATTGCTATAGCAAAAAGTTTGACACATAATACCGAACCCTGAGGTACTCGCTCCCTCTGAACAAACCAATTAGAAAAAACCGATCCAAGCCTTACTCGGAAAAAGTGGTCCTTCATAAACTCCTGAATGAACAGTGGTAGGCGTCCACCTATGTTCCAGGTATACAGGAAACCTAGAATCCCTGCTTACCAGCCTTCTCGAGATCGAAAAATACGCCAATGATTCAGCAGACCTCCATAAATCCGTTCATTATCCGTGTGGATATCGACACAAGATGGTCTAATGTTGAACGGCATCGTCGAAAACCATACGGGATGTTAGCCAGTAGGTTACGACTTTCTAACCAACATACCAATCATCCATTGATCATGCGTTCCATCACCTTGCAAATGCAACTGGTGAAGGAAATAGGACGTTAGTTCGTGGGTATATGACGGTCCTTTCCACCCTTGAAGATGGCCACGCGCCAGTTTTTCTGGAACTATATAGTCAACCCACGCACGATTATAGACCTCGAGTAGGATTGCCTTACTTTCAGGAGAGAGCTGTTGTAAGATCTGTACGTAAATACCGTCTGGTTCTGGTGCTGATAGTCGTGAAGATGAAAGAGAACGTTCTAACTCCGCCATGGTGAAAAGGCAATTGTAATCTTCTACGTTTCTAGAACGAAATGCAAAGCTTTGAGATTTCACCTGTGTTGTAATTGGAAGGAACTCAGAGTGGTAGTTATTCGAGTTAGACACTTGACCGAAAGCTCTGCCAACTGTTGGCCACATCAAATGGAACAACAGCTCCTGTGCCTGTTTTCATTCCGGTTATGCGTAAATGGGTCGATTTATCTGCAACGAGCCTTTAAGTATCCCATACAACCTAGGAAGGTGTATGTCGTTTAAATGAAGCTACATAATTGCTCCACGATGGCCTTTTGCTATCTTTAATTACTTGTCTGCACTTGAGACGCATTTTCTTGTATTGGATTAGGTTATCCAATGTAGGGTGACGTTGAAAAACCCTAAGAGCACGCCTTCGAGCACGAATGGCATTCCGACATTCATCCGCCCAGCAAGAGACGGGAAATCGACGGGGGCGGGAAGTCTACCGTGGAATAGATTTTTCAGCAGCAGAAGCAGCAGCAGAGAGAATTGTCTCGGTGAGATGCTGCACCAAATCATTCACTGAGTCGTGCTCGTTGTACGTAAAAGCAGTCAACTGCGTGTAAAGGTTCCAGTTAGCATGATCCAAACGCCATCTGGGCATACGCGTGGAACATGTATCTTGCGTTAAGAGACTAATAAGACATGGTAAGTGATCACTAGGGTATACATCAGAGATGACATGCCATTGTAAGGAGATTGCCAACTGAGGGGAACAACCTGCAAAATCAAGCTGTGAGAAACCACTGAAAGAGTCAGAAAGAAATGTAGGCTCTCCAGTGTTGAGGAGAGCTAGGTTGTAACTATTCAAGAAGTCAACGATCAGGGTACCTCTTGCAAAAGTGCGACCTGAACCCCAAAGTGGGTGGTGCGCATTAAAGTCTCCCACCAACAAAAACGGTGTTGGTAACTGTGAAACTATGTAGATCTTCTAAATCAATGTGCCAGAAGTCATGGTACGCAGGCAAATATAAGTTACACATGGTGAGCTGGATGTTTGGCTGTAGAATCGTTACAGCAACTGATTGTATATAAGACCATATGTGTACATATTCCATACATGCATCATCTCTGACAAGCTTCATAGCGCCGCCATGTGCTGGAACACCCTCGTTTGGCGTAACATCACACCGTACTGCGGTGTATCGCCTTAGTTGGAAAGCGTCTTGTGGACGCAGCTTAGTCCCTTATAAACATGCGACCAAAGATTTCTTCTTGTTAAGTAAGAGCTCTAGCTCTGGTCGTGGTTTCTAATTCCACGTATGTTCCACTGTGAGATAGCCATGCTAAAATTTGCATGGAATAAGTATCCCAAGATAACCCTGCATTACTTTGAAGTAAGGTGTTGTCGAATTAATTTAGTCCTTTTTTTCTGTCTTGGGCTGAAATACTCCTCCGAGGCTTTTTCTCGCCTCTTTTCCACTGGGATTCTCCCAGTGTCGGTAGATTCCTCGAGCTCCATGTCCGCTGTCGAGGACGACCATGTTCTCATAGCGAACGGGGGTTCGAGTGTCTCGAACCCGTGATTTACGGGGACCGGCGAAGACGAAAGACGCCTGTCCGAGTCCACTCCGGAAGATTCCCCAGAAGAGTATCTTCGAGGAGATCTTCGGAGAGATGTTCGTGGACTCTTATATCCCTTCGATGTACTGGGATCAGACTTGCTATCTTCTTTGAGGAAGTCGTTTTTCGTGTAACTCTGGTTGAACTTTATCGGTGAGGCATTACATATTACAGCCTTGCTAGTCTTGTGTGTTGCGTTTGACGTTTTGATTGATGAGCTACCTGTGGTCTGCAGAGATTGGAGGCGTTAATACACATATGTGCGTTGATATTGAGGGCTTTGGAATAGAGCTACGAGCTGTAAGTCTCTTTTCTGAAATTGTGGCCCCGTTATGATCGCTGGTCTGCGTTACAATCTTTCGTCTGCGTGTCGGTTTAGCAGCAACTGAGCTATAGGTACCGGAGCTTGGCACAGACGGTTGGCGTAGACGCAAGAGTTTCCGGGCTTCTGAAAAGGACACCTTCTCTCTAACCCCAACTCTCGGATCGCTCTTTCCTCCACAAATCGGGGATAATCTCGGGAACTGGATGGATGTTCACCTCTGCATTTCATGCATGACGGAGCTGCACCACATGCATAATCGGGGAAGACGTCTCCACAGTTAGGGCATATAGCTAGTTTCTTACAAAGTTCGCTTGTATGTCCAAAGCGCTGACACTTGAAACATCTGAGTGGGTTCGGGATGAAAGGCCTAACTTCGATGAATTCCTACTCTGCCTTAATCCTTTGAGAGAGATCTACCCGACCAAAGGTCAGGAATAGGATACGAGTTGGCTTTAATTCTCTACCTTCTTTACGCTGAACCCGGCAAATGTTAGTAACGGCCTGTACCATAAAAGTTTCTTGAATCTCCTCGTTGGTTAAGTCGTCTAATGCACGGGTGTTTATGACACCGCGCGAGGAGTTCAACGTCCTATGCATCTCGGTACGTATTCGATAGCTTGCTAACATATTGAATTTCAGTATTTTAGATGCCTGGGTGGATAAATGTGCTTCAACCAGCAGTGTGCCATTGCGAGATCTAGTGCATGACTTTACTGGACCAGCAATGTTATTCAAACCCTTTTGAATGGTAAAGGGGCTCACCGAAATAAACCTTTTACCTTCGTCAGTTCTAGTCATTACTAAGTGGCGAGGACCACAAGACTTGACTACTTGCTTTACACTTGCATTATTGTTTTTGTATGGTGTTTTATGCACCATGGCGCGTTTATCCTCCTCCACTGCAAATGTCTCGGATGGCTTGTTCACAACCTGGGCGCCACCCCAGCTTAGCTGAGAGCGCTGGCCTGGACCTTGCTCACTCTAGGGTTTCACCTCCCAGTGTATAGACTGAGGGACACAATCGCCTTCAGGAGTGCATAAGCTCATGCAATGACCCCTCCCCCGGACTGACCTTTATCAGCGGATACGAACGCAGATCTTATATGATAACCAAGAGCTGGGAATTACGTGGTTACCCAGTCACGCCTTGCGTCACCCCATCCACCTACAACCTGCGTGTAGGTTATCCATGAGTTATCAGGTGGGAGGTCAAACACAAAGGTGGACCAAAGTTGATTGGGCGTTTAACATATGCTCTCTCACCCAATCGAGAGTATGGCTCTGGACCCCGTGTGCGCCAAACCCATACCTACCTTAGTGGGTCCCTGAGGGCAGAGTGGTTCATCTGCGGAGAGCCGAACCAAGCATGAAAACAAATTTTGGTGCATAAACCGAAAGGGGCATTTTCAATGAACCTGTACTACAGGTAAATCAAGTTCCTCCAGGTTATCGTGTCTCCTACTATTTGTTGTTAGTAAAACAAAACATTCGTCTTCGTACATGGTTCGTTCCAATGAAGATGAGCTATGTTATAACAAAAATATTGATGGAAGTAATGAGAGAAGATGACTTGAAGGTACGTACTAAAATACCCAGTGTGCGGCAGAATCACCTAAAGTGTTCTATCCGTTTTTATTCACCATTTATAGGTGGTACTGAAACACGCGTTATTGTAAATCTAAGTTTACTTGTTAACCTGAACATCAAATTAAAAACAACAGAAGAACAGAAAGAGAACATAACACATTAAGGGGACATATCTGTGAAATGTACTCCAACACCGTAAAAAAAAATCATTTTTTTTTTCGCTTGAAAAATAAGGAGAACTTGTACTTCATTATATCAAGGTTTTATAAATCAAGTATTATTTGCCATGTTACTAACACTAACACTTTGGAGCTACTTTGAGGTGTGACGAAGTTTAAGTGCGATGGTTGCTCTGTGACAGACAGTTTAACATTACGATATATCGCGTGTTTTATCCAATGCTTGGCATTGCTTTTCTTAGTTAAACCAATGCTTTGGGAAAGAAGTTTAAATTGAGCTTTGGACAAAAATTGAATTTTGATTACAGAACTTCAGTGTCATTGGTAGGACTAGGAAGTTCATTCATTTGCATGTTTTTTTTCATAGGGGTTAAAAATGTATGCTTTAACATTATGTGCGCGAATTATAGAATTTTCTGTTATTTGGACGTGATTTTATGGTGCATATAATTGCATATTTTCTTGATTTTGATAAATGCATAATATTTCAATATTATAGCCTCTATATTGCACATTTTTATGATTTTATGGGTTTTTTTTATTATTTTTTCCATCTGGATCATATTTTTCATATTGGTAGTATTGCACATGATTATGCAACTCACGAAGGTTTCAATATTACAGTCCCTATATTGCATATTTTAATGATTTTAAGGTTTTTTATTACTTTTTTCCATCTGGAAAATGTTTTTCATATTGGTAGAAATGCACATAATGATGGAACTCATGAGGTGGCGAGACCTAATGCTGAGTCATGTTGTCATGTAGTGAATCCCCTGTTTCCATCCTTCCATTATATGTATGTCCGTAGAGAATAATCAGTGCGTTATCTGAGAGGTTTATATTAACAAACATAAAGTGCAGGTCAACAATTTGAGCAGCACGATTATAGCAACGCTTGTGTGCCCGCTAGTAGTTGTGTCGTGGTCTTTAAACGTAACAGTGTTGCGAACTGGTTCCCACCAAATTAAATTAGACGTATAAAATGTTAAAAAGCCCTTCAAATGCCGAAAATAAAACCAACTGCGAGTGCTAGATTAATTAATTTACAGAAAGAGTTTTTGGGTGATTTAATATCTACAGATAATAGGGTACTGTTCTGTGGAGCTTGTGAGAAACATGTAGGAAGTGAGAAAAGATTTCAAATAGTTCAGCAAAATATAAGGGGAATTTAATCAGAAAACTCGCAAACAAAGAACCTGTTCAAAAACGCTAGTAGAGTGTTTAGGAAGTAGGGTTACTGAATTTTCCTATGAATTGTGCCAAGCATTTTTAGCTGCTGATATTCGCTTGTTCAAAATAAATAATCTGACATTTAAAAACTTTCTTGCCAAGTACATTCGACAACATATGCCTGAAGAAAGTACACTGCGTAAGACTTTTGTAGGACATTGTTACAATAACGTATTGTCAATTGTGCAAAATTAATTAGCGGACCAGTTTGTGTATTGTCTGTTGATGAAACCCCTGATTCCGAGCGCCGTTCTATTGCTAATATAATCGTGGTTGCTTTAAATAATGAACGAAGGGCTACACCTTATCTTCTTAATGTGTGCGAATTGTCGGCCACTGACAATGTAACTGTGACCCAGTTTGTGATGGACTCTTTGAAATTACTATGGCCATGTGGAATCAAATACGACCGGTTACTTTTATTTGTTACTGATGCAGGTCCTTATATGGTAAAAATCAGGATAAACTCTGAAAGGTATTTTTCCTAATTTAATTCATATAACTTGTTTGGCACACGCTCTTCATCGCATTCCTGAGACAATACGCAATTATTTGCCATTGGTAGATAGATTTGTGTCCTGTACAAAGAGAATTTTTGTTAAATCTCCTAAAAGAGCTGTTTAGATCAACAGCGCCTAGTATCCGACTTCCTCCTGCACCAGTGTTAACTCGATGGGGAAACATGGGTAGATGCAGTTTGATATTTTGCTGAGCACATAAATAGTCGAAGAGGTTGTTAATTTATTGGACTCGAATGAAGCTTCATCAATAGAAACTGTGCAAAATATTCTGTCAGGCACTGAGTTAAAAGAGGATCTTAGTTTCATATCGGCCCATTTTTCTTTCTCACCAACAGTCATAACGGCATTGGAAGCTGTAGGTTCTCCTTTGAAGGAATCATCATTTACTGTCTTTGAACAATTAATATGTGATCTAAGTTCGGTTCCTGGTAGCATAGGATAAAAAGTGAAAGCGAAAGTGAATTATGTAATTTCAAAAAATTCTGGTTGTAAACAGATGTGCGATATTCAAGAGATCCTGGAAAGAAAACCATCTGTTACACCAAGAGAATTGACTCTCTCTCTCTGTGAAGCAGCTAACATCATTTAAATATGCCCCGATAACACCCTGTGACGTGGAGAGAAGTTTTTCACGTTACAAAAGTATTTTGCGAGACAACAAACGATGTTTTACAGTTGAAAATTTGTGCAAAGTGTTGGTTGTGAACTGCAATTTAGCAGTTAATACTAGCGGTGGGACCACTTCTGCTTCAACGTCTAAGGAATAAGGTAACTTTATTTATTATTTATACTAACTCGCCTTGTCTACTGCAAAAGGACATTAATTGTTTTAATTAAATAGTGCATATTTCTTGGCATATTTTCAAGTTTTTAAGACCATATTTGTGTGCATATTTCAGTGTTTTTAGGGCATGAATGTCCAAGCCCTAATCATTGGTGTTCAAGAGTTTTAAAGTTAATGTGGGGTTAGAATTTTCATCAGTTAAATATAAGAGATTGATGGCCAGAAGAAATATTGTGTATTGGCAATACTGGTTTTTCAAAAATATTACTTCTCATTTTATTGCGAATAGCTTATAATTGGCATTTAGCAACGTTATTTGGCGGCAATCGTTAATTGTGGAAGCCTTAGATGTCTGGCAATAGAGTCACAACACCATCCGCAAAGATGACGGGAAAAGGAGCTGTCTCCCATAACTCCACAAAATCTTCCATCACTTCGTGTTTGATAATTCACCGGCACCTTCTATGAAAGTCGCATGTTAGGCCACCAGGAACCGGAGATGTGTGTTTAGTGGCTTGTCTACTGGCATCCAGCACCTCTCGATCCATGATGGCTCTGGTGATCATTTTGGTGGTTGCCGGAGCAATCCCAGTTTCAAACAGCTGACGCTCATATGCGTATAAGGTGCCACTCCTTCTGGCACTTCGTGGAACAAGGCCTGGAAATGACCGCGATAAGCAGGAGTTGATCTCGTGTTCCAAAACAAGGAGTTCCAGTATGAGCTTCCTGAAGTATTTCCGGATAACTTGCACGTCCCTTCTTCCTCTTCTTTGCAAAATAGTAAAAAGTTCCGTTCTTCTAGATGTATGGATTGAACTTTGGCTTCAATTTTATATCTTTCCAGGTGGTGTAATTGTTTCAACTTCATTTCTTCTCACCTGTTTGATATCTCCCTGCATACTGTAGCCCTCCCTTTGCTTCTGATACAGATCCCATAGAGCGTCGTTGTAGAATTCAACAACGGCTTCTTCTCTTCGTCTAAGTCCGCAAGAAAAAAAGAACCAAGGGTTTAAAATAAGCACGAGTCACTGGTGTCGTAGTGTCAGTACACCAAAAGTTTTTCCGGGTCGAGCTTTGGAAGGATGACTGCAACTGAAGCCATTTAGCCTGAAACTGCTCCAGAACGTCTGTATCTTCCAAAGTGGAATTATTGAGCTCCCAATATCCGAGGCCAGTGGTGTCAATCCTGAGTTCGGAAACTGCAGTTTACAGAGTAATGCAAGATGGTCGCTAAATGCCAAGGGAGGCACACAAATCCGATGTACAGTGGGAGCTATCCCCGGAGAGACATAAAAACGATCTATACGAGTGGTAGAGGTGATTAGAATGAAGGTAAATTCCACATCATTTCTATGCTTAATTTCCCATGAATCCTGAAGTTGCACCTGAGTCACTAGATGTTGGAACATTATGCTGAAATTGGGAGTATATTTTTGGTCCTTAGCCTGTAGCGTGCAAATAAAGTCATCGGAGAGAAAAAAATTCCTTTCCTTGAGGCAAATGCGGGGTTAAATCTCTTCGAAAGAACTGCTCCCGTTCTTGTTCATGTTGTACACCTGCTGGAGCGTATATATTCACCAGCACAGTCGCATGCAAGGCGGTTGAGAAGATCCGTCCGGAGGGGTTCATCTGAAAATCCTGTACGCCTCTGCCGTCTAAGCCTAGATTAATTTTATAATTGTAAGTGTAAAGAGCATTCAAATTGTAAGCATTAATTTCTTGTAGGAAGCATATATCAACGTTGTTCACCTGTAGGAAACTATTGAGTAGTTTTTGCGTTACCTGACTTTTTTCGCCGGTTCACATCCACAGTTGCAATCTATCGTAGATATATCATGCTGAGAGGAAACGGTTGCAAAGATAGTACAAATAGAAGCATCAACGGTCATGGCCGCTGTCATTGCTGCTAGTATATTACTGATCGGTTTCCGTATATCTATCCGGCGTCACCTTGACGGAGGCTTCTCAGGAAGCCGGGGGTTGCAAGAAGACACTAGTGCGCCCATGTTACCTGAGGAAGGTGCGGCAAGGCCGATGCTGGAGCCATCGAGACGAACTGATAGGGATGGGTTCACCATCCACCGTTGCTTGTCGGAGAACTGCGGGCTCCTCGGTCTGCCACCTTGGGTGCTGTGTTGGGATTTGCGTGCTTGAAGTGGAGGATCACTCGCGAAACGCCGCGCACATAGAGTGGCGTCGGAGATGTGCTCCCGGAAACGGGCGTCATTCCCGATCTCCACCACTAGACACATCCTACTCTGTTGCAACTTTGCCGCTTCGCAATCATCCTGGTGACTGCTTTCTGTGTCCTCCCTTGCAAGTCGAGCATCGTAGGAGGACCTGTCGCATTCCTCCTTCAGGATGCTGTTACCAACTAATGCTGAGGACGTCGCTAGTAGCTGTGCTCCAGCCGTAACTGATTTATCTGTGGGCGATACCGGGTTGAACTGCCAAGCAGCCTCATTAACTCCCTCCGTATCTTGCTCCAGCTGGACCTGACTCTTCCAGCATGATTCGTTGCTATTGGCTTTGCTTGTTATCGCCCGCTTAGCCTGTGTCTTCTCGGTCAGGCGTTTCTCTTCTCCCAAGGCGTACTTAGCCGCCAGTGGACCAACACCGGGCGGTATATTCCCTTCCGAAGTGGTCAGATGCACTCACTTCCCAATTGTGTCTCGAAGCGCGGTAGCACAATCCCTCTGCTGTAGAAGCATCGATTCACCCTGTTGGCGGTCACTCGCCAATGGAGTTTGCGGGTTGTCACCCATAAGTTCGAACCCTCACTTTGCAGGCCAACGACAGCAGACGCTGGTTCTTTGTAGGTCCCCCCCCTTTTTTTTGTAGTGTCTAACACCCGCTTTTACTACATACGGCACCGCAGGCATGACACTGATGACACATGGAATGAATATGGAACACCGGTAGAATGAGACAGCGAGGGAAATCGGAGAACCCGGAGGAAACCCGCCCCAGCGTCGCTTCGTCGACTACAAATCTCACATGCGGTTGCCTGGGATCGAACCCGGGCCACTCGGTCCTCCGCCCAGCAGCCACTGGGCACACGGTGGTCGAGCGGTGGGGACTGACTTCCTTCAGATGTTCCGTGCTACTGCAGACTTAACAGGGTCGGGGTTGGCCAGCATAGGACACCGAAAACCTGTAGCCGCTAAGGACGATAAAATTGGGAACGTTCGTTTGTAACTGCATCTTTATTACAGGTAACCCGTTGAACACCGGGACCCGATATTGATGGCCCCGTTGTTCCTTTCGGACGTCATACACAGTTCCGTAACGCTGTAATGTGGCTTTGAAGTCCTCATTCGGAAGCTCTGGTTGTACATCATGAACTTGCACATTAATATTTGTAATTGACAGCATATGAAATTTATTAATTTCTAAGGCAGTGGCCGGAGAGCCCCCCTTGCTCCCTACCCCCATTTCCGACGCTCATGAGCACGATAATACCAATTGGCACGCAAAGACTCCTTCATTTTTGGCTCTCACCTCTAAGGACTTGTCTACTTATATGTTCGGTGGCTTGTTTGCAGTCCATATTCAGGCTCACCAACATAACTTATTAATTTATAAAAACAACGATGTGTATCCTGGCAAATATTGTAGTTCTATGCCGAACGAAAGTTTCCTTCATTTGGAATGTTGCCAGTATTTAAACAGCTAACGAACAACGGTGATCTACGGCCTTTCGAAAAAAAGTTGCTAAAAAGTATTTGTTGTTGGCTTGGCTGTACTGTGCATAGGTGTGCAAATTATTACAAATGTCATTGACAAGCATTTGATGTTAAGGAAGTCACTATTTTAAAAACCATGTCGGTAAGTATTTGTTCAGTCAGTTAAGAAGCGGAAGTCAGGATACTTAAGAAAGGAATGAGAAGTATAGAATATGGTTCCGGAATGGCAATATAATGCGCATATACATAATTCCTTTGTTGCACTAGATATACACGTAATTAAACCACAACTGTATCGAAATATACTGAGCACTAATGCCTTTATTACACTATCACATTTCTGTCTCAGGATGTGATAAAATATTTGATCATGTCATTGCGGGTTTAAAATGGATGCTCAGTAGTTAATCTTTATATTTTGAATTGTACAGCATTTCATGCGACCCGTAATAGGAAATGGGAAGTTTGACGGTAGGCACTGATTAGTTGTACCTGTGTGCCAATTTTTGTTGTTCCATTTATATGCTGGCTTTGGCTGTAAGGTCGTATCTGCGACTTTTTACCTTTGAACCATTTCTCAACAGCACACTCTGTTGCAGTGGTTTGAATCTTTGGGTTTCTATTTCTTGCTTCCATGCTGTAGGGGAATGGGAATAAGTCTGCCTAAAGAATCATTCCCACTCTCCAGCCGGGAATCAAACCTGAGACCTCTGGATTTGAAGGTTAGCACAGATAGTCTGCCATTTTCTCTTGTAATTGGTCACAGATGTGATCAAAGGCATGATTGTATTGTATGATGGTGATCATAACTTTCATCACAGAAGTATGTGACAGCTAGATGTGAACAAAGATACTATATTACATTGTAAAAGGTTTTTAATAGTGTAATATAGCCCAAAGCGGCTAAGCACAGCCGAGGGATGTTTTTTATAAGCAGAGGAGTATAGCAGCTGCCAAGCAGTCCAAAAAGTGTAGCCGAAGCTTCATTGTAGCTAAAACCAATGATCGCCTACTACTCCTTATTAACTCGGGATTACTATGCACGTGCCCTGGAATCCCTAACTTAAGTCTTTCCTGCTGCAATACTGTATTGGGTTACCATACGTGATGCAGAACCTTTACCAAATGTAATAATGATGAAAGGCATGTTCCTGTCATTCTACCTACTAGATCTCGTTTTTTTAGGAAGAAGGTAAGGAGCTACTCATAGATAAAGTTTATTTCATCTGTAAACACTGATGCCTCCCCTTCAATATAACAATATTAATTTGGTTTAGATCATCAAAACGTAAGAGGGGTACAAAAATAAAGTAGAGGAGCTAAGTATACTTAGGTATTAAAGTTTTAGGTACGACTTCACAGTAATGTGCATAACAGAGTACCACATGACAGATGTAGAGTTAAAAATGTGAATTTCAGTAAGTATACATTATATTTTTGGCTTTTGTAAAAGTAGATTGAATTGTGGCGTGAATATATTTTTCAAAGGTACTGTAAAGTTCACCAGCATAAATGTTGCACCAGTTTGTGAACAAAAGGAGTTTGAAGTAAAGATAGAATTCAGTAAGGATGCGTAATATCATTTTAGCAGTATATAGGGCTTCGGTAAAACTGTTGGAGAACGTCGTCACGTGGTTCACTGACAGTTCTGTTATGTCACTGACCTACAACGGAAGATGGCGCTGCAAGGCAGAAATATCTGTTACCAACTTAACATTGTAAAACTCGCTAAAACTACCAACCACGCATCACAAAATGCCGAAACAGTGTAGTATTATTTATTAATATTGTTGTTAATACTGCGTAATCTGTAATAAAATTACTATATTATACAACCTCAACATTATTACTACTACAATTATTATTATTATTATTATTATTATTATTATTATTATCATCATCATCATCATCATCATCATCATCATCATCATCATCATCATCACTGTCACCAGTATCAGTATCATCAGTATCAGTATCATTATCATTATTGTTGTTGTTAATACTGCGTGATCTGTAATAAAATTACCATGTTTTACAATCTCAAATAAGGATTGTTGTACCTTTGATCAGTGTAGAATACCGATTAAAACCACAGCCGCACTGCACAAGAACTTCAGTCACATCACTTAATTACAAATGAATAATAACTCTAAATAACAACAAATAGCGTTAACAAGCTGGTTGGTAACATTCACATGTTTCCGCTGATTCAATTTTCCAGCATTGGCAATACATACGTTACCAACGAGTTAAAGGAAATGAACCTCATAACAACACTCTTCAGTCACAAAACAACTGCCTATCGACCACGTGAGAATGTGCTCCTACAGGATATCCTAGGGCTTCTACAGGAAACTTCCAAGGATTTATATAACTGGATCAGGGTTATGTAGAAATCAGGTCGCTTGAGAAAAGGAATGAAATGTAGTGCAATCAATAGATTTTTTCATTCTGATTACCCTGGTTTGAAAGTGCCATCTCGTATATTTGCACTGAAAATGCTAAAATAATAGTATGTGGAGATTTTAATGTAAACACACTTAATGACTGTGAAATTAAGACTAACCTCAGTTCACCACTACTAGTTCTCTTTCCAACCAGAATTTGTATGAACACTGCAACAGCTATAGATAATGTTTTCCTAGACTCAAAAATTCCAAATTATACAGTAGCTACTATTGTAAAAGGAACGTCAGATCACAATGCTCAGTTGGCAAGCATTGGTAGAAAAAGTAAAATTATAATAAGAATATACATTCTCTTTCCAACCAGAATTTGTATGAACACTGCAACAGCTATAGATAATGTTTTCCTAGACTCAAAAATTCCAAATTATACAGTAGCTACTATTGTAGAAGGAACGTCAGATCACAATGCTCAGTTGGCAAGCATTGGTAGAAAAAGTAAAATTATAACAAGAATAATAGCGATGAGCATATCAGTAAATTTAAACTACGTAGTGTTAAAAAATGAGAAATACCTTGTTTATGGCAAGACTCAATAAATAACTTTGATGAATTCCTCAAAATTGTGCTATTATCATTTGAAGCTATTTTCCCTAAGAAAACAAATTTACCATAGGTAGCAAAGGTGAAACCTTGGATAACTTCAGGTACAAGGAAGTCCTGTGTAAATAAAAGAAATTTGTGCTTACTATGGCATGCAAGTAATGACCCAAACATTCAAGCGTACTATATAACGTATTATAAAATACTTAAGAGTAATTAATGATGCAAAAAGGTTTTACTCAATAGCTATTGATGAGTCCAGTAGTAAAATTAGAACAGCGTAGAATATCATAAGAACTGAAATAGGGAGAACTAATCCAAACAGTGACATTGCTCATATAACTATTGGGAACAAAGAAGTCAGTAATTACTGTGCCATAGCTAATGCCTTTAAGAGATATTTCCTTAATGTAGCAAAGGCAAAGCAAACAGACCTGATCCAAACTCAAATGTACTTAAAAAAGGCATATACCAAAATTAATCATAAATTTGAAATGGACTCCACAACTCCCAGAGAGATAAAGTAGATTGTTACGTCATTAATGTCTTTAAAAGCCAAAACCTCTCATATTTGAAGTACCAAATTTTTAAAATATTGTTTACCAGAGTTGAATAAGGCTCTTAGTCATATATGCAATCATTCTCTTTTATCAGAGACATTTCCAGAAAAAGATGAAACACAATTTGTTAAGCCTTTATACAGGGAAAGCAAAACACCTCCAAATGGGCTGCACATTGTTTGGCCTCTCAGCATCCTCGTCACTTGTTGCCATCTGCCACTATCATAGAAAGGCGTGGATGAAACCATGCAACATTTTTAAAACTACTTTTAAAGGCTTTACTTACAAACTTTATGAAAGAAGAAGCTGAAGCTGGTCACCATCTTCCATACATACATTTTTGGCACCTCTTTAGGAAACTATCCATCTCTTGCCATAGTTCATGTTGAGAAATGCTGGCAATTTCCTGGTGGATATTTTGTTTTAATTCTTCCAGGGTATGTGAGTTTGTCTTGTACACTTTGTTTTAAGTTACCACAGAGATAGAAATCGCTTACTGGAGCTCTGAGAAACCTTTCTCTGCTAATGGCACACCATACACCAAATTTTTCATCATGAAGGGTTACTTCATGAACAATACTAGGTTCTGAGTTGTTGGGCCAATTCTTTTCGAGCCAACAGTTGATGCCCGTATATACGTGAATATAATTTTGCCTCTTTTTTCTAGAGAATTAACAGATTGGGAGTATGATTTTGCCTTTTTTTCAACAAGATTGTGCAACAGCTCGTGGCCAATCTTTCGATGAGAACAATTGAAAGTGTGTTTCAAGACACAGTAGAGATTTGTGGCCCCCTCAGCCCCCCTACCAAACCCCCTACGATTTGTATCTCTAGGGTAACTTAAAACATAATGTACAAGACAAAAGCACACACCTTGGAAGAGTTAAGACAAAATATCTGCCAGGAAATTGTCAGCATTTCACAATGTGAATTACGGCAATTGATCGATAGTTTCCGAAAGAGGTGCCAAAAATGTATGTATGGAGGACGGTGACCAGTGTCAGCATCTTTCATATAAAAATAGTTTTAAAAATGTTGCATGGTTTCATCCACACCTTTCTATGTCAGTGGCAGACGGCAACAAGTGCCGAGGATGCCGATGGTCCAAGCACTACACAGCCTGTTCGGAGGTTTTTTGCTCTCCTGATAGAAAAAAGGAGAAAAAGCCTGACTTCCAATTATAAGCCTTGCTCTTGACAGCCTTTTCTGAAGTAATGGAGAATGCTGTATATAATCGGATTATAAGGTACATGGAGTTAAAATTCTCTCATCATCCCAGTTCGGATTTAGAAAAAGAATGTCAGCTGAAAATGCTACATACATGCTGACTTCTGACATACTAACAACCTTGGATAAAAAAAAACTAGCGTTAGGAATATTTTGTGATATAGCTAAGGCATTTGGCAGTGTAGATTTGTTAACAGTTTGTTTCCAGTGAGATCTCTATAAATTGGTTTGGATGTTGCTTAACAAATAGAGTCCAGAAAACCAAGACAAATGGTTACGATTCTTAACCACGTGTTACTACCAAAGGTATCCCACAAGGTTCTATACTCAAGCCTTTGGTATTTTTAATATTTACAAATGACTTGCCATGTAATCTTAGCTGCTGCTTCCATAATGCAGTGTTAGCATGCCTGCCTCTGACACGGAGGACCAGGCTTTGATCCCCGGTACTGGCTTGGGGATTATTTCCCCTCCTGGGAGGTCTGGTATGGGCCAATCAGCCTTGTTAAGTCCCAGAGGGGCCAATTGAACTGCTACAGGGGAGGACAGGTATTGCTGCTGTGACATCAGCTCACATGCTCCCACCAAAGGCCAGTTGAATGTGTGGCATCACAGCGGGGAAGAGGAAATGGCGTGCGGAATGCAGCAATGTAAGAAAGACAGGAAACAGATCTACAATTGATGTCTAGGATATCGTAATTTTAATGCTATTTCAATTACAGAATAGTCACAGATTATAAATAACTACATTTTGGCTTTATGCCTTAAAAAAATATATCACAATTCTAGTTTGTGTGAACAGTCATGTTATGACGCAAATAGAACAGAAATTAAAATTATTTTGCCTGAACTTTAGACGAGAGCTATACAGAACAATTAGGTGGACTTTTTCTGACATTTGCCGTTTCGCTTTTTTTTAACTAGCTTGTCAATGTTAGGACATAATGTATGGGACATTTGTAATCGAAGACTTAGATTGTGATCTGACAATGTGCTTCGGGATTTTGACTTTGAAAGGTTCATAACAGAAAAGAATTGTTTGCACACATAGTAGAACCGAACATAACTTAATATTTGTGCAGCAAGGGCATACAACCTCGGAAATCTGGTTTGAGGAACATTCTTGAAAAAATCAGCCAAGTCTTCCTTGTGTTTATATTTGTCCTTCAGCAAATTGTTACACTGTAAATTTATCAATTCAATTTGATACCTGCTAGGAACATGTTGACATCCAATGAATACAGGGGTTGCAAAGAGCTGAAACGTAGTAGACAATGTTTCTACATCTGGAAACCTGGTCTCAAACTGGTGACGAAAATTTTGTAAAGTCTGCTCATATTCTTCGGAGAGAGTATTATCAGTAGCATGCACTTGCAATAACTTCAGAAAATGTACCGTGTTTCCAACCAACAGTTGATTCACCCACAGATCCAATGCCATTTTGAAGGCTTTAATTCTGTAGTAAGTGTCTGTTATGATTAGGTCCTTGCCTTGCAGTGAGCTAATTAAATTGTCCAAGTGAGCAGTTAAATCAGCAAGGAAAGCTAAGTCGCAAATCCAGGTTTTGTCTTACAGCTGAGGAACAGGCTGATTGTGACGTCATGAATTATGCTAGTTCTTCTCTTAACTCAAAGAATCGATCCAACACCTTATCCTTGCTCTACCACTGCTCATTACAATAAGGGAGATCACCATAATGACTACCACATTCTTCAGGAAATGTTTTAAATTGTATGTCGAAGGCCTCTTGATTGGATAACATTTGTAACTTGCACCACAAGATCCATAACATTTTTAATTTTCATATTCTTGGTGCAAAGGTTCTCTTGATGAATGCAGTGGATTGCAATGAGATCATCTGTAGCACCAGGAACATGTTTCATATGCTCTTTGATCCGAGTTATTAGTCCAACATTGACTCCTGTCATAAACAGAGCCCGGTCTGTTGCGACAGAAATAAGCTTATTCCAACTCAGGCCAGTGTTTTCAACAGCTGTTTCAACACCTTTGAAAATGTCCAAACCTGTAGTGGTGCGTTTAAGGGGAACTAAATCTAACAATTCCTCTATGATCAACTTGGCATCGATGCCCTTAATAAAAATAGCTAACTGCGCAGCATTAGATGTCACTACTGTCGTCAACAGTTAAGGAATAATGTACAAACTTACGTGCCATAACATCAAGCTGCTCGTGAACATCTGTACCCATTTCATGAATGTGCCACATAATAGACTTAGGAGACAAACTTATTCTTTCAAAGTGTTCTAACAAATGTGGACACAATTCTTCAGCAGCCATCGCAATCACTTCTTTTGCTAAGCTTCCTTCAGGAAATGGCCTTACTTTCTTGGCTATGTGAAGAGCTATTCTGTAGCTCAAACGGACAGATGCTTTGCTAATTTGACAGTCCTCCACATCAGCTTCTTCCTTTAATCCCGATATTACTGTGTCATGTCCTTCTCCTTGATATTTACCATATTCATTTGCATGGCACACAGTATAATGACATAAATTAAATTTCTTAATGCTTCGTACTTCTTTGTGACACACTAAACACTTAGCAACTTCACCACATTGCACAAATCAAAAAAGATTTTCCCATACTGACAGAAAAACTGGTTGCTCCAGTTTACTTGTACTCTCCATGTTGTTACAGAGAGCGACAAAGCTGACTGAACCCTCCAGTTTTGTGCAAGTAGTGCCGCTGATCTAGGCAGCATTGCAATTCACCTCTCTCGCCTGATGTCACATGGACATACTAGCTGGCTCTTCGTTTAAATATGTCACATGGCCCGAAGTTGTCTTCCCCTGAGCTACTAGATTAAGAAGTAGGAGCCCCTTGTCGAGAAGACTGGATAACCAGCTGGGAGGGACCGGGCGGCTGACCACGTATGACCTCCAGTGCTGCATCACACTCATGATGCCTATTGAGGGCAGAGGTGGGGGATGCAGTGATCGGGCTGTAGGCTTTGGGTCAGATGGGTTGTTATGCCAGAGGGTTGCATTTTATGTAATTTTAGCAAAGCGTTAATAGCTGTGCTCTTTGCAGATGATATTAGTGTGCTTATATCTGAAAAGTCTCGTCAGTAATTAAGAGATGTCAGTAAAGCATTTGAACAGCTCAACATTTGTTTTGAAGCAAATAAGCTATCATTAAACAATGATAAAACAAACTATTCAATTCTAAACAAATCATAAGCAAGTAAATAAATTAACAGATAAAACAGTTATACCAGAGCGAATAGAAGGAGAAGTGCGATCACTGCTGTAGTTCATGTGTTCCGCCTCACAGATGGCAGCGCAGCTGCTAGTGCGGTACAATGCTAATACAAACACTAACGTTTAGCAGGAGATTCATTTTTTTAATTGTTGTTTAACGACTCTGTCAATTTCCTGGATCACATCAGCGTCGTCGGTGAGCCGGAGTTTTGTCCCGAAGGAGTTATTTTACATGCCAGTAAATCTACTGACATGGAGCTGTCATTTTTAAGCACACTTAAAAACCCTTGGTCTGGGCCGGATTTGAACCCGCGACCTTGGAATTAGTAGCCCAGTGTCTAACAGCTGAGTCACCCAGAACGACAGGAGATTCATTGGAAAAGTAGCAAAGCAGAAGAATAGTGCTGTTTAACAATGACTAACTCACGCATACACATTCTCACAGAGATTCAGAGAAATCCACGACAATAATGTTACCACTAGAATGCAAAATGGCATTAAAGGAATAAAGTAAAATATAATTTCCTGTGAATGAAAAGTTAACTTTGCTACAAGAATAGTACAGCTACTTGTATTTTGTTCTACAGATAACAATGTACTCACCAATGTTGAAATTAGCTGTTAGTAACTCGACAATTTCCGAGATGATTTTGCAGCCTTTGATGATTGTAATTCCTTTCTTATTTCCTTGGTGCAGAAAAAGAAGCGACACTTCATGTAATGCAGAATTAGTTTGGGGACAAGATCCAGTAAATGTTCCTTACAACACCCAATTTCAGAAGCAACACGAATTTGGTTAACACCGTCACAACAATCGAAAAATATATCGCCCCACAAGTTACTTTCATTTGAAAGTTTCTCTGCTAAAACCCTCTCTATTTGCGAAAGAATGCCATATACAGATTCAGAAGGGTAAATAAGTCATAAATTGTCTGTACCAGTTTTGTGGTCTTTAATTGTAGTTAAAAGTGATATGGAGGGGAAATCTGCACACTTGCCATGGAGTAAATTAACACATTCTTTGAAAAATTGTGTACTGTATACCCACTCAAGTGATATACCAGGCATTCTATAGCCATATCTTTCTGAGTAATTTCAGGTACATTGTTTTCCCATTCTGGTATATCAGGTTCCTCAATCTCAATTTCCTCCTTAATTTTGCTCTCTATATTTCCTGTAATTCCACTATTATGGCTCGCTATTTCCTTTGCTAATAACTTCATTTGGTTAACGAATGATGTTAAAGGCAGCTCTTGCCTATACTCACAATTGCCTTCAGATGATATTGCTAATTTATTTGGAACATAATTGACTGTAACAATTGCAACTGGAGAAAATCCACTGTAGATGGATGATGGTCGGAATATATCTCATTATATCTCATACCTTTCTTTTTAATTGCCTTTGATCTTTTCAAAATTGTATCAACATTTTTTTTTTTTCAGTTAGGTATTTTGTTCCATCAGATTCATCGATATTGCTACTACTTCCATTTACTTTCCTTTCAAGTACTTGAATCTTTGTATTGGCTTCTTTCAATTGGCATTTTAGTCTAGTTATATTACACTGTTGTTGCTTTAACCTTTTCTTTAGTAGGCCTACTTTATTACTAAAATGTCTATTGGTATCCCCTGCGAGGGGAAGATTAACAGTCATATTTTGAAGGCCTTCTGCATGATTCCCACTGTCTTCTAAATTGGTATTTCTTTCAACCTTTTTTGATAATCGCTGTGAAGGAGGTTTACAGGAGTCTATTGGCCGTGATAAGTTTTTAGGAAGATTAGGAAACCGATGTGGAACTGCATGAGGCATTAACTTCCACCTTTGCCTAGCAATTTCAATAATTTCTCCATTAACTACAAACTTGTGTACCTTTATCAAAAGTTCTTATGAAAAATGTGAATCACACACGTAAATATTAGAAGAAAGGCACTTGTCCTTTCTTGGTATGGCCCTCTCCAATTTAGAAAACAGTAGTTTATCTTTTGGAGGTGTAAAGAAATGTTTACCCTTAGATTTGTCATATCCAGATCTACAACCAGGCACGAAACACATAGGCATGTCGATTATTTCTATAAATTCACAGTTTCATAAAAATTAACAACAATTCATCACACTGTAACAAACAGAGCAACCATACACAACAATACTCCAATGCAATGCCCAGCGAAACGTGCTGTAAATAACCACACTAACGACTTTGCTGCCACCTGACGGAGACGCCAGGTAGCTCTTGTATAATCATATGGAAGAGCAGTGGAGTGATCACACTTTCTCTTTCTATTCGCTCTGGTTATACTATGAGGGCTGATCAACAAAGACTGAGACTGATTTTTTCACAGATGTTTATTACTCGAAGTCAATGTTTACATGATCTTTTTCAAATTAATCCCCTCCTACTTCAATGCACTTTTTATAGCATCTCTGCCAGTCCTTGAACATGTGCTACAGACCATTCTTTGTCAGGTGCTTGAGAATCGCCTCACTTTTCTTGAGCACTGCTTCAGAGTTCTCAAGTCGAATACCCCTAAGCATTGCCTTTAGTGATGGGAATAAAAAAATGTTACAGGGTACAAGATCAATGCTATAAGGTGGATGTGGTGCTCAGGTAATGTTGAATCGAGCCAGAAACTGCATGACTTGATTTGCGACGTGAGGCTGTGCATTGTCATGATGAAGTCGCCACCCAGTCCAAGAAAGTTCTGGTCATTTCTTTGCAATGTGCTTCCTCAGTGTATCCAATACTGACGTGTAGTATGCTGCTGTAATAGTAGTGTGAGGGGGAACTGCATGCTGGTAAATCATTCCATTACAGTCAAAAAATGTGATCATCAATTTTCCCTGCAGATGGAACAACTTTTGCCTTTTTTGGTGTTGGAGAACCTGGCGATTTCCACACTGTGCTGGCTTGTTTTCCTTCAGGATCATAATGATGCAGCCATGACTCATCACCGGTGATAATCAATTTAAAAAATGCATCCCTTCCATCGGCAATGAGACGCAGCACCTCATGGCTTGTCTCCATTCGCACAGCCTTTTGTTTGGGAGTCAACAGACGTGGGACCCAACAAGCACAAACTTGGGTCATATGGAGGTGGTCGTGCATAATTGCAAACACACAGCCATATGAAATTCTCAACACTTCACTGAGGCTATGTAATGTTATCCTCTCGGACAATCACAGCAGCTGTGTTGATGTTGACTTCAGTCACAGCAGCAGCCGAAACAGCAGGCCCACCTTGCTTAACACTGACAAGTCGGCCTTCTTTGAAGTCCTTGAACCACCTAAACACTGTTGCACAAGGTAGTGCATCTTCACTGTATGCTTGCTTCAGCTTTTCATAAGTTTTGGTGGCTGTATGGTTTAAATCAGGCATTGGCAAACATGTACTCAATGAGGTATCGGTATGACGTCTCAACATGCAACCCGCAATGCACATGACGTAATGTAGAACAGGGGATGGCATTGACCTTCGTTCAGAGTCAGTGCTGGACTCACTCACTACAGAGTACGATAAGGAATAGTACATATACTTGAATCCAGCTATTTTGGTCTACGATACTTTAGATAGGCCTAGATATTTGAGCAATATATTTCAATTCACTTCTATTTGCAATGTACCATGAAAATCTAGTGATATATCACAAGTAGTCACTCCCAGTATAGCACGTAAATTAACATCTGTTAATCGCAATACAAGATTTTTTTAGATTGTTTCTTTTCTTCTACACATTTCTTAAATGCTTGAAATAATTCTGTTCCTGTTGTATGTTCCCTAAGTGAATGACTTCAACCATATATTCTTGTATCGAGAGGTTGTTAGTAACTCCACGATTGAAAATTACCAATTGTGCTGTGTCAACATTGTCAGTGCTTTCATCCAATGCGAGAGAAACAGCTATAGATTCATGGACCTCAGTTTGTAGTCTTTTTTAGGTTGTTTCTGCTATTTTATGTATCCTTCTCTGTATGGTTCGTGGTGATAATGCAATATTACTAAAAATATCATATTGTTCAGGGAAAATTATGTTGGCAACTTTACTCTCAAATTTTTTATGAAATCTCCATCACTAGAACACCTCAGTGACTGACCAATCTCCAAAGCAACAGCATAGCTGGCTTGAAGTTGTCTATCAGTTATAATATTTGAATTAATATTAGGTGTATTATCTGAATATTGCTCTTTGAGCTGTTGTAATTGGTTAGTCCAATCTAGACCTGAAAAGAAAAATAAAATGAATAAAGGACACTACATCAGTGTTATGCTACTTTAAATTGTGGTGTAAATTTATGAATACATGCTTGTCTATAATTGTATGGTGATCTTATGACATGTATCATAATGCCGCTTGATGTTCTATTGATGAGTGTCTTTTTTAACTTTAGAGCACAACAAACACCTTACGTTCCTTACATGATGAGAGAAGAAATAATCAAAGTGCTATTCTAGATATCAAATTTAATAGACCAGGAATAATTAGATGCACTCTAAAGCGCAGAAATGTATCTTTAAGTCTTAGTATTAAATTACAGTTTGATAGACATGTTTAGAAGTGCAGGTAAATACGAGAGGACAGTTCGCCCGTGATCGGTGTGTATGCACTGCCAGTTAAGGCTGCGAGGGAGGGGGAGACAGAGTAAGCGCTGCCCCTGACACGTCATAGTTGCGAGGCCTCATTGAGTACATGTTTGCCGATGCCTGGTTTAAATGAAAACAGAATTTGATTTCACTGTACTGCTCCTCTTGCGTCACCTCCATTGTCTGGTATGTGAAATGCACGTAGGGTGTACAAAATAGAGCATTACTACCAACCTACCAATACAAGCGTGCTGCCGCCTACTGACATTATACTCAAAAACCCGCTCTTTTCAAATATTTGTTACAGATACGACACTATCATGAAAGTTATGGGAAAAAGTCAGTCTTTGTTGATCAGCCCTCGTATAACGTATCGGATACAAAATTTCTTGGGCTCCAAATAGATGCAGAGCTCCACTGGAGGAAGCAAAAATACTCATGCTACCAAAACTTATCTATGCTTGCTTTGCATTGAAAACTTTTAAGAATGTGCTTACCAAAATGCATTAAGAACAGCATATTTTGCTTGCTTTCACTCTCTGTTGTGGCATGGAATTGTCTTCTGGGGTAATTCAGCACACAGCAAGCAAGTTTTGTATTGCAAAAGAGGGCCATGTATATTATTTGTGGTGTTGGGCCCTGTGGTTTCTGTAGGCCATTATTTAAAATCCAAAAAATTCTTACTCTTGCTGGTGAGTGCATTAATTCCCTGTTGAGCTATCTTACAGATAATTATAGTAACTTCACAACAAGCTTTGCTGTGCATGATCACAGTATGAGGCATGTAGGCGATTTGCATAGACCAGATAATTGCTTAATCCTTTTCCAAAAGGATATTGCTATTCTGCAATAAAAATGCATACTAACCTTCCATGTTACCTAAGACAATTAGGTATCCCTAATCAGTATAATGTCTTCAAGAGAGATCAATTCTTATATACTCACTTCCCATATACTATGGAGGAATTTTTCAATATCTCGTCATGTAAATATTTACTACATAGGGCATATTACATGTGATGATTTACACTTATTCATTGTGTTGACTTACTATATACATTTTGCCAAAACAAGAAAAATCTCTAAGGCAACCGCTCTGCTTTGCCGCTGGTTTGTAGCCATTAGCCAACAAAAGGCAACCTTCATATAAAGGGTGAGAGGTAATGAAGCCGTCTTGTGGTCCCTTTGTAAATCCATACATCAAAGTAATGCCATTTTTGGCAGTGGAGTGGGGCAGAGGTATCATATTTTGGTAAAAACTTTAATACCTGTTGTGAAGTTAATTTTTAAAATGGTGGTGGCATACAAATTTTAATTTTTTTCTTACATAATGCAAGATAGAGGAAAAAAAAAACAGTATTATTGGTGGTGGGTATGTTGCTAGTTATGATGCATGTTCCATAATTGTGTGTGTTTAATGTCCCTGAGCTCTGCTCACAGTGGACCAAACAAACAGTTGTAACATTTAGGCAATAATAAATGGGTGGTATAAATAAGCAAGCAAGCGGAAGGTCTGTGGTTCAAATCCCAGTTGTGGCATTGAATTTTTAAGTTCCAGTTCTACCTCTTAAACTTTGCCCACACACGGCTTGTGTGTTTAAAAACACCAACAGTAAGTTTGTTGGCATAAATAAATAATAATTACCATGTGAAGGTTATTTAATCCTGGGATATAAAGTACTTGCAATAGTAAGTCACCATTGGGGTAATTGTCTCTGATGTGAGACTGCCTTTGTGGTTTACCAGGAGAAATACGAACTGGCTTGAGAATTTAATGCCATTCTGGCAGTTTGTCACAATAGCTCAGTGGTTAGAGCGTCCGCCCGGCAAGCGGAAGGTCTGTGGTTCAAATCCCAGTTGTGGCATTGAATTTTTAAGTTCCAGTTCTACCTCTTAAGCAATAGCTCATTTCTTGCCAATTCCAAGCAATTACTTGGTTTCATATAAATAAAATTTTTCTCCTCAATCTCATTGGGAGCCAAAGCTTGTTAACTTTAACTGCCTAGCTGTTGCTTGGGAAATGGTATGAATAAAAACGAGCCTTGCATGCTGTTGGCAAGCTTTTGCTTGCTATTTTTTGAGGCACCTACACAGGTACCTCAGCTTGCTCAACTGCAGCTTGGTACCATAGTGGAGTTCATGAATGATGGTTCCTCAGCAGAAAATAAAAATTTATACAAGATGTAGGGACTCAGACATGAGTAGATACAACAATACAGAGGGTTGTTTCCTATCTCTGATAAGATTGACTTTGTTCCTACCTTATGAAAAGCCATGTTTCCACCATAGTCATGCTCTATTTGTTGTCCCTTCATCTGAGCAATTGCTCTGCACTTCAGTTTCCACTTGAGAAGGCTCTTGCATAGTGCAATCATGTCTGGAAGTTCCCACTCCTCTACAGGTTTTCCAAAGACCAAGTTTTTGAGAGTGCCTCCTTCCCAATGCCCTTTTCAAGAGTCCAGAGGCACAAAAATCAATCGGAGAGGCATCAGGAGATTTCACTGGAATGTTATTGAATGGATAGGGACACAATTTTTTGGTGCATTGCTTCATCTGATTACCCTCCCCTTATGTAGGACTTACTCCTCCTAGGACTTACAGGCCTGTGCCTAGGATCAGGTGCCTGTCGGGGAGCAGATGAACCTATGGACTGGACAGCATGAAGACCTGGAAGGAGGTGGTCAGCCAAGCACCACGTATGTTAGTGAGGAAGAGGATGATATGAAATGCAGGCAAAATGGATAATTTGTAAGTTGAGATAGAGCAATCGGTGGAATGAGTGGTGGGGGAAACCGGAGAACCTGGAGAAAACCCAACCAGATGCCATTTTGTCCACCACAAATACCACATGCGGGTCCCTGGGATCGCCGCCTAGGTGGTAGGCAAACGGCCTAAGCACTCAGCCATGGCGCTGCCTTGGTGCATTGCAATAACATGAAATTTATGAATATGCAATAAAAAGGTTTTAGAATTAGTTTTGATTAGTGTCTACATACTAATGTTTACTCTCACAATAAAATGTCAATTTTAATGCAAATTGCGAAATGAATGTTTATTTAAGATTTACCGTGAAATGAATAATTTGTTGCAATATTTACTTGTGAAGTGGACGTTATTTAAGATGTACCACAGAATAAACAATTCATTGCGATGTTTATGTGAATCTGATGTTCAGTGGAGTCTTGATTATCCGACCTAAACTGGACCTGGGCAACGTCGGCTAACCGAATATGTCAGATAATACAAAATAAGTTGGTAAATGGAGTTAAGCATGGTAGGTATACTGTATTACTAAAACAATTGTTGGTTTTTCGGTATTTACTGAATAATCAAATCAATTGTACATGTAATATTGGACAAGAGAACAAAAAGAAGCTCCAAATGTCTTAAGAAAAGAAACTTTTCAATGCAGTCTGCTTGCTTGCTGAATGAGGTTTCCTTGCTGTGAGATTTAGCCATAGACGAAACATCAATAGCTCAGTTGCACTTGCGTCCGACTGTTGCTCCACATAATCAGGGTCTGTTAGTTCAAACTGTTGATCTTCTGCACACCAGCTACTCGCATCTTGAGTTGTAGCGTCCTCACAGCCAGGAATGTGGTTCAGTAATGGAACAATGTCTCCCATGTCTTCTTGTATTATCACCACTACTAAGTTCTTCTATGCTTGGGTGCGATGGGGCATTGTCTAGTAGAAGGTGAGCTTTCCTTGGGATGTTGTTGGAAGCTAGAAACTTCCAAATAGATGGCACCAACTGTGTAAAGAACCAGTCTTTAAATATGGCTAGAGACATCCAGGCAGAATTCTGGTTAGTGTAATGCACTGGCAGAGCATTGACAGAAATACTTTTAAATGCTCTAAGCTTTTTGGATTTACCAATCATTAGCAATTTTGCTTTGAAGTTCCCCGTAACATTACTGCAGGCAAGAATAGTAACCCTCTCGTTACTACGCTTATCGCCAGGTGCAGATGCCTCTGCTCGGGCTGCAAAAGTTTTAGATGGCAGCATCTTGAAATTTAGTCCAGTTTCATCACAGTTAAAAATCTGATCACCAGTTAAACCTTCAGCAAGAATTAATTCTTGGAATTCCTTTTTAAATTTCAAAACGTCATCAGAATTAGCGGACAGTTTTTCACCACAGATATTAAGCTGCCTAATATTGTACTGTTTTTTCCAACAATCAAACCACCCAACACTGGCAGTAAAATTAGGATCCCCTTCATTGAACTCTTTCCGGAAATACAGTGCCTTCTCTTGCAGGATGGGGCCTGTTATTGGTGGACCCATTTCTTGGTTTTGAGTGAACCAAAGAAACAGCAGCTCGCTAACTTTTTCATATTCTCATTGTTTCATTGTTTTTCTGTGGTTTAGTACATCACTTGTTGCTCTAGGGCATCACTTTTCAGTTTCTTCCCTCTTTTTCTTCCAGTCCCCACTGTAACACGCCCAACACCATAATCTGAAGCCACTTTTTGAAGAGTTTCCCTCTTGTCCAGTCTCTTTAATGCCGTCAACTTGTCTTCCATGGAAACAACCACTTTCTTCCTTTCATTTGCCATGAAATGAAAACAATACCGTCCGTACCCAAGCTATATCTGCGCACTCACAGAAGGTTCGATGATGCACATTAATAGCACTGATATACAATTTACTCCTCAGTGTTGTCAGCCTAGTATGTTAACACTTTTATATAAGGTACAGTGAATTCCAATTACATACTTTATTCGTATTGAGAACAAAATACTTTTGGTTTGATTGTAGTCTAATATAGATTACAACTGCATGTTTTCGCTACCATGAGATAAACCCAAGGTTTGTTTATGTCTTGAGTATCGAGTGTTATCGCTAGCTAGTTGTTGACAACATTGCACCTCTCCACGAGGAGAAGTTGGCGTAATAATAATTTTAGTAAGTGATTGTTATTTGAGAAGTATGTTTTTTCTTAACATGTATAGGTATGTCGGATAATACGGAATGTTGGATAACCGAAGGTCGGATAACCGAGGCTCTATTGTATATCCAAAGACATGAAGTACAATTTAACAACATAATCGCCATTGCCATTGATGGTGCACATTATATGGGAAAGTATATGCAAACATTAAGAGGACATATTTCCAACAAACTTGTTCATGTTGAATGTTGGGCACTTAAACATCTTAAAGCTGGAATTTGGCCTGAAAAACTATATAGACTTAATGAATGTCATAAAAGCAAAAAATGCTTTTCTCGTTACAAGGAAGCAAAGGTATAAATAAATACTTGAAGTTTCTTCAAAATAAATGTGGCAATGAGAAAGAAGTTAAAATGGTCCCTTCTCCAGTAGTAACCAGGTGGAATACGTGGTTTACTGCTGTGGTGTATCTCTCAGAATATTTACTAGATTTAGTTGAATGCTTTAAAACAGTTGACAGTGTAGCTTTTTTGTCAGGTGAAAGAACCAATATTACAGCTGGGAACTTAGAAACTATGTTTACTTGTTATTTCAATAAAAACGCTAACTAAAACAATTGAAATTAAATAACAGTAATATTTGATATTTTATTTCACCACTTTTATCCCGCTTTGTTTGTTTTTATACAGACATTCACATTTATATTCACCATAAAATTGTGTCCCTATGAATGGAGTAACATGTATTGCAGTTGCCAGCTCCATTCTTTGCAAGAATGCAAGAATTGAAATAAGTGTGACGGGATGCCTTATCTTGTTGCACCCAGACTTTGTTTTTGTCTCTCCCATAGAGAGCTGAGATTTCAGTGTGGTAAATTGGTGTGACAACTTCATCCCTATAATACTTAGAATTGATTTTGGCCTTTTTAGCTACTCTACAAATATCTCTTTCCCATTGTATCAGTCATCAGCAATGACCATAAATGCCTTTGAGAAACTTTCTCTACATTCTACACATCTTCTTCGAAAATTTTTTCTACTCCTTGGTCAGTGGTAAATTGCATGGTGTTTGTTGCAGTTCTAAGATATACATAAGCCTCGTAACCACAAATTTCCATTTTTCTCCTGTTAGGTGCGTCTCGTAGAGTTCCCTCTGTTGGTGCAACATTCTGAGCTGCGATGTGGCAAGAACTTAGGAACTCGACCTTTGTGACATTTCTCCGTATTTAAATCTTTGTTTATAATGGTGTTAATAATTTTGAGGGATAATCCGAATTTGTTTGCAGTGGTCTGTTGTGTGGCTGGATTACTGCCAGAGATAAGGGCTTTCACCTTCCTTATCACCTCTGGAGAGCGTCTAGTAGCAGGTTGTGGATTTACCTGTTTTCTTCCTTTTGGAGCTAATCCCATGCGACCCTTTCCCTTTTTATTCAACACTGAGCTAATCCTCTACTTTGATACAACAAAATTTCGCTTCTTGCATGCTTCAGTAATAGTGGAATAACTACTGAGCATCAGATGGAGCTGTAATTAGTCTTCCCAATATGGTTAAATTATTTAGGTGTAATGGGAGCCACACATGCTCTACTGCTGTAAAGGTAGCACAGTAATTGGTTTGTTTGTCTCACATATGCTTTACCTTGCTGCACACACAGAAACACAGCAATCACATTAGCAGTTCATTATCAGAGATCTGAAACAACCCTCCAAATAGCATTTTGAAAAAGAACATGTAGACTGGCTTGCACAACAATTTGTACCAGAGGACTTATCAAAAGCAGAGCTATGTACAAATGTGCACACATATTTAGAGCAGAATACTTATACAACTCAAAACCTTACCTGCCTCTGTGGTGTGGGGGTAGCGTGATGTCTCACATTCAAGAGGTCCTGAGTTCGAATCTCAGGTAAGTTATTTAGATAAGGATGTTTTCCAGGGTTTTCCTTTATCCTGAGAAGATAAATGTCAGGTAACTTCAAGCTCTATGGAACCCAGGCTCATTTGATCACAATTTCATCCATTTCATTCATTGTCCAATATGACCTACTGAGTTAAAAGACGAACTTATAAAAATCAAAACCCAACTATTACTAAGGGATTTCCTATAAAACTGAACCTAAAATAAAACTCTTCATCCAGTATAACTAATTCATGATAGCACCTTATAAAATCTTGCAATTATTGTTATATTTTACATACATTTTAATCACCTAGTTGCAGAGGAGATGGATATATGATCAAAAACAGGTAAAAATAACCTATACCATTAGTTAAGTGACAGACCCTTAATACCATCAAATTAAGGAAATTACGGTTTAAATTCAGAAAGGGGATGATCGTCATGTGAAGAAAGTCAGACAAATCTCAGTTTCCATTTCATTTGCCCCTCTTGCCTAAATAATTGGCGTAATTTGTATTCTTTAATGATATCATTTTTTATAGTAAGATTTTGCTTAACTCTTACATTTTACCGATTATATAAATGTCATTCAGAATGAAGAGGACTTCATGGGCTATTCCCAAAAACATACGTACATTGTGTATGTATACAAAATGTATACCTACATTTTAACTATCATGGAAATATTTTAAACATATGACTGTAATCAAAATCGTAGTGGCCATTTTTATTTTTGAGAAAAAAGGATAGTTTTGGGTGGGGTGTTTCTTTAAAACCGCACACACTCGCATACACATACATACACACAGAATTCTTTCTTTAATTCAAGAGATCTCAAAAAGTGCTTTTTTTTTTTTTTTTTTTTTTTTTTTTTTTGTGAAATGTTGATATCGAATTATTGGGTGGAATGAAATAATTCCTCTACTTACTATACGTTAAGTGACTCAGAAAATAAAATTTTGTGTAATACGCAGGGATTTAGATGCGAGCAGATGTAAACCATTATACCATGTTAAGAGAAAATGTAGACTAGCTTCTGCAACATTTCCTTCCAGAGGGCAATGAAACATGAAGTGGACCTTTTAATTTTGCTCTTCATCTCTCCTAGGTACGATAACGCTAAACAGAATGTAAATGAGGTCATGGTGATCAGCTCTTATTACTGACTTATAACGTAATCAAAGCGGTATGTAGCAGCAATACTTGCGTATAAAACCAACCCTAAATTTAACTTTCAGTAAAATGAAACTCCTTCACCCAGTAAAGCTTTAATTCATGATAAAACCTTATAAAATCTTGGGATTACTTATTGATGTTTTATTTAGGTGTAGGGGATATTGATATAATGGTGCTAAAACACAAGCACAAATTATCTACTTTCAATATATCAGTTGGTAACATGTTCTTAATACTATCAAATTAAGGAAATCAGGGATTAAATTTGGAAGGTTCATAAACATTATCTGATGAATCTCAATTTCTATTTCATTTGCCCTAAGCCGCAAAGCACAGCTAGGATATTGAGGATCCTAAGCTATAAAGTGTAACTGTCAGATGGTTTTTATAACAAGAGGAGTGGCAATGAGGCATAGCCAAAACATCAGTGTATCTAAAACCCAGTGATTGCCAAAGGAGCAGATTTCACTCAATCACTCATTTAGTAATCTTTTGCTGCTTACTTTGGCAGCCACCACTTCTCACTCAAAATGCTGCTAGTTCCTGCTTCATGAAAGTGTTTGTCCTGCATACTTAATCTTCACCAATTATTGGTAGGGGGACACTGTGTATAGGTTACCACTTAGTTCAATTTAAGTTACTTAAAGTGTTTTTAACTATAGTAGAACCCCATTAATCCAAATTAATTGGAGGTGTGGTCTGATTCGGAAATGTTTGGATTATCTAAAAACGAAAAAGAATGTCTATAAATTCAGCTATAGGATTAGCAGCTACAAGGTAACATAACGTAGTGATATGAGGAGGTGAGAACGTTGTGATTACTACACACAGCATAATGACAATGTATTCAACATGACAGTGTATTCTTCTGACCTATGGACACAGATGGTCGCATGTGATAGTGGCGTTACATTGGTAGTTCAGTTTGTTTTGCTATTGTTAACAGGATAGTTTCTGTACATTAAAAGAAAAATTGGAAGTGTTTTAAAAGATTTGACAAGGGGGAAAGTACTGCAAAATTGGCAGATTTATGGCAGAAGAAGATTACCGATTTTACAAGTTAAATGAAAATGACTGTTTCATAAACATGTAATAGTTATCAGTATTGTACCTAAGTAAACGTGAAAATGTTGTTTAACAGTGACTAAATGAATTATGTACAGCCACATTGCCTATAGCAAGGCTCAGCGAAACATTTTTGTGCAATAAACATTTTGTTCCGAAGAGTGTAGTTTCAATAAGGAGTTTTTCAGTTCTGTAACAAAAATGTTTATACTGCCAATTAGCTTATCATTTTGTTTTTAAATTATGGATTTTGTGTTCAGATTATCTGAAATTTTGGATTTTTGTGTTCTACTGTATGTTACTTGTTTTCTGATATGTAAGTCTACAAAAACGTGCAAAGAAAAATAGAGTACAATTATGTTTCAGTATCCTGGTGGTTACCCTGGAGGCCAAGCAATGCAAGGAGGTTATCCTGGTTCTGGTTATCCAGGAGCTCAGCAGGTTGGAGGTTATCCAGCAGGAAATTACGTAAGTGGAGGATATCCAGGGGGCCAACCTGCAGGCTACCCAGGTAGTCGACCAGGGTCAGGCTATCCAAATCAGCAGGGTGGATATCCAGGAGGCGGATACCCTGGAGGTCAACCGCAACAACCCAGTGGCTATCCCGGAGGAGGAGGCTATCCACAAGGTCCACCAGGAGTAAATCCAGAGATACAACAATGGTTCAATGCAGTAGACCGAGATCGATCTGGGAAGATTACTGCCAAGGAACTCCAGGCTGCACTCATCAATGGCCAGGGGAAAAACTTCAGTGATACAGCTTGCAGTTTGATGATTGGTTAATATATATATTTATTAGAATATTATTTATTCGACAAACTGCTTTGCTTGTTGCACCTGATTAGTTTATGCTTCTGTTAGTAAGGGGCACACTGTGCCTCGTAGTTCATGCTTCTGTCAGTAGGGGCATTCTGTGCCTCGTAGTTCATGCTTCTGTCAGTAGGGGCATTCTGTGCCTCGTAGTTCATGCTTCTGTCAGTAGGGGCATTCTGTGCCTCGTAGTTCATGCAGTTCAGAATTGAAGAGCTGCCAACATTTGAGTGAAAGGCTTAGGCAGATTCAATTAAGAACTGCTAGATACTACTCAGCCATTATATGAATGTGTTTGTTGGCAAGAGGAATTAAACAGTTATGGAACAAGTGGGCAGGGCATCAGAAATTGCAGTCAGGTAAAGGAAACCTCTGCATTTCATTCTTGCATTTACTGGTAAGCTGAGACCTGCAAATGTACTGTTTTCATCGTACAATTGTAAATTCCTACTATCACCTTACCCCTTATTCCCCCCTGATCCCAAGTTTTGACAGTGTTGTAATTTGTCAACAAATGAGGCTACCTCCTTCAAGTGCAGTCATATCCTAGTTGAGTGTTAAGTAGATAAATCCATATTCCCATATATTTTAGAAATTCGTATGAGGTGAGCTGCAGTAAAATGACGGTCCCATGGTTTCAAAATTTAGCCTGGGGTTAGTTACAAGTCTAGGTTAATGTTTGTGCAGTAGAGCCTCAATTATCCAAAGCATAGAGGACAGGCAGTACCTTGGATAATGGAAAACTGATATCAAAGATGTGGGGGGGAAAAAAGGCATCTACTGTATTTTCAAATGAAAAGATGTACATACAATAAAAATACAAAACGAAAAAACCCACAGTACATACATAATGTACATGTTTCAGCTAGAATTGAATTAACATAATTTGGGTATCCTAACAGTTGCTCTCCTGACATGTGCGTTCCTGCTGCACCACATGCAAAACATGCAGTGTTGGTCGATTGTTGATTGTCAGTTGTTCACCAGCTGAGTGCATCAGACATTCTCATTTGCACAAGAATTGCAGCAGAAGCTTAGAAGTCTAAAATTAAGTAGCACACAGTTTACACTTCACTGATTTTAGTTTAAACTATAATATTGAACCACAGTGCAGCAATAAAAACACTCCTAGAGCACAAATAAATCGAAACTACACTTAGCAGTTCAATGTTGAAATATCGCACCAGTGCAAAAGCAAACAAATCAATGTCACGCATATGTCTAAGATGTGGCAACAGTACGGGTGTAGCTTACGGAGGGAATGAGAGGGAATGAGAAGGCTGTTATGTAACCAGGAAAGCAATTTGCTATTTTCAAGGTCAAACTTGTTTGTCATGGCAACGGACACATACACCATGCCACGCCACGCCATGCCCAGAACGCATGCCAGGCGAGCTGTCAGAATCACCAAGTTACATTAATTCAAGCATAGTTATTTCTTCAAGAAGTCCATAAATATTTTCTGTTTAACGGAACTCCCTCACTTCTTTGCCACTGTTTCATGCAGTTGTAGTAGCAGTAGTTGTTGAAGTTGTCTCTGACTGTTGCTCTATGTACTCCATGGTCTTTTCTAATGCTTTGTATCCTTGTGGCTCATTTTCTCATTCTCCATTTCAATAGTGTCTTCATTGTCACTTTCACTTTCATTTTCTTCAGCTTCAACATTCACTGCCCCCAATATCATTTAATCAGGCAGTTCCAGTTGTTTGTCTGTGTTGATCCACTTGCTACGTCATTTTTAGTGATTCTTTCATCTGCCAATCTTTGAATTAGCTGTGCAAGGCTGAGGTTGTCATATTGTTTGGTCAAAGTTTCCTGATTTTCCATGACGTTTAATCGCTTTGTGTGGCACACTTTGTAAAACGGGACCTCAGTTAACCTGGAACTCGGCTAGTCGGGGCTCGGATAACTGCACCTTTACTGTATGTGAAAGGGATTAAAATAAAGATTCTCATGGATTATACTTCTATGTTTGGGTTGCCAATTTCTTCTGTGCATGCACAGAATTAACAAGGTTTATATTGACATTTTACGATGGTTTTGCTATAAAAGACACTATTAAAAATTGATAGCAGGAGGGTTACAGGCTGTCCAGTGCTTTCATCTTCTGTTAAACTCCCTTAGCTAAATGCATTTTGATTGGTTTCATCTCTGTTTATCATTTTTTTCAGGTGATCATGATAGAGCCTGTCTTATTATATGAAGTATAACATTTGGAGACTTTATGCTCAATTTTTCTTGAAGTAATTTTCCTATCTTTAGGAGAGAAAAAAAATGTGCTTGTATTATAGTATTTATTCCAAAATTGAGAATCCAAGTCAAAGTAGAATTTTGTTTTCTTTCAGGCATGTTCGACCAAGACAGAAGCGGGACAATCGATGTGAATGAGTTCCAGTTACTTTACAACTACATCAATCAGTGGTTGGCTACATTCAGAACGTACGACAGGGATAATTCGGGAAGAGTTGAAGAACCAGAACTGTCTCTAGGTAAAGATATGTCACACTGCAAACAAGGCTTATGTAATTAAGGAAAATTGAAGCTATTAACAGTGAAGCAACAGAATCTAAAATAAAAACAAATTAAAAACTAAAAACTGTGAAAGATCTTGCAATATTACTAAGATAAGGGAAGCATTTAGTTTCTGATTTGTTCTTATTTTAGAAGGCTCAGGTAAGCTTTGTCTAATTTTGTTTTGACATCTGCTAATTAACAGAGTTAAGGAGTGTTGGAACACATACTGCAAACTACTTTAACAATCATATAACTCTGAAATAAAACATGAATTATAGTCGGCGAGAGCCAACCTGGCACTTGACAGCTAGCTGATTCACTTACCTGCGAACAACGTTGGCCCTATCTCATCCAATCGACTAATTGTTGCGCGATGTGCTTGTGACACAATTGGACAAGTTGGGCTAGGCCTCGCTCCCAAGTAAGTGAATCAGCTGTCAAGTGCCAGGTTAGCTCTTGCCGACTGTAACTTACATATTTCTCAAATTACCCACATTAAACATTCATATGATTGATGAATATCTTGCTTCTTCTGAAAAACTTAATTGGAGGGATCTCCAAAATAAACTTAAAACAATTCCAGATCTACCAAGAAAATCATCAGTTGCAATGTTCAGATTAATCTCAAGCCATGATTGTCTAAGTGGACATTTGTTCAAGATTGGATTAATGACTTCCCCACAGTGCTGTTTATTTGGAAAAAATGACTTGATGAACATTGATCACTAGGGCTCGGAAGTTCATGCCCTAAAAAGCACTGAAATATGCATGCAAATATGCTCTTAAAAACTTGAAAATATGCCAAGAAATATGCACTATTTAGTTAAAACGATTGCTATCCCTATGCAGTAGACAAGACGAGTTAGTATAAATAATAAGGTTGCCTTATTCCTTAGAGGTTGAACCAGTAGTGGTCCTGCACTAGTATTAACTGCTAAATTGCAGTTCACAACCAACACTTTGCACAAATTTTCAACTGTAAAACATCGTCTGTTGTCTCGCAAAACACTTTTGTAACGTGAAAAATTTCCCTCCACGTCACAAGATGTTATCGGGGCATATTTAAATGATGTTAACTGTTTGACAGAGAGAGTCAAGTCTCTTGGTGTGACAGATGGTTTTCTTTCGAGGATGTCTCGAATATCGCACATCTGTTTATAACCAGAATTTTTTTGAAATTACATAATTCACTTTCTCTTTCACTTTTTTTCCTATGCTACCAGGAACAGAACTTAGATCACATATTGTTTTTTCAAAGACAGTAAGTGATTCGTGCAAAGGAGATCCTACAGCTTCCAATGCCACTATGGCTGTTGGTAAGAAAGAAAAATGGGCCGATATGAAACTAAGATCCTCTTTTAACCCAGTGCCTGACAGGATATTTTACATAGTTTCTATTCATTAACCTCTTGAGGAATATCAACGTGAAATCACGTCCATTTAAAATGGCGGATGAGCGATATGGGCATCCTGTGCGTTTAAGCATTTAACCCTTATTTATCCCCTATACAACTCAACTTATTATAATTTTCCCTTTATGAAACATTTTAGTAAGGTATATATACTTTATTGGCTTACCTTAATATGTTTGTTCTGCAGTGATTTACCTCAAAACAGGGATAAACACACAAGGGTACATACATCTCCACATTCGCGAATTCCCTTCTTGCGGCACACGAAACACTTTTGAAATGGGCGGGACTTCTTTGCTGTTGGTGGTATCCTTTTAGGATAATGTTTTCCTTGAAGTCTGAGGGGTGCAGGGGTTTTGGATTTTCAACCCCCAATGTGGTATTGTTCAATTAGGCTGCGAGTTATTTATAGTCAGTAGTCAAGGTCGGTCATTATCCTGTGTGGGTTTAGAGAGCTGTCCAAATCCCCAAACAATTGTATATGGTTATATCCAGTTGGTGCAAAAACACCTTTTTATACCACTTCTCCCTTCAGCTACAAGCAGGAAAGAATACGTATGTATTTCAACAAAGAAACACAGACTCTACTCAGTTACGAAACTCGTGTAAGCAAAAGTTGTAATGTTGATCTATTCTGATGACTCAAGAGGCCACGCATGCAGAAGCGCTTTGTTACACAGTATGCTGATGCATTAGCCACACATACAATGGGTGTTCCTTTACTGTATCTTTCCAAGAACCTATATTAGATGCGTTCGACAGAGCAAAGTTGACTTTTCACCACAGTGAAACAAAATTGTGCCATTTCAACGTTTTGTAAATACAACTCAACTCTGCTGATGACGTACATTTATACTGCAAATAAAGAGTTTTATACCAGTTTTTGTTTCATTAAAATAACTTAATATTTACACAAAATACAGCTGTATATATACGAAGCGCATTTAACAATTTAAATGCTAGCAGTTCTCGGCTCACGGACATTTAAATGGCCATTGCTCAAGAGGTTAAGCATCTTTCGAGTCCAATGAATTAACAACCTCTTCGACTATTTCTATGCACTCTGCATAATATAAAACTGCATCGACCCATGTTCCCCATCGAGTTAACAAGGGTGCAGGAGGAAGTTGGATAATAGGTGCTGTTGATCTAAACAACTCTTTTAGGAGATTTAACAAAAATTCTCTTTGTACTATACACACATCTATCTACCAATGGGAAAGAATCACGTATTGTCTCAGAAATGCGATGAAGAGCGTGTGCCAAACAAGTTATGTGAATTAAGTTAGGAAAAATACCTTTCAGAGTTTGTCCTGATTTTATCATATAAGGGACCTGCATCAGTAACAAATAAAAGTAACCGGCCGTATTTGATTCCACATGGCCATAGTAATTTCAAAGAGTCCATCACAAGCTGGATCAGTTACATTGTCAGTGGCCGACAATTCGCACACATTAAGAAGATAAAGTGTAGTCTTTTGTTCATTATTTAAAGCACCCACGATTATATTGGCAATAGAAGGGTGCCCAGAATCAGGGGTTTCATCAACAGACAATACACAAACTGATCCGCTAATTCATTTTGTATATTTGACAATACGTTATTGTAACGATGTTCTACATAAGTCTTACGCAGTGTACTTTCTTCAGGCACATGTTGTCGAGTGTACTTGGTAAGGAAGTTTTTAAATGTCGGATTATTAATTTTGAACAAGGGAATATCAGCAGCTAAAAATGCTTGGCACAAGGAAAATTCAGTAACCTTACTTTCTAAATACTCTACTAGCTATTTTTGAACAGGTTCTTTGTTCGCGAGTTTTCCGATTAAATTCTCCTTATGTTTGCTGTGTTTATGTGCTGAACTATTTGAAATCTTTTCTCACTCCCTTCATTTTTCTCACACACTCCACAAAACAGTACCCCATTATCTATAGATATTAAATCTCTTGAAAACTCTGTCTGTAAATTAATTAATCCAGCACTCGAAGTTGGTTTTATTTTCAGCATATTATTTAACATTTTATACACCTAATTTAATTTGGTGGGAACCAGTTCACAACACTGTTACGTTTGAAGACTATTGGAGGGCAGGCAAACATTGCGATAATCGTGCTGCTCAAAACGTTGACCTGCACTTTATCTTTGTTAATATAAACCTCTCAGATAACACACTGATTATTCTCTACACGCATACATATAATGAAAGGATGTAAACAGGGATTCACTGCATGGCAACATGACTCAGCATTAGTTCTCACTACCTCGCGAGTTGCATCATCATGTGTAATACTTCCAATATGAGAAACATTATACAGATGGAAAAAATAATAAAAAAACCATAAAAATCATTAAAATATGCAATATAGTGGCTATAATATTGAAATAGTATGCATTTATCAAAATCAAGAAAATATGCAGTTATATGCACCATAAAATCATGTCCAAATAACTGAAAATTCCATAATTCGTGCACATAATGTAAAAGCATACATTTTTAATCCCTATGAAAAAACCTGCAAATGCATGAACTTCCTAGCCCTATTGATCACCTAATTGTATGTGAAATTCTCCAAAATCAAGAAGATCTAGTCTCTAAACATTGGGAGGCAAGAAGAATGATTTTATCATCAAATTCTGAGCATTAGACACACACACACACACACGCACACGAGACACACACAGGACATGTTAAGTAGTTTCACAAATATGAGAGTGTGGCTCTTACTCAATTAGTGAGGTTATTTGTACTCAGATAACCAATGACAATAGAATAATGCAAGCAATTGATAACATGCTACTTATAAAACTTAAAACCAATCTATATTCATTAGTTCTATTCTTGTCTCCAATCCCCATGTGATCACAGAGTGAGAAAACATTTGTTTATCTGTACTGGAGGTTTTTATGTTATAACCCCAAGTACTATTAATGTATATTTTGAGATGCCTACTTGGTTTTGCTTGGAATAAAGAGTAAAATTGTTTTGTGTTTTGCTAATAGAGATGGATCACAATTATATGAATAGCACTTTCTGCTACTGAAACTGACTTGTCGAATGCAACCTGTAGAAGCTGAAAGTTTCCCTTTAGTAATTTAATTTTGCTTTTAATTTCAAGTGTCGTCATAAGATAATGATTTCCCAATATATTGTCTTGCAAGAATTATCACAACTACTAATATTCATTAAGTTCAGTTAGGTTAGGTGCCAGGAGAGCAAAATACCTCCGAACAGGCTGCAGGGTGGTTTGCCTGTTAGCATCCCCTGCACTCGCTCTTGCCTGCCACTGTCATAGTAAGGCACGGATGAAACCATGCATCTGAGACAGAATATTAAAAGATCCCAAAAGAAAATCGTTTATGTGAATATTTGTTAAGAGTGTAATTTGTTTTTGATATTGGTATGAGTTGGTTAAATGACGAAAATGTGTTACTAATGTTCATTGTTACAAACAATTAAGTTTAAAGACGTCATAAATATTTCCATACTTAATTTTAATATAAATGTATAAATAAAAGAATTATATGTGTTCAATACTGAAAGCGAAGGGAGAATGGCTAAGGATCGCTTCCCTAACAATGCGGGAACTATTTGATGAACGCATGCGCGGATGTGGCAGTCAGAATGCTAGACTTGCAACTAAAAGAATTGGGATTAGCGTCTATGTGTCTGGTGAAGATGGACATATTTTTATGTGTGCCTGTCATAAAGTAGTGAAAGTAAATTTACTAAGTGTTGAAAGACCATTAATTTGTATAAAATAAGACATTAGCTAACTTTAATAAGTTAGTTAATACGAAGTGTGCGAGTAAATAAAAGGACATAAAATAGACGAAGTGTAAAGTGCTAGAAAACACTTTTAGCGAAATATCGCTAAATCTTCAGACATTAAATCCCGGCGATGCTAGGGAAGTCGATCCACTGAAATAAAAGACTTACTACTGTAGTACGATTTAAATACTGTGAACAAGAAGGTGCGAATAAAATATTTCACCAAAGTTAAATCCGAGTGTGTATTCATTCCATCCGGTACCACGACCCGAGATAACATAAGAGTCAAAAGCTCATCACCATCTCATTCGTAATACATAAAAACAGCACCACATCTTTAAAATTAATTTTAAAGGCTTTACAGACAAACTGTATGAAAGATGCTGAAACTGGTCACCATTGTCCATACATACATTTTTGGCACCTCTTTTGGAAACTATCCATCACTCCCGTAGTTCATGTTGAGAAATGCTGGCAATTTCCTGGTGGATATTTTGTTTTAATTCTTCCATGGTGTGTTGGTTTGTCTCATACACTTTGTTTAAGTTACTCCAGAGATAGAAATCACTTATTGGGGCTCTGAGACACTTTTCTCTGCTAATGGTAAGCTCATACATTCAATCTTTCAATGAGAGTAATTGAAAGTATTTTTCAGGACAGAATCAATAGAAATTTGTGGTCCCTAACCTACAGTCTGTGAGAGCTAACCTGGCAAGAGAGGCTAGCCCTTTCTTGTCCAATCGGCTAATCGTTGTGTGATGTGTTTGTAATAGGATTGGATTAGGTAGCTCGCAGATAAATGAATCAGCTAGCTGTCAAGTGCCAGGTTATTTCTCGATGACTGTAACCCCTTGCTTTTTCTACCTCTAGGGAAACTAAAAACATAAGTGTACAAGATAAGTGCACACACTGTGGAAGAATTAAAATATCTTCCATGAAATTGCCAACATTTCTCAACATGAACTATGGCAAGTAATGGATAGTTACATAAAGAAGTGCAAAAATTATGGACAATGATGGGGTCAGTTTCAGCATCTCCTGTCATAAAGTTGGAAAGTAAAGCCTTTAAAAGTAGTTTTAAAAATATTGTATGGTTTCATCCATACCTTTCTATGATAGCAGCAGACAGCAACGAGTGCTGAGGAAGTGGACAGGCAAAACACTGCACAGCCCATTCGGAGGTTTTTTGCTCTCCCGTTATAACTGTCAACAATTGATGTATTACAAAGGAGCATACCTTCACCAAATACTTATCATAGGAATACCAAGTGAGTTGAAATTTTGCTCTTGCTACTTAGTTTATGGAATGCACAGTTCAAATTGTATTTTAAAAAGGCGGGGAAGAAGAATTTTTGTGTTTCACATAAAATCTGTTATTTCAAATGCATTTAATTTTGTGCAAGCAAAAAACAAAAAACAAAAGTCTAAATTCAATTTCTCATATTCCTCAATAAAACGCTTGATCATAAAAAATTTTTGTCATTCATATCTACAAGAAATAGAAACAAATGCCAAAGATAAAAAATGGATTACACTACTTTCCAATCCAGATATAATCCCCCAGAGACCAAGGAAAACAGCTGTTGCAGCCTCGACTATTGACAAATCATGACTGCTTGGCAGGTCATCTCTACAGAATAGGTATCTCAGCCTCACCAATATGTGTCCTGTGTAACGATCCAGCAGAAATGAACGAAGACCACTTGAAGACCTGTGAAGCATTAAGATCAGAAGAAACTACAGTTCAAAAGTATTGGAAAGCACGAATGCTAATGGCTTCATTGCCAGATGCAAGGCACTAGAAAACAACAACAACAACAATTTTGTGCAAGCTCAGTTGAACAATGAAAACTGAGAATTCAAACCCAGTAAAGCAACTAAGATGTAAAATTGTATATTAATAATATCATTGCTCTACAATTATCAAAATTATATTTACTTCTAATATTTGTAATGGTTTTATAGCAATCTTGTTCTCTGTCAAGCAAAAGCACCAGTTAATTGCTGGAAGTGAAATGTTCTCAACTGATTTTGTTTTGAGGACTGAAAAGCAAGATGTTAACTACACTCATCCAGCCCAAGAAAGGGTGCAAATGTATGCCACTGCTACAATCTTTCAGGTGAATGAAAATTAACTTGTTGCTGCACTGCATCTCATTCATTCATTACTTATTTGCTTAAAGGAATACATACATATTCAAAGCATCGTCGAGGAAATGTGTTCAAAAACATCATACAGTTTTATATATACATAGATAAATTTTATAGTAACATATTTACAATAATGGATTACTTACTACACTATTACAACTTAATATTATATCAATACTATTTATTTGGTCCATATTACCTAAGATATTTGTCACTTGAGTAGTAGCAACCTTCTGTGCAGAATTTCTTTAACTCTTTCTTGAATACGTTAAAGTTATTAATATTTTTCAGATAAGCAGAGAGTTTATTATATAGTTCACGAGCTGCAGTAGTAGGTTTGGTTTTATACATTTCTAGCCTGTGTGACTGAATGTTGTTAGCTAATGCTGGATTTCTGACAATGAAGTCATTAATCCTCTTGCTCTCCAATATTTTTCACTGATGATATTGAAGAGAGCAATAGCAGTAATAGTAACCACTTTTTAGAGAGCACCATATTTTTATGTTTTGGCGGTCACATCGCTCTCTCACAACCCCCAGAATGTCTGGAGGACCACACCTGTCATTGGTTTACGGGTCTCACCAACCTGACCAGGAGAATTATCAAAACAAATTCGCTGACCTTATCCTCTGATCACCAATCAGAGGACGTATTACATGCCATGACAGGTCAGCATGTTAGGGGTTAAGATTTTATAGAGAAATGGAGAGGTAGGAAAAATAAAGACTCCCTAGCCCTCGGGAACCCTAATAGCATCGGGGTCAGAAGAGAACAAGAGATGACCAAGGTAAGGTCAGATAGAAAAGTTACAGTGAGGAGCAAAACACCAGTAAGTGAAAGTAATGTTCTGCTCAGCTTGGGTACCTTGTGGTCGCTATTCACACATCCCCTAGACGGGGACCCCTGAGTCAACACTGAACAGTGTGAAAAGAATTAAACAACTAGAACAAGAATTTATAATGTCTACGTTAAGAAATTCTTGTAAATCCTGGAAAAATTGGATCATCCTTCAGTGAGAAATTAGATAAACAAAAACATACCAGGTTAGGAACATCTCTTTTTGTGAGTAAATTTCCTCTTAATTACCAGTAACTATTTTATGAAGTTTTATCGTTATTCTAAACCTTTGTTTAGTTTAATGATGTTTTAGGGAGCAAGAACTGTTCAACTGCAACAGAGAAATTTGTACAGAGTTGAAAAATCACCCAATCGTAATACATTATGACAAGACTACTGACCGGATCGGCAAAGTTGTTTTCATTGTATTGTATAGAACTCTACCTAAATATGGTATTGATTGAATTCTGGGAATTTGCAGTTTTACGAAGATCTATGTGAAACCTTTATCTCAGCAAACATACCATTAAATAAGTTGAATGATGATGCTTTCTGCAATTTTCTGGAGAAATGTACTGGAAAATCTGTAACAGATGAGTCAACAATAAGAAAGAATTGCCTCAAACAATGTTACAACAAGACTATGAATGAATTCGGGACAAAACTGGAAGACAAACACATCTGGGTGTCAATTAACCTCTTGAGGGATATCGACGTGAAATCACGTCCATTTAAAATGGCGGATGAGCGATATGGGCATCCTGTGCGTTTAAGCATTTAACCCTTATTTATCCCCTATACAACTCAACTTATTATAATTTTCCCTTTATGAAACATTTTAGTAAGGTATATATACTTTATTGGCTTACCTTAATATGTTCGTTCTGCAGTGATTTACCTCAAAACAGGGATAAACACACAAGGGTACATACATTTCCCTTCTTGCGGCACACGAAACACTTTCGAAATGGGCGGGACTTCTTTGCTGTTGGTCATATCCTTTTAGGATAATGTTTTCCTTGAAGTCTGAGGGGTGCAGGGGTTTTGGATTTTCAACCCCCAACGTGGTATTGTTCAATTAGGCTGCGAGTTATTTATAGTCGGTAGTCAAGGTCGGTCATTATCCTGTGTGGGTTTAGAGAGCTGTCCAAATCCCCAAACAATTGTATATGGTTATATCCAGTTGGTGCAAAAACACCTTTTTATACCACTTCTCCCTTCAGCTACAAGCAGGAAAGTATACGTATGTATTTCAACAAAGAAAGACACAGACTCTACTCAGTTACGAAACTCGTGTAAGCAAAAGTTGTAATGTTGATCTATTCTGATGACTCAAGAGGCCACGCAAACAGTAGCGATTTATTACACAGTAACGCATAAGCCACACATACAATGGGTGTTCCTTTCCTGTATCTTTCCAAGAACCTATATTAGATGCGTTCGACAGAGCAAAGTTGACTTTTCACCACAGTGAAACAAAATTGTGCCATTTCAACGTTTTGTAAATACAACTCAACTTTGCTGATGACGTACATTTATACTGCAAATAACGAGTTTTATACCAGTTTTTGTTTCATTAAAATAACTTAATATTTACACAAAATAAAGCTGTGTATATACGAAGCGCATTTAATAATTTAAATGCTAGCAGTTTTCGGCTCGCGGACGTTTAAATGGCCATCGCTCAAGATGTTAACGAGACTACAGACTCTATGGTTCACTATGTTGTCAATGTAAGTGCAGGCATTTTGAAGGAAGAAGACAAGAGGTGATATCATACTCATAAATTGTGATGTTTTGGAGAAAGCAAATTATTCCATCGTGAGTATAATGTTTGACAAAACCATGAATTCCCTGTGGCCTAATGGTGCCCAGCATGACTCTGTACTGCTATTCATCACTGATGCAGCACCCTATATGGTTAAAGTAGCAAACTCCTTTAACGCACTCTATTCAAAAATAGTGCATGTAACCTGCTTAACACATGCTTGATACAGAGTTGCTGAAGAAAGTGTTTTTGAGTGTCCTTGTTATGTAAAAGTATTCCAAGAAGAAGTCCATGGAACCCCTCTTCTGCTGCTCCAGTGCTTGCTAGGTGGGGAACCTGGTTGGAAGCCTGCATTTATTATTGTGAACATGTTATGTAAAAGTATTCCAAGAAGAAGTCCATGGAACCCCTCTTCTGCTGCTCCAGTGCTTGCTAGGTGGGGAACCTGGTTGGAAGCCTGCATTTATTATTGTGAACATGTTATGTAAAAGTATTCCAAGAAGAAGTCCATGGAACCCCTCTTCTGCTGCTCCAGTGCTTGCTAGGTGGGGAACCTGGTTGGAAGCCTGCGTTTATTATTGTGAACATGTTATGTAAAAGTATTCCAAGAAGAAGTCCATGGAACCCCTCTTCTGCTGCTCCAGTGCTTGCTAGGTGGGGAACCTGGTTGGAAGCCTGCATTTATTATTGTGAACATTTTGATGTTGTGAAAAAAGTCAATTCTTTTGACAGTGACAGTGCAGCAGCAGTTAAAATTTCACAAGAACTATTCTCAAATACCAAAATCAAAGGTAAACTGGCCTAAATAAAATCAAATTTTGGATTTTTGCCATGTGACATTACATTCCTGGAACAACGTGGTTATCCATTGTCAACGCAAATAAATTTGGTTAAATCAACTGAATGTAAACTATCTAGTGTAGAAGGTAAAATTGGTGAACTTGTGTTTGAGAAAATGGTTTTGAAAAAAAAAAATAGTGGTTTTCATACTCTATGTGAGATTAGTGATCTTCTAGTAGTGAAGAAATATTCACTTATGGTGTGAAACAAGAACTAAAGTTTAACGGTTTGTGTTATTTTAAGTATGCCCCTGTGTCTCCAGTCGATCTAGAAAAGAGTTTTTCTATGTACAAGGCTCTTTTGATAGATAACCATCAGTCTTTCACATAAGAAAATCTGCAGGTGTTTGTAAGTTATTGCCATGCTGCATTGTAGGAAAAATACATGAATGAGAGAAAAACAAAGGTACCATTGATTATTTCAATTTTCCCTTTTTTAGTCATTTTTTGTTTTAGGTCAGTTTTAATGAATTTTAAGGTCATAAAGTCTTCTTTTTACAATCAATTTTCAAGTATTTTTGGATCATTAAAACTCAGACCCTAATTAAAACAGTAATATTTAGTATCTTATTGTACAAGTAGCTAAAAACAAGGGAAGTGGAAGGTGACTGAATATAGATTATTGAATACAGATCGACCATCATTGCTGTTAACAAGAACTCTAGTGAATTTATGACAGACTTTTGTTCTTATATGGGCTTACCTTATTTCATTTTGTCCACATTTTCATCCAGGTATACATTGTAATAACCAAATTTTTAACTTGATCATAAATGAGAAACCACTGCCATAGTACAGTTATTGAAACATAAATAACACAAACATACAAGTCTATTGATGTTTTTATTTCTCACTGTTGTGAGATTGTCGATTCCTGCTCTCCATGATTTTTTCTTTGTTCTTTATGTATGTCAACAATGTATTGGGCTGTATTCCATACTCTTTGGCAATCATTATTTTCTTCTTAACTCCTTTCTCTACCTTTCTAAGTACTTCAACTTTTTTTATCTAGAGTTAAACTCTTATAAGTTCCACGCTTCGACATTGTGACTACAACACTTAACAATAAACTTGTGAATGCTCCGGCAAATTCTGAAAAACTGGATTTCGTTTTGACACTGGATAGGTGAATGCAAGAGCAAACAGTGGACACATTCCTAAGAACAAAAGCGTGCAGGCCTTCAGACTATCTGCATCAATCACCAACCCTTTTACTACTACCTGCTCATTCTTAAAAAGTACAGTGCATCCAAAAATAAATGTCACAGGACGTATATCAACATTACTTCGAAATTTCTTAGAATATACGCACAAAAAGTTTTCAGTTTCTGAAAGTGTGGTTTCGAATTATCCAAATGTTAGCTTCGATATTTCAAATTAAAGATACGTTCTTAACATTGTTTTAAATATGAATTTCAGGGGGACAATTCTTTTGTTCGAATTACCCAACATTGAATTAACCAGAGGCTACTGTATTAGTAAATATTAATGACTAAAAGAAGAAACAGTCATTAATATAAGAGGTAGAACTGGAACTTAAAAATTCAATGCCACAACTGGGATTTGAACCACAGACCTTCCGCTTGCCGGGCGGACGCTCTAACCACTGAGCTATTGTGACAAACTGCCTGAATGGCATTAAATTCTCAAGTTAGTTCGTATTTCTCCTGGTAAACCACAAAGGCAGTCTCACATCAGAGACAATTACCCCAATGGACTTACTATTGCAAGTACTTTATATCCCAGGATTAAATAACCTTCACATGGTAATTATTATTTATTTATGCCAACAAACTTACTGTTGGTGTTTTTAAACACACAAGCCGTGTGTGGGCAAAGTTTAAGAGGTAGAACTGGAACTTAAAAATTCAATGCCACAACTTGGATTTGAACCACAGACCTTCCGTTTGCATAAATAAATAATAATTACCACGTGAAGGTTATTTAATCCTGGGATATAAAGTACTTGCAATAGTAAGTCACCATTGGGGTAATTGTCTCTGATGTGAGACTGCCTTTGTGGTTTACCAGGAGAAATACGAACTAACTTGAGAATTTAATGCCATTCTGGCAGTTTGTCACAATAGCTCAGTTTTTAGAGCGTCCGCCCGGCAAGCGGAAGGTCTGTGGTTCAAATCCCAGTTGTGGCATTGAATTTTTAAGTTCCAGTTCTACCTCTTAAACTTTGCCCACACACGGCTTGTGTGTTTAAAAACACCAACAGTAAGTTTGTTGGCATAAATAAATAATAATTACCATGTGAAGGTTATTTAATCCTGGGATATAAAGTACTTGCAATAGTAAGTCCATTGGGGTAATTGTCTCTGATGTGAGACTGCCTTTGTGGTTTACCAGGAGAAATACGAACTAACTTGAGAATTTAATGCCATTCTGGCAGTTTGTCACAATAGCTCAGTGGTTAGAGCGTCCGCCTGGCAAGCGGAAGGTCTGTGGTTCAAATCTCAGTTGTGGCATTGAATTTTTAAGTTCCAGTTCTACCTCTTAAACTTTGCCCACACACGGCTTGTGTGTTTAAAAACAACAACAGTAAGTTTGTTGGCATAAATAAATAATAATTAGTCATTAATATGTTGTTGTTAGCTAATGCTGGATTTCTGACAATGAAGTCATTAATCCTCTTGCTCTCCAATATTTTTCACAGTGATATTGAAGAGAGCAATAGCAGTAATAGTAACCGTTTTTTTTAGAGAGCACCCTATTTTTATGTTTTGGCGGTCACATCGCTCTCTCACAACCCCCAGAATATCTGGAGGCCCACACCTGTCGGTTTACGGGTCTCACCGACCTGACCGGGAGAATTGTCAAAATAAATTCACCGACCATATCCTCTTATTACCAATCAGAGGACGTATTACATGCCATGACAGGTCAGCATGTTGGGGTCTGCATAGCTCTTTGTCCAACCTTAACCTTTTATATTGTTTTGTCCCCCTCTTCTTTCTTGCATTTCTGCCATACTTTACTGGCCCATTTTTCTTTAGTTTTCCTTAAAAACCTCTCCAAGATGTTATCCTCTTTTACTCGTTCCCTGTTTATATTTTAGGGTTAAAATTTTATTGTCCAAATTCTTCCACTTTTTCTCCCATACTTTTTACCCCCCATAACATTAATTCGTTACATTCTATCATATAATGTTCTGTTTTCCTTTTCGAGTGCAATTCAAGGTTTCTTTTATCTTCCTCTTATCCCTCTTAGGAACATCAATTCTGTTCTTATCCATATGAATTCTTTCTCCTACTTTTTTAAAATGATTAACATGCCCTTCCCATAGTTGTAAAGAAAGTTAATCATTTCTTATTTTCTAACCTTCCATATACCCCTATCTTTCTCTGTCATCTGTTCTGCTCCTTACCAATTTCTGAATGTCTTAGTAGTTTCCTTCTTCTAGTTTCCATTTGTCTCCCATTTTTATTCTCTCCATTGTATTCTCTATCCCTGCCCACTAGCTATTCATGCTTACCAAACGTTTGCTCCTTCACACATATTGTAACCATGTGCTCAGAGAAGTCAGTGGGCCACACCAGTGTAATACTGGCCCCTTTACCTAGCTGCTGGGATTGCTGGCAGTGTAAAGTTGTCAGGTGCCATGCCTGTGTTAGCACATGCCAGCCCTTTGTCCAACCACCCCAACTGTTGCAGCTGTCAGCCAATGCTTTAGACCAAATGGCCCATGGAGTAATGGCCTTTAGAACAAATGGCGCATCCATTGGCACAAGCAACAAACACTTTATGTGCACCCCCACAGTTCTGGAAATTTCTTCAGTAGCAGGAGAGAGCAAGAAAAGCCATCCCCTTTGAAGACATTCAGCCTTTTCGGTAAGGACTATATAAGAGGGCTGTTAGTGTCCAGCTGGGGCCAATCGAGACAGATTGACAGAGACTTCAGTGGAGTTCCATCACAGAGAGACAGTTGACTACAGCTGAATGTCTAAACAATGAGTAAAGTGTCAGTCAGCAAGCTGGAGTCACTTGTTATAATTTCTCTGAAATTTCTCTCTTCTATCAAAATTCTTAAGCAAATTTTTATAACTTTTCATGATTATTGCTTTCCTTCTTGTTTTCCCTAGCTCTATTAAAATCACCTCTCTTGATGCTTATCTTAGTAACCCTAATAGTTCTTTACAAAACATTCTATATACATTACTATTTATTTTTGTACTTAAGAAAAGCATTCCAGGATCTACAAAATTAACTATTCTGACTAAAAAAGTGTATATTGGAAAGAAAAACACTATCAGAAATAGGTTAAAAGAACATTTTCATAATATAAAACAAAAAGATAGATAAATCTGCAGTAGCAGCACACTTTTGAAATGATCATGACAAAATTGAATGAAGAACCCAACTATTAAGACCGGTCTATATATACCATGAATTAAATATCTGGGGAAAAGCATAGCAGGTAGAAGGGAAGTCATTACATTAATTTAAACCAGTGGTAGATCTTGGTATTTGGAACACATTTTGTACCTTATGTATTTGTCTCTGACCATTTCCTATGGAGATATTTTAGTTTTATCGAAAACTAGCAGGCAACACTGCAGATTGTGTGGGTATCACTTTCACTAGGTCAGTACATAAACAAACGCCATAGCAGTGGGAACATAAACAAATACCCTGCCGTGTCCTTTCATGTTTACTGTGCGAGTGTAGGCTAATCAGAAGCGTTAGCTCTCAAAACATTACACCAGCCTGCAAGCAACTAACCTGTTTTCATCCAGAAACCAGTTCAATTTCCTGACCAATCTAAATGCAACGTTTTCAAGTTATTTCAGTCTGAAAGAGCTGCTTGGAGTATTCTTTCAATTCTCTTAAGCGATTAATTATTTCGAAACCCTATGTGATATTCCATAATTATTACCAAAGCTATGTCAGAAATAAGTTACTCTACACATCTTACAAATGAGAAATTATTATCTTCTTACATTCTTGTGGAATTACCATCCAATTTTGAACAAAAACCACTTATTTTTTCAAAATTGGTTGATCAAAGAACGAATTCCATTAGACATTTTTGTTTGTAATGTGTGACTGAATGTGAAAGTTTGTATTTCCTCTGGTGTAGTGCTCATGTATTTGTTTGTTCGTTTGAACTACGTCTTGCCTTTTTTTTTTTTTTTTTTTTTTTTTAAATTAACGTCCTCCAACATTGTGTCATATCGGACGAACGTCTTGCCTGTTGATCAATTGTACTATGTTGCTGCTGTTAGCTAATGCTGGATTTCTGACAATGAAGTCATTAATCCTCTTGCTCTCCAACATTTTTCACTGACGGATGGGGCACTTGGCCAGGCATATTTGAAGGTGGTCTCGATCCATTTCTTCTTGCAGATCACATAGAGGGCAGAGTGGAGAAGAATATATCCCAATTCTGTTTAAATGTTTTGCCAGACAATCATGTCCAGTAATCAACCTGAAGGTTGCAACTGCCGTTTTTCGAGGATACTCAGGAATTACTATTTGAATGTTTGGTAGTTCCCATCTTTTATTTTTTGATTTTTCATAGTAATATTTTGCAATAACTTCTTTGTATTTAGAGTTGACTAATCTTTTAGCTGCATAAAATGGTAGATTAACTATAGATTTCTGTACACTGCCGGTACCCTTTTTTGCAAGAAAATCAGCTTTGTCATTACCACTCAGTCCACAGTGAGTTGGTATCCATTGGAAGACCTGGTGTTTTTGAAGTGCTGTTAGGTGGGTAAGGATTTTCCAACATTCTATAATTGTTTGGTTTTTTGGTGACAACTTGGAAGTAATTGCTATAATTGCTGCCCTGGAATCTGAGAGAATAACTGCTTGCTGAAAATGTGAAATTCTGTACAAAAGATTTTGTAGGGCCATTCGAATTGCTTCAGTTTCTCCATCAAGTTTGTAGTTCCATAACTTAAAGATTTGTAATAGGAAAAGAGGTGACACGGGACTCCAGCCCCTGCTCCATCTCGGTTTGATATCAATGATCCATCAGTATAAATATGGAGCCATTCGTGTTCTGGAAATCTAGTACACTATGTAGTTGGAGTATCACTTTTCTTAACTTCTTCTGTCAGGTGTAAATAATATGTAAGTCTAATGTTTGTGTCGGATTGACTTTAGATATGAAGTTTTCCTTTGAATTAGGAAGGTATACATTCTTCTTGATGTCTTGAATTTTGGAAAGAAAGTCTTTAGTGGATGTGTAAAATTTCTCTTGTGCCATGCATTGAATGGGAGTCTGATCAACTTTTTGTGTTGACCAAGAGCCGCTTTTTCTATTTCATATTCAGTGGGGTGTTGGTTGGTTAGTATTTCCATAGCTGGTATTGGTGTGGTTTTGATAGCACCTGTAATTAGTCTCAGACTTTGGTTTTGAAAGATTTGAATTTTTTTTTTTGTATTTGCTGTTACAAGAACTTTACTGCAGTAAGTAAATGATGGTTTTATATATACATTGTATGTTGTGTTAAGAGTTGCTCTGGAACGTCCCCACTTCATTCCTGTTAGACGTTTTAACAGTGAAAGGCGCCTCTCTGCTCTTTGTATTACATTTTCTGTTTGTTTGATCCATGTAAGTTTGGTATCAAATGTAACTCCTATATACTTTGCTTCCTTTGTTTCTGGTGATTGTTGACCCTCAAAATTTAGTTCTATTTTTAGTGGTTTTATTTTTTCTTAGTGAAAAGATTTGGTAGTTTGAGTTTGTTGTATTAAGACATTAAATTTTCTTTGGTCCACTTTTGTAGGTTGTTTAAGGATTGTTGCATGGTTTTTTCTAGTTCTGTACTTTTGTTTTTTGGTTTTGAAGTTCACATTACTAAGCCATCAGCAAATAGTGCACACTTCACACTTGATTCTTGTATTTGTTGTGGCAGATCATTAATAAATATATTAAAAAGTGTAGTGCTGAGCACTGGCCTTGTGGTAAGCCACTGTGTACTTGTTTATATTTAGATATATATCTTGCATATTTGGTAGCAATAAAGCGTTGTGTTAGGAAATGATATAGCCATGACAACATTGGACCTTGTATCCCCATTTTTTTACTTTCTTTAGCAGTTTTGTTCTGCATATAGAATCATGTGCACTTTGGAAATCAATAAAAACTGATACATTATCTTCGTTTCTATTGAAGACGTCTTTGATTTCTTGACTTAGAAGTAAGACTTGTTCATTTGTAAAGTGGTACTCTCTGAATCCAGCTTGACATGGGGAAATTAAATTTTGTGTTTCTAGAAACCAATTTAACCAATTTGACACCATTATTTCCATCACTTTTGCTATTATGCTAGTAAGAGCTGTTGGTCTATAATTTTTATTTCTGATGCTGTTTCATCTTTCTTCAAAAGTGGGACAATTATTGCTTTTCGCCATTCGGCAGGTACAGTGGTGTTCCAGGATAGATTGTAGAGTTTTAGTAGTTGTTGTTTGGCTGTTTTTCCAAGGTTTTTTATGAACTCTGGATGTATGTGATCTGGTCCAGGGGACTTTGTTTTTTAGATTATTAATGTTCAGTTCTTTCATATTAAAATTTTGAAAAAAGATACTGTTTTAAGTGTTAGGATCACATTCTCTTTCTTATTTCAAATCTTGCTTAAATTGCTTACGTTCCTTTTTATTATTTCTTGTTACTTTATGTGAATTAGCATAGTATTTATTGAATGTTTCGGCTATGGTTGCATCATTTGTTAATATTTTATTGTTGTGTATAAGTGTGCTGTTGTTTTCTTTCCTGTCCTTGACATTTTTTATGAACTTACTTGTTGCCATCTGTCCTATAATCCATTTTTTCTAAGAAATTATTTAAGTGATTCTTTTTAGCTGTATGAATTTCTTTTTTTCGTGAGGCATATTTCTTTTGCCATATTTGTGTATCTGATATGTTTTTTGTTTGTTCAGCTGTATTTCTAGCTATATCCCTTTGCTTTTTCACTTCTTCTAACTGGGGGTTCCAAAAGGGTTTGAAATTTTTTATTCTTTCACAAGGAATATGTTTTTTTGCAGTTTCTAGGATGACTACAGAAATTTTTGTTCATATGATCTGGTTGGTCATGCAGCTGTGAGTTTGTTCTTTAAATTTGTGTTCCAGTTCAGTTTTATGTTTGTTCCAATCTGCTTTTTTGAAATTCCAATACAGATTTGTGTGATTTTGACTGTTATTTGTATTCGCTAGTTTTATATCAGCAATTACTGCTCTGTGACCAGAACTTGGGTCTTCTGTAACTTGTTTTTTAATTTTTGAAACAATATCTGTTGTAGCTAACAAGAGGTCTGGATTACTGCCTGCTCCAGAGTAATGTATGAAGGTTTTGGGATCTTCTTTATCATAAATCAGTTCAAAGATTGTGGTATTCAGAAGTTCTTCCACTATCTGCCCTGTATAATCCACGTTTTCATAAACCCATCTTTTGGAATGGGCGTTGAAATCCCCAATTATGATTGTTTTATTTAATTGTTCAATAAGTGAGAGATCTGGTTCATTCCTGGGAGGATTGTAAATACGGTATAAATGAAGATGTGTTTTGTTATCCCAAAAATTTAGCTTTATTAATTCACTTTTATCTGTATTACCCATTTCTTTAACAATTTCAAAGGAGGATTTAATATCCTTTTTGACTCCAACTAATATTCCACTACTTATCTGTCTATGGGTAGTAGGTGTAGTAAAAATCCAGTAAAATTGAAGTATTTAAGCTGATCATTCGTTAGATTTGCTTCTTATATGACATACATATCTATGTTATAGTCAAATACAATTTTATTCAGTTGTATTCTTTTTGTTTGGGTGAGACCACCTGTGTTCCATTGTAGAGAACATTACTTCCACTTACTGGTGTTTTGCTCCTCACTGTAGCTTTTTTTCTGACCTTACCTTGGTCATCTCTTGTTCTCTTCTGACCCCGATGCTATTAGGGTTCCTGAGGGCTAGGGAGTCTTTATTTTTCCAACCTCTCCATTTCTCTATAAAACCTTAACCCCTAACATGCTGACCTGTCATGGCATGTAATACGTTCTCTGATTGGTAATCAGAGGATATGGTCGGTGAATTTACTTTGATAACTCTCCCGGTCAGGTCGGTGAGACCCGTAAACCGACAGGCATTGTCCTCCAGATATTCTAGGGGTTGAGAGAGAGCGATGTTACCGCCAAAACATAAAAATATGGTGCTTTCTAAAAAGCGGTTATTATTACTGCTAAGTCTCTTGAATATTTACAATTGTACTATTACTTCATACAGGTATAGAGACTAGAGAGTTAGAATTTTTAGGTCTTTGAAGGCTTGCCTACACGAATCTGTTTCATTCTCGAAATTAATCTTAACGCTCTTTTCTGGAAAAGGAATACTCGATTAGTGTACTTTTTAACACAGCATCCGCACACTGTTATCCCATATGATAGGTGCAGGTAGATTAATCCATAATATAACACTGTGTATTAACATCCACTATACGTCACTTTTTTATTGCAAATAACCCTGAACTTGAATATTACAAATAGAAGCACTATTAACAGTGAAGTATTCATGTTTGAGGACATTTAGAGTCACTTTTTTACGCTCACCTTAACTTAAATTGTTTTAAAAACAGGAAACATTTTCAGGACCATTAGTCCCATCATCAGCCATTGGGTGACTGATGCTATCTTCTTGTTCCCCCTCTCTGCTACTATCGTCCTGCTGCCATCTGGTGTTAGGGGTGCAGAGCTTTAACACTTCATTTAAAGCTGGGATTTCGAAGTTAATCACTTTATTGTTTTTGATTATGTAAATTTTTCCCCAAATGTGCAGTTCTATTGGTGAATTTAGAGATTTTAACAATATTATTATTGAGGCCAGTGTTGTGGTTTTCATTCCAAAAGTGGTGTGCCACAGTAGACTTTTGCTTTTGTTATAATTTTATATTCTTCTAATGTTCCTTTAGTCTGATATCCAAATTTCTTTTTATTTTTGCTATATAGCTTTTTTCGCAACTATTGCAGTTGATTTGGTAAATTCCAGATTTTAGATTGAAATCCCAGCTTTAAATGAAGTGTTAAAGTTCTTTGCCCCTAACACCAGATGGCAGCAGGACGATAGTAGCAGAGAGGGGGAACAAGAAGATAGCATCAATCACCCAATGGGTGATGATGGGACCAAATGGTCTTGAAAATGTTTCCTGTTTTTAAAACAATTTAAGTGAAGGTGAGTGTAAAAAAGTGACTCAAAACTTGCTCAAGCATGAAGGATACTTCACTGTTGATAGTGCTTCTATTTGTAATATTCATGATATTTGGTATCACAAATCAAGGAAGCAACGTGGTGACGAAAGAAAATGACAAGGTAAGAGACATCTTCTCAGACTTTAACACGGAATTATGCAACACAAAGAAAGAATTTAAAAAATTCCTAAAATTACACACAAAGAGAATGTATGCAGCAGCAGATATTAAATTTCTAAAGCTCTGCCTAAAGCATAAGGTTACGCTGTCTTTTGTCCGACAAACTGTAGAACACAATAGCTATCACAAATAACAAAATTTGGTGGAAAAATACGTGATCGAACTGGAAATATCTAAACTTTACAGTATTTTGAACAAATTAGACCGGAAATTGTACAACCTACACCTAAAACTAGCAAAACAATCAGGAATATGCATGTGGCAAAACTATGAAACGCAGGTACAGGAAAAACTAAACAAATTCATGGTCAAGAAAAACGAGAAAGTTAAAAAGAAGTTAAAGGAATTAAAAACACGCCAGATTGGATTTTTTCAACACAAAAGCCGTAAGCCAGGATATTAATCAACAGCAAAACGTAATTAACTTGTCGCAACAACAGTTTACAACCGAAGAAATGAGCCTACTACAAAAAGGTTTCAAAAAATCTGTAAACTTCTCGCAAAACAAGGAAGAGTGTATCGCCGACATAGAAATGGCCACACACAACCTACAAAATTAAGACACTTTAAAAGCCAAAATTGAATGCTTAAAGATTTTAAAATAATTACGCCCAAAACTGAACTACAACAACAACAAAAAATAGAAAACCTAAACAAGAAACCAGTGGTATATCTAAAAGCAGACAAAGGCAATTCCCTAGTAATTTTGGATAAAGAAGAATACAACCGTAGAGTTAACCTTATGCTAGATAGTGCAGAATATGAAGAAATCCCAAAAAATCCTCTAACCACATATACCACATCAACCATAAAGCTTTACAAGTTACAAAAACATCAGCAACAGAAAAATTTAACCTAAAACTCTCTAATCCCATACTGCCACGATTATATTGCCTATCAAAAGTATACAAACAGGACAATAGCATGAGACCCATCATCAGTGGCATTAATTCACCCACTTACCACATTACTAAATGGCTAGTAAAGAAGTTAAAATCTTATATAAAATTTGAAAGTTTAAGAATTGAGAGCTCCTAGGAACTCGTAAAATACCTACAGAACTACAATATCTCTGAAAACCACATAATGGTTTCTTTTGATGTTAAATCTCTTTTTACTAGCACCCTGGTGGAAAAAATACCTACACTCATTAGGAGATGGTTGACTCAGAATACAATAGACCCCACAGAAATAAGTGACATTGTTAACCTTATGAAAATTTGCACAAAGAATAATTACTTCACATTTGACAAATTCTACAGACAATCCCAAGGTTTAACAATGGGGAGCTCACTGTCACCGTTTTTAGCAGACATGTACATGAGCTTTTTCACCTAGTAAATTCCTTTCCACATATCTTCAAATTTTGTAGAAGATACGTAGATGACATTGGTACTGTCTTTTTAATACGATGTTTTGTATGCCTTGAGCTATGAGATTCTTTTACTCTCGGGTCGTGGTACAGGGTGAAATGAACGAACGCCTGATGTAACTTTACTGTAACACTTTTATTTGCATGTTTCTCGTTGAATATTACACTCGTTACATTTAAATTAACTTTTGTTGCACATGAATATACTTCCTTGATAGTCTTTTCATGTTATTAGTTATTTTAGATCACTTTTAGCGTCCACATCTATGCCTGTCACACAACGTGTCCACACACTTTGGACGCCAGGATGCTAAGAAGAAAAAAGTTGGCGCCTCTTTACATAATGCATTTGTATTCATACGCGTATGCGTTCATTTCCCGCAAAGTACACTTTGAAATCATCATACGCTAAATAGTTTCTGTAATGTTAGGGAAGCGATCTTTATCTATCCCCCCTACATTTTTAACGTTAAATATATATGGTTCTTATATTTATACATATTAAATTTGAAAATGTTACTTAACATTTATGACATTTTTAAACAACTATTTTTTATAACATTTGAGACAATGGCAATACATTTTCAGTACTCAATAAATCCTCACCAACATGAAAAATAAACTATATTTACACAAATGCCTTCTTTTTGGGATCTCAACATCTTCGCCATAATCCCCCAGAAACAAAAAGAAGACTCTGAAATTACTAAACCTACAGGACAACCATATAAAGTTTACAATTGAAATAGAAGACAACACATTACCTTTCCTGAACCTCAAAATTACCAGAGATATAGATGGTATAAAATTTGGAATATATAGAAAGCCCACACATGTGGATAATTACGTCAAGAAAAATAGTTGCAACCTAGTTTCACACCAACTAGCAGTATTTAGAAGCTTAATTCACCAATTATATAATGTCCCTTTAAGTAAAGAGGAATTTCTGAAAGAGCAACAACATATACAAGAAACAGCAGTACTAAATGGATTCAACCCAGCCACCATTAGGAACATGTCAAAAAATGCAGAAAAGCTCAAAATAATTTCGCAAACCACTACATTAACACCACTCACAAATAACAACTGGAAATTTAGAAAATTCACCTACCATCCTTCGGCCTTCAGGAAATTTGAAAGAATCTTCAAAAAGCTAAACATAAAACTGGCACCACAAAACAAATACAGTTTAAAAAATCTGCTGAATAAGCCTCTTAAGAATACCATCCCTTACAATCTAAAATCTGGAATTTACCAAATCAACTGCAATAGTTGCGAAAAAAGGTATATAGCAAAACTAAAAAGAAATTTGGATATCAAACTAAAGGAACATCAGAGGAACATAAAATTAAAACAAACAGAAGTCTGAGAGGTGGAACTGGAACTTAAAAATTCAATGCCACAGCTGGGATTTGAACCAACAGTAAGTTTGTTGGTATAAATAAATAATAAACAGAAGTCTGCTGTGGCACACCACTTTTGGAATGAAAATCACAACATTGGCCTCAATATAAAATTGTTGAAATCTCTAAATTCACCAATAGAACTGCATATTTGGGAAAAAATTAACACAATCATAAACAACAATAAAGTGATTAACTTCAAAATCCCAGTTTTAAATGAAGTGTTAAAGCTTTGCACCCCTAACGCCAGATAGCAGCAGAGAGGTGGAACAAGAAGATAGCGTCAGTCACCCAACAGCTGATGATGGGACCGAATGGTCTTGAAAATGTTTCCTGTTTTTAGAACAGTTTAAGTGAAGGTGAGTGTAAAAAAGTGACTCAAAATGACCTCAAACCCTGAACTTATTTTGTTACAGATATAATTAATGTGTTCGTTCCATGTAAGGTTTTTATCCACGATTACCCCTAGAAAATTTGCTGTATCGACTGTGTTTACTTCTCTGTTTTCAATGACTACCTTTGTATTCAACAACAGAACTCTTTTGTGTCTGGTTTGTAGGTAAGTGAATATGCCTAATTTGAGTTACACGGCATAATTAATTATCCTCTAGCACATCACATTTTTATATATACAGAGCACTACTACAAATGCAGTAGTAATAAAAACTCATAGAATTGCCATTTAAAATGCTGACAAATACCTTTAAAATTTAATGCATATTTTGAGATGGTTCACAGGACAAAAATATTTCACAATATAGTAATCCGGTATGCTTAGCAAAGTAAGTAGGTGCTTTTGTTTCATATGGTACTTCATCAGCAGGGACAGGACTTATAAGCTCTTATAATCCCTTTAATATGCATGCATTTATGCACCGAAAACTTCCAAAATATGCACATAAATATGCCTATATGAAATATCCAAACATCATTATTAAGACAAAAAAAAAAAATCAAGATTTAAATCAGTTTTTAAGAAATCTGAAAATTAGAACATTGCAGAAGCCAAATGAATGATTTAACTTGGCAAAATTTATCATTTATATTAAAGGGTCAATATATTTTCCCTATATAAGAAAAAATAAAAAACTGTATGAGTACTCACATTTAGTTCTCCTTTGTCTCAACTTTTTGTTGCAGTGTACGATCACCAAATGTTTTACATCTTCCATTGTTAGCCGCCTCCTATTGCTCCTTAAGATACCCTTATAGCGTGAAAAACTTCTCTCCTCCTCACAGGATGATGGAGGTGCATACACAAGACCTACTACTTGATTAACTCTGAGTGACTTTTCACTAGACATTGGGAACGTTTCTCTGTTAAGATTAATTCAATCTCACACATTTGTTTGTATCCTGGGTTTTTTGAAACAATACTACATGCTTTTTCCTTCACTACTCTGCCAATGGTTCCGGATTCTGAATTCAATTTAGAGATTATGGTTTTGAATGCCCTTAACGACTGGGACAACTTAGTGTTTTTAGTTTCCAAACAAGTTATAGCAGATGGAAGATGAGAAAAATGAGTAGATATATAGGAAAGATTACTTTCTACTTCTGGGTTCTTTAATATATCGTGGGCAATTTTAATTGATTGAGAAAGTTTGGGATCATATGTATTCATTACATTCCTGACTGTTTCCAAATGTTTGGTGTAATAGAGAACTACACATAACCGTGTTTCCCAACGCATTATAATAGGTCCTAGCGGAAGTGGGACATTCGGTGTGGTTGCTTTGAAAGTTTGTTTTCTATATGGTGCTTTATCTTCACAGAAGATACCAGCTAATCTACAAGTGAGAAATTTGCACAAATTGTTTTTGCAACCCGATGTAAACCTTATGCAAGACAAGTCACAAGTCACAAATATGCATGCATTTCACAAGTATGTATGCACTTGAATATATAACTTTCAGAGCTGTGGCAGCTTTTATCATGCAACTCGCAGCATCAGTTACAGAGAGTAATACATGCTTGTACTGAATACCATCAGGCCATAGAAAGTCAATAAAAAAGTTGGATATGGAAGAGCTATTTGTTGCATCGAGTTCTATCTCAAGGAGAAATGGGGTGGTTGGTTTGTTTCTATGGAGAGACCTAACAAAATTTGCAATAAGCCGACCTTCACTGCGTTTCATTGACAAATACCCATACAAAATTACCTCCTATCTGTTCTCTAATAGTTTTAATTGTGAGATTTTAACACTTCTTCACATAATTTTTGTGAAGAGTAGATTGGTCTGGCACTTTACACTTAGTATACTGCTGAATGAAATTTTTGAGTATGGGATTGGCGAGTTTCAACAATGGAATGTCTGCCACTAAAAATGCGTCACACATATCAAAGGAGAACTGTGAAAAATTACTGTCTGAAAATTCATTTAACAGTTGTGGCATTGAATTTTTAAGTTCCAGTTCTACCTCTCAAACTTTGCCCACACACGACTTGTGTGTTTAAAAACACCAACAGTAAGTTTGTTGGCATAAATAAATAATAATTACCATTTGAAGGTTATTTAATCCTGGGACATAAAGTACTTACAATAGTAAGTCACCATTGGGGTAATTTGTCTCTGATGTGAGACTGCCTTTGTGGTTTACCAGGAGAAATACGAACTGGTTTGAGAATTTAATGCCATTCTGGCAGTTTGTCACAATAGCTCAATGGCTAGAGCAGCCGCCTGGTAAGCGGAAGGTCAGTGGTTCAAATCCCAGTTGTGGCATTGAATTTTTAAGTTCCAGTTCTACCTCTCACTTAACAGTTTTTGAACAGGGACACTTTTTGTGGATTTAAGTTTGATATTATCTTTGTGTTTATTAGTATTCCAATGTTGAACTAAAAAACTTTTCTAAAGCAGGTGCTGGAGTCACATGTCACCTCTTTTCCTATTACAAATCTTTTAAGTTATGGAACTACAAACTTTGATGGAGAAATTGAAGCAATTCGAATGGCCCTACAAAGTCTTTTGTACAGAATTTCACATTTTCAGCAAGCAGTTATTCTCTCAGATTCCAGGGCAGCAATTATAGCAATTACTTCCAAGTTGTCACCAAAAAACCAAACAATTATAGAATGTTGGAAAATCCTTACCCATCTAACAGCACTTCAAAAACACCTAGTCTTCCAATGGATACTAGCTCACTGTGGACTGAGTGGTAATGAGAAAGCTGATTTCCTTGCAAAAAAGGGTACCAGCAATGTTCAGAAATCTATAGTTAATCTACCATTTTATGCAGCTAAAAGATTAGTCAACTCTGAATTCAAAAAAATTATTGAAACATATTACTATGAAAAATCAAAAAATAAAAGATGGGAACTACCAAACATTCAAACAGTAATTCCTGAGTATCCTCGAAAAATAGCAGTTGCAACCTTCAGGTTGATTACAGGACATGATTGTCTGGCAAAACATTTAAACAGAATTGGGATATATTCTTCACCACTCTGTCCTCTGTGATCTGCAAGAGGAAATGGATCGAGACCACCTTCAAATATGCCCGGCCACTTCTAATGCCTCATCCATCAGTGAAAAATATTGGAGAGCAAGAGGGTTAATGACTTCATTGTCAGAAATCCAGCATTAGCTAACAACAACACTTTTCTAAACTAACCGTTTTCTCACATGCTGCACAATACAAAATTCTACCATCTCTAGCTATCAGATCTGTTTCAAACTCGCATTGGTACCTCTGTAGCTACCATTGTCGCTAACTATTACTTTCGGTATGATTCTATGAAAACAAAAACTTTATACAAGCTACACTCCACTGACCTCAAGTATCAACTCATAAATGATGAAATGAATTGTGATTTTTGAACCTGCTGTCAAATTTCGGCAGTGAATTTCTAAAACAAACTATAAAGTAACACTTAAATATTTTGAAATTCATTCCTTCAGTACAATACAATTTATTACAATTCAAGTGGAATTAAACAATTAACTTAAAACTAAATTAATATTATATTATGTTTACAAACAGCAGTTGAACATAACTCCGAGAACCGCTCAACACCCACCTTCATTTGTACTGCTAGAATGATGAAACAAACCAGATAAAGCGCGGACTTCCCAATATGACGTAGCTAAATGCATTGCAGGTTTGAGTTGCAAGTTTCTATCAGTGTTGCCAAGTTTCAAGACTGATTTGTATTTGTATGTGTAGCAAATTCACAAGAAATAAGTAAAAATTTTAAATTTTCTATGTAAAACAAGGAAATATGCAGCATAATTTGAAACATACAGAAATATTATGCACATTAACAAAACGTGTAAAATATACCCTTATATGCACATTAAAATCTTATTTAAATTGTTGCAAATTTAGTAATTCACTCACATGCCAATCGAGCATACTTTCTGACAACAGAGAACAAATATGCGTTTTCATATAGTTCCTGTCCCTATTCATCAGTCTCCCTAAGAAGAAACCAATAGTTGTCCTCCATCAATCAATTCCAGCATCCCTAATAATGTTTTTAAGATTGATTTAATGATTTATTGAATACTAAATCTTGCACACCTTGGTTAATTATATTTTTGTTGTTTAACGACACTGTCAATTGCCAGGATCACATCAGTGTCGCCGGTGTGCTGGAATTTTGTACTGAAGGAGTTTTTACTTGTCAGTAAATCTACTGACATGGAGCTGTCTTTTTAAGCACACTTAAAAACCATCGGTCTGGGCTGGATTTGAACCCATGCCCTTGGGATCAGTTGGTCTATACACCTTGGGCTACACCTGAGCTGGGCCTTGGCCAATAATAATTCCAAAAAGCAGTCTTGCCAATGTACATAACATAGGCATTTCTAACCTCAAATATCACAGGGTTAAAGTATCATGCTTTCAACCGATAATAATGCTTGAACATCATTACCACACAACAAAGAACATACCTTCGGCAAATCTTGTTCTGCAATAACACTTTTGCATAAAATCACTTCTGAGCGCTAAATATCATAATATACCAGGTGACTCAGCCACGCCTTATTTTTTTGGAAGGTAGGCCACCCATCAAATGGCATGAGTGCCTTAGTCCAGTTTTGTGCTTACTAAAATGTATTGCTTGATGTTCTTAAAGAGAGGAATGCGCAAAATTGAGAGCAACAGTGGTTTAAGGGACAGAACGTACTCCTCTCTAAAGTACACCTCAAAAACATACAACTCGCTTACTGAGAGCAAATTCCGGTTTCCTGCCAATTTAACAAACTTTTTATTAGAGTATACATAGAAGTGTAATTCAGTAAATGCCTCGGAAAAAATGGAGCTATCATATGAGTACACTAACAACGTCAGCTAAAAAGAAAATGGTGTATTCTTGGAATAATTTAGAGACATGCCTCATCCATCATGGATCCGTGCAGTCAAAACAGACATATTATTAAACAACGGTTTATTCACATTTTTGCATGAACTACGCCTCGTGCAGCTCAATTAATATGTATAACAGCTTTTGCCATTTAAATAATATTAAAATGCCCAGCAAATGATTAAAACTGTCTAAAAAAGGCTAATTCAAGCACGAAAACTTGTAAGGTGGCAATGACATAGTGCCAGGCATACAATTCTTACTATTGAACACAGTACATGCTTTCAGTAGGTCTTGAAATAGCTGAATAGGATTGTGATGTGTCCTCTGCGCTCAACCCCCAATGACAGGTTCGAGTCTCAGCATTGTACATATTTTTTTTTTATGTTCATCAAAACTTGGGAACCAAATTCACAATAATTTAATTATTAAGTCCCTGAGGGTTTAGGACATAATTTAAATCGTTTTTGTCTGCATGTTGTAATAGAACAGGTGTAATGATTTCTGCCCCATTGGACTGGCATGATGTAGTGTGTTATTATGAATGCCGACCCCTGCGCTCTCCACACATATGCTGTCACACGATATTTTGTGTCAGTCTTTCATTATATATTCAACGGACGAGTACGTAGATATGCTTTTGATCTACGGAGAAACAAGAACAAATACACCAGCAGCTCAGCATCTATATCGGGAGAGATATCCAAATAGACAACAACCAACATCACACACCTTCTGGAATGTTGAAAGGCACCTGCATGTAACAGTGCAGGAGGCAAACATCAGTCAGTCTTCTGTAGTGCGAATATTGAACACTAATAAGTTCCATCCATATCGTTTGCACCTACACCAAGCACTTCACGGGAGAGATTTCGAAGCTCGAGTGACATTTTGTGAATGGTTGCTGGAGCGAGTAGCTAGTGAGGTGGGATTCGCATCCAGGATATTGTTTTCTGACGAATCAAGATTCCACAACAATGGAACTGAAAATCGTCACAATATGCACTATTGGAGTGTTGATAATCCTCATTGGGTAAGGAAGGCAGCATTCCAAGAGCAGTGGGGTGTAATGGTCTGGTGTGGAATCTTGGGAGACCACCCTGTTGGACCATTATTCTTTGAGGGGAATCTAACAGGAGCACGCTACTTGGAATTCCACAGTAGCTCACCCCTTATTATTAGGAAATGTGCCACTGCAGGAGCGAATGACGATGTGTTTCAACACGATGGCGCTCCTCCCTATCGGTAGAGGATTATCTGCAATCATTTGAATGCTGCACAGGCGTGCATTACCCAAGAAGGCCATCAGTTCGAGCACTTGCTTCGTTATAGGAGTCGTGTTCCAGGAATAGAAAAAGGGTCATTCCAGGGCAGCAAAACATCACTATGAAACATTTTTAATAACACAGTAATTCAGTGTCTGCAAAATTGTGTTTAATTTCCATGTTAAACTCTGACAATGTAATTTCCTTGCTTTCTGTGTTCAAATGTGTATAAATGATTCTTATTTCAATTACACCTACCTATAGGTATGTTTAAACAACTACCTAATTGTATTTCAGCAATAAAGAAACATCAAAGAATGCCATAAAACATAAATAAAACAATAAAAACGAATATAATAACAGTTTTCAGAATAATAATTTGTTGTTGTTAGCTAATGTTGGATTTCTGACAATAAAGTCATTAATCCTCTTGCTCTCCAATATCTTTCACTAGAAGTAGCCGGGCATATTTGAAGGTGGTCTCGATCCATTTCCTCTTTTAGATCACATAGAGGACAGTGGTGAAGAATATATCCCAATTCTGTATAAATGTTTTGCCAGACAATCATGTCCTGTAATCAACCTGAAGGTTGCAACTGCTGTTTTTCGAGGATACTCAGGAATTACTGTTTGAATATATTCAAGTTGTTCTCGGGCTTTGAGCCAGGTGTAGTGATGAAGAGGCATCGACGTTTCGGGAGTGTACATCTCTCCCATCATCAGGATGATGAATGACTAGCAAGAGTGAAGGGGCCAGTATATGTGCTGTCCGCTAGTACATACCGAGTAGAAAACACCCAGTCTAATGTGGAGGTGGTTCAACGGAATCTCTGTTTTCTGAGCCGGTCGATTTCCAAATTTAAGGCTGGTTTCCAGGAGGGCTAAACTGTGGACAGTACATATAATGGCCCCTTCACTCTTGCTAGTCATTCATCATCCTGATGATGGGAGAGATGTACACTCCCGAAACGTCAATGGCTCTTCATCACTACACCTGGCTTGAAGCCCGAGAACAACTTGAATATGTTTGTCGCCAGGAAAGCTTCAAATCATATTTTACGGTTTGAATGTTTGGTAGTTACCATCTTTTATTCTTTGATTTTTTATAGTAATATTTTGCAATAATTTTTTTGAATTCAGAGTTGACTAATCTTTTAGCTGCATAAAATGGTAGATTAACTATAGATTTTTGTACATTGCTGGTACCCTTTTTTGCAAGAAAATCAGCTTTGTCATTACCACTCAGTCCACAGTGAGCTGGTATCCATTGGAAGAGTAGGTGTTTTTGAAGTTCTGTTAAATGGGTAAGGATTTTCTAACATTCTTTAATAGTTTGGTTTTTTGGTGACAATTTGGAAGTAATTGCTATAATTGCTGCCCTAGAATCTGAGAGAATAACTGATTGCTGAAAATGTGAAATTCTGTACAAAAGATTTTGTAGGGCCATTTGAATTGCTTCAATTTCTCCATCAAAGTTTGTAGTTCCATAACTTAAAGATTTGTAATAGGAAAAGAGGTGACATGTGACTCCAGCACCTGCTCCATCTTGGTTTGATATCAATGATCCATCAGTCTAAATATGGAGCCATTTGTGTTCTGGAAGTCTGGTATGGATTGTCTCTAATGCCAATAATTTTAGAACACTAGTTGGAGTATCACTTTTCTTAACTTCTATCAGGTGTAAATAACATATGATGTCTAACGTTTGTGTCGGATTGACTTTAGATATGAAGTTTTCCTTTGAATTAGGAAGGTACATATTCTTCCTGATCATTTGAATTTTGGAAAGAAAGCTCTCCTGAGTCTTTAGTGTATGTGTAAAATTTCTCTTGTTCCATGTATTGAATGGAAGTCTGATCAACTTTTCATGTTGAGTAAGAGCTGCTTTTTCTACTTCATATTCAATGGGGTATTGGCTGGTTAGTATTTCCATAGCTGGTATTGGTGTGGTTTTGATAGCACCTGTAATAATTAGTCTCAGACTTTGGTTTTGAAAGATTTGAATTTTTTTTTTGTATTTGCTGTTATTGACGCCTGTAGTTGGCAGAGGTGGGGGACGCAGCGGCTGGGCGGTAGGCCTTGGCCCTTCGTGGGCTGTCGCGCGGGGTTTACATTACATTTACATTTGCTGTTATAAGAACTTCACTGCAGTAAGTAAATAATAGCTTTATATATACATTGTATGTTGTGTTAAGAGTTGCTCTGGAACATCCCCACTTCATTCCTGTTAGATGTTTTAACAGTGAAAGGCACCTTTCTGCTCTTGGTATTACATTTTCTATTTGTTTGGCCCATGTAAGTTTGGTATCAAATGTAACTCCTAAATACTTTGCTTCCTTTGTTTCTGGTAATTGTTGACCCTCAATAATAATTTTTAAATTGTGAGTACTCCACGGTAAAAAAAAAAATGGTACATGTAGGTGACTCGAACCACCTTCACAGCAGACATTACTTCGGAGTCCTGCGCTCGCTCCAACTGAGCTACCTAGTAACGTGTGAGGTAGACTTTCCGTTTAAGATGTAATATTTGCTGGTTCCAGTGAACATTTGCAGAAGTGCAAACATCAGCTGTCTAATTACACATATATTAAAAGGCGGTGTGATAACACCTATATTAGTACTAATTTCATTGAGTGTTTAGCATCCATGTTAAATACGCGGGTAGAACCTAGCAACGGGGTCGATGTTCTAATGTTGGAGTATAAAATATGGATTGCATAAAACTCGAATAAGGGGCAGCTGGCTCACCTGGTATATTTAATGTACTACTGTGTGGCAAACACAAAAATAACAACAGTAACTATAATTGCATATACTGCTCTAAAAGAATTCAAAAGAAAATCACACAAACACGAGCAGTACGTTCACAGATTAATTAATACTGCGTCTAAACAGAATGTTTTTTGAAAATCTATCAGTTGGCCTCTGTGCAATGCGTTCATAAACAAGGGCTTCTGTGGCAACATAACTGATGCAATAACACCAAGTATAGCCATAGCTTTACCATGGTTATATGTTACAAACAGTTGGTGGCACTAATGCAACCTAACGGATGGAATATCACTGAGTATAACCAGACTGCACCATAATGGGGCAAAAATGTCAAGTTTGTTTTCTGGGGTATCTCAATAAGCTGTGCCTACTATAGTAATAATGTGATCATGGCTGAGTGTGCAGCAGGTCAGAGCAGTGTAATCAATCATGGAAGTGGAAAAGCCCTTAAAAGTGGTGAAGAAACAATAGTTTTGAATGTATGTTATAATACCCCTGCCGTTAAGAATGTGATTAAATTTACATTGGTCGCAACTGGTGAATCTTTGATGCTTTGTGACCTAGTTATATGCAGGCTGGGTAAACGTGAAAAACACCTCAAGTGATATCACCACTTCGGATTCATAGTCGAGTGTCATGCTACTACTTGAAGATTCCAATGAAGATTTATTTTTTATTAACTACTAAGTCATGCGTTATGATCTGTCGGTAACCCTCGCTAATTGACCATAGCCATAATTGACTCACTATACATGAAGTACAGTAATACACATGTTCTCCTTTATCAACTACAGACTGTCTTGAGATCCCTGCTTTCCACTGACCATTTCCATTTAGTCTTTACCTTCCACGGGAGCTCCCTTTGATACAGAGGGAACAGCTTATGAGCGGTTCCAAAGAATTCAATATGGCCAATATTGCACTAAACTGCAGACGAAATTATGCCAAAAAGCAGTACTGCCAACGTACATAAAAGCATTATTTCTAACCTCAAATATCAGCTTTCAAACAATAATAATGCTTGAACATCGTTACTACATAACATGTGATGAACCTACTCATCTTCAGCAAATCTTGTTCTGCATTAACACTTTGGGATAAAATCAGTTCTGAACATTGAATATCATAATATGTTTAATAGGCTACTGTGTTGCAAACACAAAAATAAATTATAGTTTTAAAAAAAGTAAAAAGCATGCTTTTATAACAAACCGAACTAAAAAGTGGAAAATAATTTATAAGTATGAAGAGTTTGTTCTATAGCGATATAAAGTCAACTGTTCACTATATTTCAAAATTATGTAATAAGTTTAAAATAAAAACTAATTTATGTTAACAAAATAAATTTTATTGTAAAATAGCATGGGGTGTTTTTTAGATATTTTTGTATCTTCACTTTTGTAAATAGCTACCAATTTATAACATTTGATGTCAGATACCCCACTTCTTTTACAATAAAATTTATTTTTTGTTAATATAAATTAGTATTTATTTTAAACTTATTACAAAATTTTGAAATATAATCAACTAGTGGACTTTATAATGCTATAGAACAAATTCTTCGTACTTAAAAATTATTTTCTGCTTTTTAGTTCTGTTTGTTATAAAAGCGTTTTCTTACTTTTTTTAAAACTATAATTTATTTTTAATTTTTTTAGTCTCAAATATTTCTATTCCGATATTTAATTTTTAATTTTAACTCTTTTTAATATTTATGAATTAGAAATTTCTTCCAAAATTCTTTTTTTACTATTTTCAAATCACTATGTTTTTGGAACAGTATTACATTATGACTACTGTTTTAACTACTATCAGCTGTTGAGTTCCTGGGCCCGGGTAAACTTTGATCCACAGTCGTTTCCCCGAAATCTCGTGTCCTCAGGTCCTCTCTCTGGGCATCTGCGCCTTTCAATATTTTCAAGTGATTTAATTCCCTTGTCCCATGTAACTTGTGTTGATTTCTAAACTAGCAGCTGTTGTGTGTGACTTGGCACTGTGTCAACTCCGGTCCACAAATTTCCCTTGGGTCTCATGTTCCTTTCAGGTCCTCTCTCTGGGTATCTACGTCATCCAGTATCTAAATATGTATTTAGTTAAAGCAGTTTTCAGGGTGCATGTAGAAATGTGCCTATAATTGTACTGTTTTCTATAAATTTAGCTTAGTCAATCTTTATCCTGACAATCAAGGTCAGGACATTAGGGAAAAAGTCATGATATTGTATTCTCAATAGTCATTAACAGGCGTGCAAATTTTCAAGTCAATCAGACAAATCTAAGTTGGTGAAAATTATAAATTTAGCTGTCACTTTTTATCCTAGAGATCCTGATTAGGACATTAGGATAAAGCCATAAAGTTGTATTGTTATCGATCCTTGACATGTGTGCAAGTTTTCAAGTCAAACAGACAAATCTTAAGTTTATGAAAATTATGTTACATTGATAAATTTAACCAAATCACTTTTTTATGCTAATGATCCTGGTCAGGACATTAGGACAGTCATATTATTGCGTTCATTGGTCCTTGACATGTGTGTAATTTTCAAGTCAATGAAGAGTATCAAGTTGGTGAAAATTACGCACATTGTTATATGTAGCCAAGTCACCTTTTTTATCCTGAAAATGCTGGTCCAGACATTAGGACATTTATGATATTATTGCACTGTCATTGGTCCGTACATGTGTGGAAATTTTCAAGTCAATCAGACGACTCTAATTTGGTGAAAATTACGTTACATTGTTAAATTTAGCTAGGTCACTTTTTTATCTTAATAATGCTGGTCAGGGCATTACGACAAAGTCATGATGTCATTCTATTGTCATGCTTGACATGTTTGCAAATTTTCAAGTCAATCGGACACTCTAGTTGGTGAAAATTACGTTACATTGATAAATTTAGCCAAGTCACTCTTTATCCTGATGGCCCTAGTCAGGACATTAGGGAAAAGTTGTGATATTATTGCATTTTCTTCGGTTGTTGACATGTGCGTACATTTTCAAGTCAGTCAGACGACTAAGTTGGTAAAAATTATGTCAAAAAATTCTGTTACATTGATAAATTTCGCTAATTAATTTTCTCTGTCCTTATGATCCTGGTCAGGACCTTAGGACAAAGTCATGATATTATTGTATTGTCATTGGTTCTTGACAAGTGTGCAAATTTTCAAGTCAATCAGACGATTGTAAGTGGGTGAAACTTACGTCGAAAGATTCCATTACATACATATATACTTACATATAGGTGAAGCTTATATGAAGCATGTAATTACTATAACTGCATATACTGCTCTAAAACAATTTAAGACAAAATCACGCAAATATGAGCAATACAATGGCATCCGGAGATTAATAAATAAATTAATTAATACAGCATCTAAACAGAATTTTGTTTTAAAATCTACTGGTTGGCTTCTCTGCAACAGTTTCAAAAATATCTGATGTGTTGCACTCACAGGACTTTCTCTACTCTTGTACTAACCATTCTTACAAACTCTTATTCGTATATCTTCTTCATGTTAAGATTAACATTTGTAGAAATTATCTTATTGCTATTTCCTTGTAGGTGCAAGGGGAATATTAGAATACAGTAGGCTTTGTGCGATAGTCAAATCTTTAAAAGCTTTGAGATCCCATTCTCTTTGCACGCTTAACATATAAAAAATGAACAACGATGTTCCATTGCACGAAATTTCTAAGTTTTCCGAAACTGACACACAACTAGGTCTCCCCAGGGGGACCTACTACGGTAGGTCCGGGTTTGGCGCACCCGGGGCTCCGAGCCGCCTCCCCCAGGAGGACCTACTACGATAGATCCGGATTTGGCGCACCCGTGGCCCCGAGCCAACTGACTCCTCTTCGTGGTGAGGGAGACAATCAAAACGCCCACCCACGTGTAGGCCGTGCGTGGAGACCCTTGTCGGTGGAAAGGTTTATTCTGGTGGTTGGGGGATGCGTATCTGAGCTCGGTCCAGTTTCTTCCTGAATTCGGGGAGGGTGCGCATTTCCATTACACTGATTTGCTTTCTGCTTCACCTAAACGGGAGGCTAGGGACTAACCCACCTCTAGTCAATCGGCCAGGATTAGGTATTGCACTGAACTCCAGGGTGAGTGGGACGGCGAGCCCGCTATATCCCCCCCCCCCCCAACTCTGTGTAGCCCTGTCATCCCAGTGGGATGACCCCTCGTTGGGCTCCGTGGTGGATGGGGAGCACTGGGAGATTACATTTTTAGCCTTTTTCCTATGGCAACCAATACTCCTAAACGCTGCAAATAAGTGCAACGCGTCATCGGCACGTTACCTAGTTATTCACCGGATGGAAGATGGTCAGTCAATTTTGAAGGTAAACCCTTCCATTATTCAACCAGTTCTAGATAAAATTGCCGGTCCTGTAAAATCCTGCACCCGGTTTACTACTTGTTGAGAGCTACACTGCCCAACAGTTTGAGAAGATATTGAAGGCCAAACTCCTCCACGGATATCCCATCCGTGTTGAGAAGCATTGAAGCCTGAACTCTCCTAAGGGCGTCATTACCACCCAGCTTTTGAATGGTATGCCAGAGGAGATACAGGGTTGTCTGTCGGACCAAGGAGTAACTGAAGTTTACCGTGTAAGAGCTAAGCGTGATGGCGTGCAGGTTGATACCCACACGCTGTTTCTCACTTTTGATCGGCTCAAGTTGCCTCAGAAGATCAAGGCAGGTTACGAGGTTATTCCGGTCCGACCTTATATTCCACAGCCTATGCGTTGTTTCCAGTGCCAACGCTATGGCCATACTAAGACCTTCTGTAAGACTTCGGTTGCGGTTTGTGCCAATTGTGGTAAGGATTCTCGTGAGGGAGCTTGTCCATCGGCTCCTAGCTGTGTGAACTGTCGAGGTAACCATCCAGCGACTTCCCGCGACTGTCCACGATACCAGGATGACAAGGCCATTCAAGAGCTGCGGGTGAAAGAGCGTCTCTCTTTCTCTGAAGTCCGCAAACGCCATCTAGCTCGCCAGCCACCTCTCCTGAAGTTCGGTACTTTTAGTTCAATTGTTTCAACACCAGTGCCAAAGCGGGATATGGGCACTCAAGCTTGCCCTATAGTCTCCACAACCGTTACTCCTCGCATTGTAGTACCAGCTTCCACGTCCACCAGCTCCACGATCCTTCCAATAAGTAGTGAAATTCGGAAATTCAAAGTCACCCCAAAACGCTCCGATTTTCTTAAAGAGCCTTCTAACTCTGCCAGTGGAAAGTGTGCCTTTAAGGCCACTTCTACTCCTCGGCGATCTCAATCCCAGGAGACTAGGGCGCGCAGTCGCGTGAAGCGGGATTCTCCACCTCCCGTGACCTCTGGCAATCGCTTTGTACCTCTGTCTCAGGTTTCTGGTGACACTGGCCCTCTTCCATCCGAGGAGCCTATGGAGCATTGAACCTTCTGCTCCACAAAGCCAGAGTCCAACGCGGAATCGGAAGGGCAAATTGAAGCGACAGCCGTCGACTAAATGAACTCGGTGACGAGCTTTTCCCATTTTTCCACAGGATGTCTATCTTACAGTGGAATACACGTGGCGTGCGCAGGCATAAATCAGAACTTCAACTGTTGACTAATTCGCTGTCCCCCAGGCATTTCTGCCTGCAGGAAACCAAACTTAACCAGCAGGATGCTTTCACCTTTCCTGGTTTTACTCCAGTGCGATATGATTTACCACCGGAGCCTGGTATTCCTGCACACGGGGGTGTCATGGTGCTGATCCGCGACGACGTATTTTACCAGCCTATTATGCTCACTACTACATTGCAAGCTGCAGCCGTTACTGTGGGTTTACCTGGTTTTTGTTCTACAGTACGCTCCGTTTATCTCCCGCCTTCTTTCCCCTTCGCCATTGGGGACCTTTCTGATCTAGTGTCCCAGCTGCTAGCTCCCTACTTGCTGTTGGGAGACTTCAACGCCCATCACCCTCTTTGGGGATCTTCTAAGGCTTGCGTAAGGGGAAAGCACCTTGCAGATTTTTTCCATCGTAATCAACTCTGCCTTCTCAAAACTGGCGAACCTACTTTTATTTCTGATTCCACAGGTACTCTTTCTCACCTGGACGTATCTGTTTGTACAGCACAGCTTGCCCATCGTTTTGAGTGGAACGTCGTCTCGGATACCTTCTCCAGTGATCACCTTCCCTGCGTGATCAGCCTGCTTTCCAATTACTTACCCTCGTCACGTGTACCCACCTGGCAGCTACGTAGACCGAACTGGCCTCTTTTTTGCCACTTAGCTGTTTTGGACGACCGTGTGTTCGGCGATGTTGACCAGATGGTGGATCACCTTACTACTGTGATCAAAGCCGCTGTCAAGCGTGCTATCCCTCGGTCGTCGGCCCAACTGAGGCGTTTACCCGTTCCTTGGTGGGCCGACGAATGCCGGGCGGTGGCTCGTGCACGGCGGGCTGCACTACGGGTATTTCAGCGCCACCCTACCCTCGATAATCTGGTCATCAACAAGCGATTACGCGCCCGTGCTCGTCGTATCATACAGGCCAGTAAGAGGACATCCTGGCACCACTTTGTGGAATCCTTCAACTGCTTCACACCATCCTCGGTGGTTTGGGACAAGCTCCGTCGCGTGGCCTGCAAAGTTTCGCGAATTGCGGTGCCTGGTCTTAAGATCAATAATGGCACTGTAGTTTGCCTTACGGCTGGCGCTGACGCCCTTGGAGGCGATTTTGCAGAGGTGTCTAGCTCATCACACTACCACCCGGACTTTTTACCAATCAAGCAACGAGCTGAAACGCATGATTTTTCTTTTCACTCTAACAACCGGGAGTGTTATAATGCCTTCTTCACTATGTCGGAGCTGGAGCGGGTCCTGGTCTCTTCGAGGCAGTCCGCTCCTGGGCCGGATGGTGTTCACATCTCGATGCTGCAGCACCTGTCTTTGCCTGGCAAGCAATATCTTTTACGAGTAATTAACCATATCTGGCACTCCGCTGTTTTCCCATCCGTTTGGCGAGAAGCCACCATCGTCCCGATTTTAAAGCCTGGAAAGGACCGGCATCTACCTTCCAGTTATCGCCCGATCTCCCTCACTAGTTGCATCTGCAAAGTGATGGAGCGGATGATTAACGGGCGACTGACGGGCTTGAAACTCAACACCTGCTGTCCAACGTTTAGTGCGGTTTTCGTCGCTTCCGTTCAACGGTTGACCATTTAGTTTCTTTATCCACGCACGTGATGGACGGCTTTGTGCGCAAGTGCCAAACGGTTGCTGTCTTTTTTAATCCCGAGAAGGCTTACGACACTTGCTGGAGGTACGGTATTCTTCGTACCCTCCATAAATGGGGCATTCGTGGTTGGCTGCCCCTTTTTATTCGGGAGTTTATGCGGGATAGTGTTTCGGGTACGGGTGGGCTCGGTTTTATCCCGTGTTTTTAGTAAAGAGAACGGAGTACCGCAGGGCTCGGTTCTCAGCGTCACACTATTTGCTATTGCAATCAATCCTATTGTAGAGTGCGTCCAGTCTGGCGTTTCATCTTCGCTATTTGTGGACGACTTCGTCATTTACTATAGTTCTCGGCGGACTTCTCTCTTGCAACGTCGTCTCCAATTGTGTCTGGACCGACTGTTCACTCGGAGTGTCGAAAATGGTTTTCATTTCTCCGCCGAGAACACCGTCTGCATAAACTTCTGCCGTCGGAAAGCGTTCCTCCCGCCTTACGCAGACGATACGAAATTTTTGGGATTGATTTTTGACCGAAAACTTAGTTGGTCTTCTCACATTTCCTACTTAAAAGCAAGGTGTGAACGTTCTCATAATGTTTTACGTGTTTTAAGTGGCACATCCTGGGGAGCTGACTGAAGTCGGTCTGGGTGGCTCAGTTGGTTAGACGCTGGCCTACTGATCCCAAGGTCATGGGTTCAAACCCGGCCCAGGTCGATGGTTTTTAAGTGTGCTTAAAAACGACAGCTCCATGTCAGTAGATTTACTGGCATGTAAAAGAACTCCTGTGGGACAAAATTCCGGCACACCGGCGACGCTGATGTGATCCTGGCAATTGACAGCGTCGTTAAACAACAAAATCTTTTCTTTCTTTTTTTTTTTTTCTTTTTTTTTTTTTTTTTTTTTTTCATTTTTCTGGGGAGCTGATCGGACAGTTCTTTTAGGATTATACCGCTCACTGGTCCGATCGAAGCTAGATTACGGTTGTGTTGTGTATGCTTCGGCTCGGCCATCTGTTTCAAATCGGCTTAATCCTACACACCACCGTGGCATCCGGTTGGGTATTGGCGCATTTCCTATGAGCCCATCTATTAGCCTGTGCGCGGAAGCTGCTGAACCCCCGCTCAGCTATCGGCGGGATGTTGTTCTCTGCAGCTATGCTTGCAGACTCTCTAGTCTAGCCGAACACCCACCCGTCTTTTAGTTCATTTTTTAATGATAGCTTGGACCGCCAATACTCAGCGAGCTCCCTAGCCCTACTTCCTCCTGGCGTTCGGTTTCGCTCAAGGCTTCGGCCTTAGGACGTCGAATTACCCGCGACGTTGCCGAAAGGTGAAACTAGATTTCCCCCATGGCTTCGCCGCGAGACCCATGTCAACCTGGGTTTGTTGTCCCTGCCGAAGTCGTCGACGCCAGATTCCGTTCTTCGTTCTGCCTTTTTACATATTCAGGTGCAATTTGGATCCTGCAGTTTTATATACACAGACGGCTCAAAGGACGATCGGGGAGTAGGATGTGCGTTTATTCACGTTCGCCAGAGCTTTAGACTTTTACCGCACTGCTCGATTTTTACAGCAGAGTTATTTGGTATTTATCAAGCCCTTTTATACATACGTCGACAGCTCATGTAGTAGCACTTCATTATTTGTTCGGATTCCTTGAGTGCCCTCCAGAGCCTACGGACACTGTACAATCATCATCCACTGGTGCAGCATACCCAGGACCACCTCGACACCCTCGCCAGTGCTGGCACTTGTATCTCCTTTGTGTGGGTACCTGGTCATGTAGGCCTGCAGGGAAATGAGGCTGCCAATGCCGCTGCTAAGGCAGCAGTTTTAGCCCCCAAGTTCTTTAGCGCTTGTGTTCCCCCTGATGGTTTTAGCTTATTTTTACATCGTGCACTCCTTTCATGGTGGCATAGCAAATGGAGTAATGTTCAGGGGAACAAACTTAGGGAGGTGAAGCCCCTCCCTGTTACCTGGAGGACTTTCTCATGCGTCTCTAGTCGGGAGGAAGTCATTTTAGCAAGATTGCGTATTGGGCATTGCTTTTCTAGTCATCGTCACCTTCTGTCTTCAGATGCTGCACCGCTCTATGCTCGCTGCCATGAGCCCCTGATGGTGCGGCATGTTCTAATTTAGTGCCAGTTGTTTACTCCGTTGCGGGAATCCCTGGGTTTGCCAGCAACCCTAGCCAAGGTGCTGGGAGACACATCATGTGCTGTAGAGAGAGTGTTACCTTTTATTTGCGATTGTGAACTGGGCAAACGTGTTTAACTCGCATATTTTACTTCATTTTATTTTTTTACTTGCCTTTTTTATCTTGGCTTCTCGCAGCGACTTTTTTTAACACTTGTCATTTTATCCTTTTGTTTTATCTCATGTTTTAGTGTTCCAGGTACTGAGTTGGTGACGTTTTACTGTTTTAATTGTTATACAATAAACAGGTTCTAGCTTTTGTTTTGTCTGGGCGTTAATGACCTCCGTAGTTGTGCACCCTAGAACCATAATACTACTATTACACAAGTAGGAATGTCTCCAAAATAGTTCACTGTACAAAAAAATCTGATGTGTTGCACTCACATGACTTTCTCTACTCTTGTACTAACCATTCTTACAAACTCTTATTCCTATATCTTCTTCATGTTAGTTAAAATAAACATTTGTACAAATTATCTTATTGCTTATTTCCTTGTAGGTGCAAGGGGAATATTGGAATACAGTACGCTTTGTGCGATAGTCAAATCTTTTAAAGCTTTGAGATTCCGTTCTCTTTGTACACGTAACATATAAAAAAATTAACAACGATGACCCATTTCACGAAAGTTCCAAGTTTTCCGAAACTCACACACATAACAAGGTATATCTCCGAAATGGTTCACCTTACAAGAAAATTTATTGAGACATAAATTGTGTATTTTAGCAAGATCTACATTTTTTGTATAGTATAATTTGGTCTATCTCTAACGGTTTACCAGTTATGCAAAAGTTGTCCAGAGTAAATACGACTACAGGGGCTATAGCCAGAAAATTCAAGATATACATTTCATTTGTCATAAAAATATCTCAAACATATGACATTTTAATCAAAATCGTTAGAGCCATTTTCAAGAAAATCAAAATTTTTGAAAAAGTTTCCATGTAAAGGGTAGTTTAGGGTGGGGCTATTTTCTTCAAAATCTTCGTGTCACATCCTTGAACGACATTAAACTTAAATACCAACTTTGGTTTTTAACCGACTTTTCGTTTTTGAGCTATGCTGTCCACAGACTGACAGACACACACAGACCTTTTTCTAAAAATGCTTTTTTTGGATTCAGGGGGCCTCAAAACATGTATTTCCGGTGAAATCTCGACTTCGAATTTTTGGGTGGAATACAATACTTCCCCTACTTACCAGTAGAGAAAGTAAAAATTTATTGAGACATAAATTGTGTATTTTAGCAAGATCTACATTTTTTGTATAGTATAATTTGGTCTATCTCTAACGGTTTACCAGTTATGCAAAAGTCGTCCAGACTAAGCAGGACTACATAGGCAATAGCCAGAAAATTCAAAATATACATTTCATTTGTCATAAAAATATCTCAAACATATGGCGTTTTAATCAAAATTGTTTGAGCCATTTTCAAGAAAATAAAAATTTTCGAAAAATTTTCCACGTAAAGGGTAGTTTAGGGTGGGGTTATTTTCTTCAAAATCTTCGTCTCGCATCCTTAAAAGACATTAAACTTAAATACCAACTTTGGTTTTTAACCGACTTCGTTTTTTAGTTAGGCTGTCCACAGACTGACAGACACAAACTGACACACACACGGACCTTTTTCTAAAAATCTGATGCGTTGCACTCACATGACTTTCTCTATTCTTGTCCTAACCATTCTTACAAACCCTTATTCCTATATCTTCTTCGTGTTAACAAACATTTGTACAAATTATTCTATTGCTTATTTCCTTGTAGGTGCAAGGGAAATATTAGAATATAGTGGGCTTTGAGCAATAGTCAAATCTTTTAAAGCTTTGAGATTCCGTTCTCTTTGCACACTTAACATGCAAAACAAATGAACAACGCTGTTCCATTTCACGAAAGTTTTAAGTTTTCCGAAACTCACACACATAACAAGGATTATCTCCAAAATGGCTCACCCTACAAGAAAATTTATTTAGACATAAATTGTGTATTTTAGCAAGATCTACATTTTTTGTATACTATGATTTGATCTATCTCTAACGGTTTACCAATTATGCAAAAGTCGTCCAGAGTAACTAGGACTACAGGGGGTATAACCAGAAAATTTAAGACATACATTTCATTTGTCATAAAAATATCTCAAACATATGACATTTTAATCAAAATCGTTAGCCATTTTCAAGAAAATCAAAATTTTCAAAAAAATTTTCCATTAAAGGGTAGTTTAGGGTGGGCTATGCTCTTCAAAATCTTCGTGTCGCATCCTTTAAAGACATTAAACTTAAATACCAACTTTGGTTTTTAACCAACTTTTGATTTTTGAGTTATGCTGTCCACAGAAACACACACACACACACACACACACACACACACACACACACAGACACACACACAGACCTTTTTCTGAAAATGCCTTTTTTTGGATTCAGGGGTCTCAAAACATATTTCCAGTGAAATCTCGACATCGAATTTTCGGGTGGAATACAATACTTCCCCTACTTATTAGTAGAGAAAGTTGTTGTTGTTGTTGTTAGCTAATGCTGGATTTCTGACAATGAAGTCATTAATCCTCTTGCTCTCCAATATTTTTCACTGATGGATGGGGCATTAGAAGTGGCCGGGCATATTTGAAGGTGGTCTCGATCCATTTCCTCTTGCAGATCACGTAGAGGACAGAGTGGTGAAGAATATATCCCAATTTTGTTTAAATGTTTTGCCAGACAATCATGTCCTGTAATCAACCTGAAGGTTGCAACTGCTGTTTTTCGAGGATACTCAGGAATCACTGTTTGAATGTTTGGTAGTTCCCATCTTTTATTCTTTGATTTTTCATAGTAATATTTTGCAATAATTTTTTTGAATTCAGGGTTGACTAATCTTATAGCTGCATAAAATAGTAGATTAACTATAGATTTTTGTATACCGCTGGTATCCTTTTTTGCAAGAAAATCAGCTTTCTCATTACCACTCAGTCCACAGTGAGCTGGTATCCATTGGAAGACTAGGTGTTTTTGAAGTTCTGTTAGATGGCTAAGCATTTTCCTACATTCTATAATTGTTTGGTTTTTTGGTGACAACTTGGAAGTAATTGCTATAATTGCTGCCCTGGAATCTGAGAGAATAACTGCTTGCTGAAAATGTGAAATTCTGTACAAAAGATTTTGTAGGGCCATTCGAATTGCTTCAATTTCTCCATCAAAGTTAGTAGTTCCATAACTTAAAGATTTGTAATAGGAAAAGAGGTGACATGTGACTCCAGCACCTGCTCCATCTTGGTTTTATATCAATGATCCATCAGTATAAATAGGGAGCCATTCATGTTCTGGAAATCTAGTATGGATTGTCTCTAATGCCAATAATTTAAGAACACTAATTGGAGTATCACTTTTTTTAACTTCTTCTGTCAGGTGTAAATAATAAGTGATGTCTAATGTATGTGTCAGATTGACTTTAGATATGAAGTTTTCCTTTGAATTAGGAAGGTGTACATTCTTCCTGATGTCTTGAATTTTGGAAAGAAAACTCTCCTGAGTCTTTAGTGTATGTGTAAAATTTCTCTTGTGCCATGTATTGAATGGGAGTCTGATCAACTTTTTGTGTTGAATAAGAGCCACTTTTCCTATTTCATATTCAATGGGGTATTGGTTGGTTAGTATTTCCATAGCTGCTATTGGTGTGGTTTTGATAGCACCTGTAATTAATCGCAGACTTTAGTTTTGAAAGATTTGAATTTTATTTGTGTTTGCTGTTGCAAGAACTTCGCTGCAGTAAGTAAATAATGGCTTTATATATACACTGTATGTTGTGCTAATAGTTGCTCTGGAACATCCCCACTTCATTCCTGTTAGATGTTTTAACAGTGAAAGGCGCCTTTCTGCTCTTTGTATTACATTTTCTATTTGTTTGGTCCATGTAAGTTTGGTATCAAATGTAACTCCTAAATACTTTGCTTCCTTTGTTTCTGGTAATTGTTGACCCTCAAAATTTAGTTTTATTTTTAGTGGTTTTTTTCTTAGTGAAAAGATTTGGTAGTTTGCTTTCGTTGTATTAACAGTCATTAAATTTTCTTTGGTCCACCTTTGTAAGTTGGTTAAGGATTGTTGCAAGGTTTTTTTCTAGTTCTGTACTTTTGCTTTTTTGTTTTGAAGTCCACATTACTAAGTCATCAGCAAATAGTGCACACTTCACACCTGATTTTTGTATTTGTTGTGGCAGATCGTTAATATATTAAAAAGTGTTGTGCTGAGCACTGCACCTTGTGGTAAGCCACGGTGTACTTGTTTGTATTTAGATATATTTCTTCCATATGTGATTGCAATAAAGCGTTGTGTTAGGAAATGACATAGCCATGAAAACATGGGACCTTGTATCCCTATTTTTTTTACTTTCTTTAGTAGTTCTGTTCTGCATATAGAATGATATGCACTTTGGAAATCAATAAAAACTGATAAATTATTTTCTTTTCTATTGAAGGAGTCTTTGATTTCTTGACTGAGAAGTAAGACTTGTTCGTTTGTAGAGTGGAACTCTCTGAATCCAGCTTGACATGGGGATTTTAAATTTTTTGATTCTAGAAACCAATTTAACCTGTTTGACACCATTCTTTCCATCACTTTTGCTATTATGCTAGTAAGAGCTATTGGTCTATAATTTTTTCTTTCTGATGCTGTTTCATCTTTCTTCAAAAGTGGGACAATTATTGCTTTTCGCCATTCAGCAGGTACAGTGGTTTTCCAGGATAGATTGTAGAGTTTCAGTAGTTGTTGTTTTGCTGTTTTTCCAAGGTTTTTTATGAACTCCGGATGTATGTGATCTGGTCCAGGAGACTTTTTGTTTTTTAGATTATTTATTGCAATGTTCAGTTGTTGCATATTAAAATTTTGAAAAAAGATATTGCACTGAGTGTTAGGATCACATTCTCTTTCTTGTTTCAAATCTTTCTTAAATTCTTTATGTTCCTTTTTATTATTTCTTGTTACTTTATGTGAATTAGCATAATATTTATTGAATGTTTCGGCTATGACTGCAACGTTTACTAACATTTAATTGTTGTGTATGATAGGTGTGCTGTTGTTTTCTTTCCTGTCCTTGACATTTTTTATGAACTTATGAGCTTTGTTAGCATCTGTCCTGTAATCCATTTTTTCTAAGAAATTATTTAAGTGATTCCTTTTAGCAGTATTAATTTCTTTTTTTTAGTGAGGCACATTTCTTTCGCCATATTTGTGTATCCGATATGTTTTTTGTTTGTTCAGCTGTATTTCTAGCTATATCCCTTTGGCTTTTCAGTTCTTCTAACTGGGGGTTCCAAAAGGGTTTGAAATTTTTAATTCTTCCACGAGGAATATGTCTTTTTGCGGTTTCTAGGGTGACTTTACAGAAATTTTTGTTCGAATGATCTGGTTGGTCATGTAGCTGTGAGTTTGTTTGTTCTTTAAATTTATGTTCTAATTCAGTTTTATATTTGTTCCAATCTGCTTTTTTGAAGTTCCAATACAGATTCGTTAGACCTTGACTGTTATTTGTATTCTCTAGTTTTATATCAGCAATTACTGCTCTGTGACCAGAACTTGGATCTTCTATAACTTGTTTTTTAATTTTTGAAACAATATCTGTTGTAGCTAACAAGAGGTTTGGTTTACTGCCTGCTCCAGAGTAATGTATGAAGGTTGTGGGATCTTCTTTACTATAAATCAGTTCAAATGTTGTGGTATTCAGAAATTCTTCCACTATCTGCCCTGGAGAATCCACTTTTTCATAACCCCATCTTTTGGAATGGGCATTGAAATACCCAGTTATGATTGTTTTATTTAATCGGTCAATAAGTGAGAGATCTTGTTCATTCCTGGGAGGATTGTAAATATTGTATAAATGTATGTGTGTTTTGTTATCCCAAAAATTTAGCTTTATTAATTCACTTTTATCCGTGTTATCCATTTCTTTAACAATTTCAAAGAAGGATTTAATATCCTTTTTGACTCCGACTAATATTCCACTACTTATCTATTTTTGGGCAGTAAGTGTAGTAAAAATCCATTAAAATTGAAGTATTTAAGTTGGTCATTTGTTATATTCTAGTAGCGAACAATAAATCTTCCACTTAAACCATTAATATAACATTTGTGTGGGAGTGGATATGCCAAAATGTACTGTGAAAAGTCATGTAAGTCACGCAAGTCACGCATCCACCCTCCAACCCTTCAGATAATCCTTATATAAGGAATGAAGATGAATAGGAATTAGAGCAACCTGGTTTGTCTATTTACAGTATTAACCAACAAATATTTTTTTGCAAGATCTGTAGAGTTTTGGCACATAAGGGATTTGGGGAAATTGATTTTAATCTTTAATTTAGTTTTTCTCATTATGAGGTTTTTTGACTTAACTGCTTTTGCACACCCAGTCGAAAATTAATATATGGAAAATCCAGCATCATATCCAAGTATACAGCTTGTACAATGCACCCATCAACAATTCAAATCTAAGCAACATAGAAATCAAAACAAAAACAATTATTGTTCAGAGATTTCAATGTCCATGCTACGTAATGGGGCTACTCAAATATAAATATACCAGCGGAAATATTGTTAGATTTTATAGACTCAAATAATCTAGAACTTCTAAAGTAAGAACAAATTAAAAACTAAAAACTTCACTTATTTTAGTAATGTTGCAAGTTATTTTTTTGTTGCTTCACTGTTAATAGCTTAAATTTCCTTAATTAATCTAGAACTTCTTTACAAATAAAATGACAAATCTACTTTCTTTCACCATAACAGATCCATAGCAAACCCAGATTGTATATTAATTTCATCAGACATATTTCCAGACTCAAGAACAATAATAGATGACCCAGGCTGTGGCCACAGAGTAATAATTACTTCATTAAATATTCAAAGTAAACGTAGAAAACCTAAAAATAAGGGCGTTGTAGACAAAGTCAAAACGTCCACCACAGTGAACAATGACAGTTCTGTCGTCTTTGTTGTCTGGCACTGCCACAGTACAATTATCAGAATCGTCAGGCCAGTTCTTCATTCTACAAGAGTGACTGTCGAGCTGTATTTCATCAAATAGACATCACTCTGTCCTTGAGATCGAAACATCTTAATAGCCTGAAGATACTGATACCTCCAGGTAATTATTTCTGGTGCTTCAGCTCTGATTTTTTTGGTCCCTGATTTACATTTGAAACCCCTGCTTAGCAGAAGATGAAAGTGTGTTGTAGCCAAGTAATTAAATTCATTATCTGTGTTAGCCATCTCATGGATTCTAGTAGATATGCTACTGTTGGGGATTTACCATCCTTATAGAAATTAAAAACTGTTTGACGAAGTAAGCGTCTAGTGAAGATGTTAATTCTATCAAACTGAAATTTCTGTTTGTTAATTTTGTTCTTTGTAGGTGTAATGCCAACTAATAACATCACTTATATGAACAATCTTTTTCACTCTTGACACAAATGCCTGTTGCTTCTGCTATGACTTTATTTAAATTGGTATCATTTAGTACACCACCGCTATTAAGAATACTTGGTAAGAAAGATCTTGTGCTTTTCACTATCTTCACTGTCTGTTTACGTAATCTATCACCTCTCCCAATGGCGATACTATTTGTATTTTTCACTGGGGTTTTGTTGAACGTCCAGGTTGCTGAAGTTGATTCACATCATCAGATGAAGCTTCAGGTGATATCCAAGGTCTGAAAAAGATGTGCACTAACTCAGTGGTTTGCAAACAACACGGAACTAAAGTGACTGCAGAATCTGCAGGAAATAGAGGAACCAGAAGACTGGCAACCATTTCCTCCTGCGTGGTTTATGAGGGTCTCATTTTGTTAGCTAATGGTTAGAAACCAGCAGCAGGGGAGAGCCCTTTGAGGGTCATCATGTTTTGAAAACATATATATACACAATTCACACAGTGCACCCTTTACAAGCAACCAGACACTATGATGAATAAAGAAATCTACTACTGTGTTAAGCTACTCCAAAACTAGAAGCAGATATTCAAACTCTACTAACATCCCATTATTAGGACATGAGACGGTGTATGGATGAAGTCTTAAGATTCAGAGCATTAACAAACAACAACAATTTGTGCAAACATTTCCAAACAGTTGAATAGGACATATCCAGTGTCTGGGATATTGCCCATGCGCTGCTGGCTCCATGCTCCTCATGGGCCTCCACTACGACAGTTGCAACAGTTTGCAAGTCCTCATTGCATACAGATTTACGTCCTCATCCAGGTTGCACTAGTAAAGAGCCAGTATGTTCAAACTGTGAGATCATATGTTGCAAATTAGTAATGGCCATGGACCTCTGCATAGTTTTTCACGGTTTGGAATAAAGCTTGACTAGCAATGCACGATCACCTAAGTACAGCATTGTGCACACAAGTGTATTCCAATGACTGTACCTATCCAAACCACCACTGTACCTATTGACTGCCAATAAGACCTGCACCAACCCATACAGCATCATTTCTTCCTCTGGTGACAAGTTTTTCAACTGTTATTTTTTTTTTTTTCTTTTTTTGTATTTTTTCTCAGAATGGAATTTCAACTGTCTGAAACATGTGTACACCAAATTTCAATTTCATTTGGTCTCATTTCAATCTCATTTGTTTACTTAATGACCCCTCAAGCACCTCTCTTTTATATAGGCCATGTTGTACTTAATAATGAAGTTGAGTGAAAATAGTTTATTTTTAAACCTTAACAAGTTATGAATTTATCAAAGATTTTGTTTCCTGTGTTGTAGCACTGCAGCAAATGGGGTTCCGTTTCTCGCCAGAATTTGTAAAATTCCTCATAGCCAGAAGCGACTTGGAGACACACAAACATATCACTGTTGACCAGTTTATAGTATTGTGTGTACAGATTCAGCGATTTACTGGTATGTTTGAGAATTATTCAGTGTTTTGTTTAAAATAATTATTTATATTAGTCAGTCACGATATGAGTGCACTCGGTGAGAAGAGTTACTAAACATATACGTCACAAATAGGCGGGGTTTCGGAGGTACAGTTGCATAAAGAAAACATCACCAATTCCAAGATGCTTGCAATGAGGCGTGCTGACAATATAAATTGAGTAACACCAGCAGTTCAAAATTACTGTCCACAAGACAGTTGGACTGCTTATAGCAGTGTCAGTGTTGCCACAATATTATATGGTTTCTAGAGACTCTAATAAACATAATTTATTAATGGTATTACTGAAAGTATGATCATAATTGCTTTGTTTTATGCGGTAATATATTGTATGACTTTTTTAAAATTTTCCTTAGGAATGGTTTTTTTTTTTTTTTTATTCATTGACTCATTGTTGCTGGTGTTTTTGATTTTAATAACAATGAAAGAATTCACATTTAATTCTTATGAATTCAATAAACCAGCTTCTTTTGACATCAACTTCTAACAATACAACAAAATAAACATTATTGGCAGAGACAAAGAAAGTTTCCCGTCAATGCAGTCATTGAGGCTACAATAAAATGTTATTTTATAAGGTTGTATTTCATGTTATCAAAGCCACTGCAATAAACTTAAAGCACTAGAACTTTGTGCCATTGTTGAACAGTTGGGCCATATTAACAAATTTGATATAGTAACAGCACTCTTAGCACTTAAAGCAAAAAGTGAATGTTACCACTACAAAAGTCCCTTCAATGGCTTTGGTTACCAGTATCAAATGCTGACAGTGAGATATTTTTTTCTACATATAACTGGTTTGAAACTGAAAGGACAACTATGAAAAATGAAAGTGTCAAAACTTGTATGTTGCAATTTGGTGATGCTGACTGATGGCCAATGGCCTTGATGCATGATATATGCAGTGATTCATGTCATGATAATGATAAACTTGTTGTTAGCTAATGCTGGATTTCTGACAATGAAGCCATTAATCCTCTTGCTCTCCAATATTTAATATATTGATAGAGCAATAGCAGTATAGTAACCAATTTTTAGAGAGCACCATATTTTTATGTTTTGGCGGTCACATCGCTCTCTCACAACCCCCAGAATGTCTGGAGGACCACACCTGTCGTTGGTTTATGGGTCTCACCGACCTGACCGGGAGAATTAACAAAATAAATTCACCGACCATATCCTCTGATTACCAATCAGAGGACGTATTACGTGCCAAATAATGATAATGATAAACTAAATGTTTCGATTTGGAGAAATTTACAACAGTAATGTTACAGTAACAGTACTTACCTGTTAATTTTAATTTCAGTAGTGTCTATGTGTATTAATTTTACCCAAAAATTTGTGCGTAATTAAAGTGTATTTTTAGTATAATATTCAACAGAAAACACTGCTAATTCAAATTATTAATGCAAATTTTTCAAATAATTGCCACCAAAAAATCTTCCCTTTGACGATGCTCTTCTGCATATTTATTGTGCTGTGAAAGAAAGGATAAGTTGCTAATGTGAAGACATCAGCAGGTGAGTACATTTACATTGTGCGATTGTACATTCCCAGTATTGACTTTCCCCTCACGTTCTCTCGCTCCGCGCAGATCCCAAGACTTAAGATAGTAAACAAACCTGTGGCGCTCTCCTCCAAGTGCATTCATATCGTGGCCGAGTTGACCAAATAAGTAAGTAGGATATAAAATATTGTAGCAGAAAGAAAAACACATCTGGATTTAATAGTAATAATTATTTTATAGTGTAAATTAAAAGACAAGGGAAGATCTGAAATGTGAGACAAAACTTGTATACAAATGTTTTTCCTTTTTGAGGTATTTAGGGAACAAATCAGTAGTAAAGAATGCATGTGATGTGTAACAGGTTTTGTTTTCAGAAGCATTCACTAGGTCAGTGTTGCTCTGTTTAAAGAATGTGCTATATTTCTTCCCTTCACTTAAACAGAATCTACGAACATGAATTGATAGTTGGGCGCTGCCGTGGCTGAGTGGTTAGTTTGTTTGGCTATCACCAAGGCGGTCTGGGTTCAATTCCAGGGACCTAAATGTGGTATTTATGGTGAACAAAGCGGCGACTGGGCAGGTTTTCTCTGGGTTCTCCACTTTCCCCCGCCCAGTGTTGCCAGGTCTGTTGAGGTAAAAACAGGAGAACTGATTTGAAAAAAGCAGGAGAAAACAGCAACTTTTTTAACCAGCAATTTTGCACAGTGTAAACTTATTTATGACGTTGTTGTTGTTGTTATTATTATTATTATTATTATTATTATTATTATTATTATTATTATTATTATTATTATTATTATTATTATTATTATTATTATTATTATTATTATTTATTATTATTATTATTATTATTATTGGTATTATTAATTATTATAATTAAATATTATTAATCATTATTATTATCATTAATAATTATTAATCATTATTGTTGTTGTCGTCGTTATTGTTATTGAGATTCTAAGGCTTTCACGGCCGGTGTCAATACTAGAAACAATATATTCTGGGCTTATGGGCCGTGGCCTACTGGGCTGCTGCTTCCCAGACATGTCTGCGACTACGGCAGACACCATCAGTGGCGGCTAGGTCAAAGTATCCTAGTGGAGATTTCAACAGCAACAGTGCTGCTTTCTCCGTGGACTGTGGTATTTATATCCGTGGCTGGAGGGGAGGTCTGTTGTGATTGGTCCAGATGGGCAATGGGCTGCAACTGTGCTGGTGGCATGTTCTGATCTGCCAGCGTCTGATTGGCTTGTGTGGAGTTCTTGATTTTTGCTTTTGTTACTGCTGTTTGCCATAATCTGTTAAGTTTAGGGCCTTCGTCTTTGCGATTGAAGCTGTTTTTTTTTTTTGCTTTTGTATTTCAATGGCTTCACGAATAAACGAGAATAGTAGTGCGACGTTGAAGCTAGAATATCTGTGTTTTTGCACTGGATAATGTGTTCACCTTCTATGGCATGTTTTGCAATTACTGAATTTTCAGTCTGACCCACACGGAAACTTCTTTTGTAAAATAAGAACAAAATTAGAAACTAAAAACTTCACTTATCTTAGTAATATTGCAAGTTCTTTGATGCAAAACTAACAAGTTTCGAGTTGACTCCAACTCATTCTCCAAGCTAGCTTTAGAATCTTGTTGCTTCACTGTTAATAGCTTCAATTTCCTTAATTAACTTCTTTTGTGTTCATCAATGCAAGTGTTTATGCTTCGTTTCGTGGTCCCAATGTACATTTTGCTACATGAACATGGTATTCTATACACTCCCGCTGTAGATAGAGGATCCCTGGGATCTTTGGCTGATCGAAGTATGCTGCAGATCTCTTTTTGTGGGTTTGAAAATGGTGTCAATGTTATGGCGCTTGAGTAGTTTCCCAATGCGGTCTGTCACTGATCTGATGTACTGTAGGAAAGTCTTACTATTGTTATTGGATATTTGTGTGGTGGTGGAACCTCTCTTAGGGTGTAATGCTCTGTTGATTTCACGTTTAGTATAGCCATTTAATTGCAGTGCTTTATCTAGGTATTCAATTTCTTGATTTAGATATTGTGGTTCACAAATGTGTGTAGCTCAGTCTGCCAAAGTTTTGATCATAGCACGTTTTTGTTTCGGGTGGTGATTAGAGTTCTTGTGAAGGTAGCGGTCCGTATGGGTCGGTTTCTGATACACTGTGTAGCCTAATGTTCCATACTCCTTCCTATTAACTATGACATCCAAGAAAGGTAATTTTCCATCCTGTTCTTTTTCCATTGTGAATTGAATTTGTTGATTAATACTGTTAAGATGATTCAGGAATTCTGTCAGAGCTGATTCTCCATAGCTCCAAATGACAAACGTATCGTCCACATAACGCTACCAGCACGAAGGTTTAAGTGGTGCTGAATCCAAAGTGGTAGCTTCAAAGAATTCCATATAGAAATTTGCAATAACTGGGCTGAGAGGACTTCCCATTGCAACACCGTCTGTCTGTTCATAGAACTCATGTTTCCACTGGAAGTATGTAGTGGTGAGAACATGATGGAAGAGTATAGCAATGTCCTCTGGAAAAATCTGTTTGATTTGTGTTATGGCTTCACTGACTGGGACCATGGTGAAAAGAGATATGATGTCGAAACTGATGAGTAGGTCGTTGGGTAGTAGGCTGATGGTTTTGAGTTTTTTAATGAAGTGGGCAGAGTCTTTGATGTATGTGTTGGTATTGTCGATGTGAGATTGCAGTATATTTGTAAGGTATTTCGCAACCGTGTAAGTTGGTAAACCAAGAGCACTTACAATCGACCTTAGTGGTGTGCCAGGTTTGTGGATCTTCGGGAGTCCATAAAGTCTGGGAGTTAAGGCTTCACTCGTTTTTAGTTTCCGTTGTTCACTGGGTGGAATTGACGACTTAATTAGTTGGTTGGTTTTTCAAAGAATCCGTGCTGTTGGGTCCTTGGAAAGCTTTCTGTAAGTGGCCGGATCCAGGAGCTGAGATACCTTATGTTCATAATCACATTTGTTCATCACTACAGTAGCATTTCCTTTGCCCACTGCGAGTACTATAATCTCCTTGTTCGTGTTCAGACTTTTGAGAGCTTTCAGTTCTTGAAAAGAGAGATTGCTCTTAGGTGGATTGGCTCGTTGAAGAATTCTCGAAGATTCGAGACGTATTTAATCTGCTGTTGTTGACTATAGTTCATGAATGCCGGCTTCAATGCAGGAGATGATCTCTTCTATAGGTGGTACACGAGGTGTGATCGCGAAGTTCCTGCCTTCAGAGAGGATGGAAGATTCTGTGGGTGATAGTGGATAGTCTGACAAATTGACTACCATGCGGCTTGCTTGTGTGGAGGTTGGAGCTTCGTTATTATTGGAAGAGCATCAATACTGCTTTTCTGTGCCGGTGTTAAGGTAGTGAGCATTACAGCCTAAGAGAGATTCCACCACCATGCAAATATCCAATAACAATAGTAAGAGTTTTCTACAGTACATCAGATCAGTGGCAGACCGCATTGGGCAACTACTCAAACGTCATAACATTGACACCATTTTCAAACCCAAAAAACAGATCTGCAATGTACTCTGAACAGCCAAAGACCCCAAGGATCCTCTATCTACAGGGGGAGTGTATAGAATACCATGTTCATGTGGCAAAGTGTACATTGGGACCACGAAGCAAAGCATAAACACTCGCATTGACAAACACATAAGAAATTGCCATTTGGGTCAGACTGAAAATTCAGTAATTGCAAAACATGCCATAGAAAGTGAACACATCATCCAGTACAAAAACACAGATATTCTAGCTTCAATGTCCCACTACTATTCTTGTTAATTCCTTGAAGCCATTGAAATATAAAAGCATAAACATATTTCAATCACAAAGAGGAAGGCCTTAAACTTAACAGATTATGGCAAACAGCACTAACAAAAGCAAAAATCAAGAACTCCACACAAGCCAAACAGATGCCAGCAGATCACAACACGCCACCAGCACAGTTCCAGCCTGTTGCCCATCCGGACCAATCACAACAGACCTCCCCTCCAGACACTGACATAAATACCACAGTCCACAGAGAAAGCAGCACAGTTGCTGTTGAAATCTCCGCTAGGATACTTTGACATTGCCGCCACTGATGATGTCTGCCATAGTCGCAGACGAAACGTCTGAGAAGAAGCAGCCCAGTAGACCACGGTCCATAAGCCCGGAATATATTGTTTCTAATATTATTATAATTTATATTATTATAATTATTATAATATAATTATTATTATTATAATACGAGGGCCGTTCAGAAAGTAACCTCCGATCGGTCACAGTGCGGGTAGTGGGGGGAGTAGCGACGCCATCTGTGCATTCACGCACTCAGCAGGTCAGTCGGCATCAAGCCGTGGTCGAGTGAACGTCGTACCTGCGCTGGTTTAGTGTTTGTGGCCGTTTGAAATGTGTGCTGCAATAGAAAACCCTGCCAAATGTGAAGTGCGTGCTGTTATAAGGTTTTTTACTGCCAAAGGATATTCTGCAGCAGCTATTCATCGTGAGCTTTGTGCCGTGTACGGACCAAGAGTTATGAGTGAAGGAGTGGTCCGTGAATGGGTACGTTTATTTAAAAGTGGACGAGAAAACGTTCATGATGAAGAGAGGAGTGGTAGACCATCATTGGTGACGGACGAACTCGTTCAGACAGTTGATGCAAAAGTTCGTGAAAACCGACGTTTCACAATGTCGGAGTTGTCTACTGATTTTCCACAGATTTCTAAAACTCTCTTGTACGAGATAGTGACAGCAAGATTGGGTTACCGTAAGTTCTGTGCACGATGGGTGCCCAAAATTCTTACCGACCACCACAAAACTCAAAGAATGGCCTCTGCATTAGACTTTCTGTCACGTTATGAGGACGAAGGTGAACCATTGTTAAACAGAATCGTGACCGGGGACGAAAACTGGATTAAGTATGTGAACCCTGAGACAAAAGAACAATCAAAGATGTGGGCACATTCAAATTCGCCTACCAAACCAATAAAAGCCCGGCAAAATTTTTCTGCCCGAAAATTGATGGCAACGGTGTTTTGGGATGCAAAAGGGGTGTTGTTGGTTGAATTCATGGAACGTGGGACGACCATTAATCAAGACGTGTACTGTGAAACACTAAAAAAATTACGATGGGCTATACAGAACAAACGCCGTGGTATGCTGACTTCTGGTATCGTTTTTTTGCACGATAACGCCCGTCCTCACTCTGCTCGCAGAACAACAGCCCTTCTTGAGTCCTTCAAGTGGGACGTTGTCAACCATCCACCTTACAGCCCAGATCTGGCGCCAAGCGATTATCACCTCTTCATGCATGTGAAGAAATGGCTCGCGTCCCAGCGGTTTGATGACGACGAAGAGCTCAAAGATGCGGTCACAGGCTGGCTCCAGGCACAAGCGGGTGATTTTTATGCAGAAGGAATTTCAAAGCTTGTGAACAGATACGATAAGTGCCTCAATCGTTATGGAGACTATGTAGAAAAATAGTGCAAAGATGTAGTTGTAAGATGTATAAATTAAAATATTTTTATTTAACTTGGTGAATTTTTTGCAATCAACCGGAGGTTACTTTCTGAACGGCCCTCATATAATTATTATAATATTATCATTGTTAATAATGTTATTGTTGTTGTTGTTATTATTATTATTATTATTATTATTATTATTATTGTTATTATTAGTAATACTATTAGTAATATTATTAATAGTATTATTATTAGTAATATTATTATTATTATTATTATTATTATTATTATTATTATTATTAGTATTAGTATTAGTAATATTATTAATATTATTATTATCATTATTATTATTACTACTAATCTGCTACTTCTACTACTGCTGATAATCTATGAAAACCTACATTTGGTATTAAACGTTTCATCAAATAAATTATAATTGGAATAGAACTCACCATTTCTGTAGCTCATTCGCGATCAGACAGACAGTAATGTAGATCCTATTATGTGCATATTATCAATCACTATCATATATATCACTCTTCACTTTCTTTAATATTGAACGTTAAATTCCAAAGGAATGCACTCTGAATTTGATACAAGTTGTTTTGCGATTCCTTACTTTTGTTTTCATCAGATTTACAGTTGAAAACACTCGTTCTGCTGTGGCACTAGAATGTGGTAGACTCCAAAGACACCAGATAAATTTGTATAAAAGAGGGAACACTTTTTTTGAATCGGCACATTTCTTTTCCTGTACTACGCTCCAAAATTCTTGCGCTGTAGAGTTACACGTGCAGTGTCAGCATTGCACAATAGTCTCTATTCTGCGTCTATTTGCTGGATTTCTTCTGCTTTCAACAAATTAGGAAAACAAGAAGCAAATGGTGCAATTGACTGAAACTATTGGGATTTTAGCTCGTTCTAACACTTCCAACATTGTAAGAAGAGGATCAGTTACATAAAATCGACTTTGTATCTGGCAAACTAATTCAGTGTAGAAATCAACACAGCATAATTTGAAAACTTGTACACGTTTCTTTGGCAGGGATGATTTTGTCAGAGATATTTGAACTTTGGCACCAAAGTACAAGTTTTCAACAGGAAGAAATACTTTTACATCACTATATTCAATTTTATGTATTTCAGTGGTTTTTAAATGTTCAGGTTTAATCTAGCAGTCAAGGATAGTTCACAATGCAGAAACAGTGTACACTTTCAGATTGTGAATTTGAGGTTCTTTGCTTTGCATTTGCTTGTTTAGACTGTTAAGAATATGTAAAACAAACTGAAGGAACTCCAGGTATAGCTTGTTGTAGGGTGATTTTGCTTGTTCAGAATTACTGCAGTTGCTTACAGTTTCTCGCCAGTAGCAGCGCGAGTGAAGTAGAGAATAAGGGTATCATACTGCTCTAATACACGAGAAACGACTAACTCGAGAAATAATCACTGTGTTTGGCTTGGCTGTAATAATTTGTGTGGCTTAGTGTTGACAAAAGTTTGAAAACCATTGATAGCTTCTGTATGCTTTGCACTAGCATGAAAATAATTGAAGACATCTCGAACAAGATCTTCTGACTCCCATGGAAGTTTAGTGCAAGCATAGGATGAGCACAAATTGAATGAATGGCAAACACATGTCATTGTAAACAAGTCTGGTATATCATTCTTTAGAAGAACTGACAGAGAATGTCTTTACCCATTATAACACTAGCTCCATCTGCGGCTAATCCAATGAGGCTGTCTTTGTAAGGAATGTTTTTAAAAGTAAGTTTACCACATTTTGATATAACTTAATTGCATTAGCATTACTTACAGATATCAAATCCAAAAAGGAATCCAAAATCCTGCCTATACCAGAATCAAATCAAACAACCAAACACAAATGTTTAGAAGAACTGACGTCTGTAGATTCATCCACAATTATGGAAAACTTATTTTTTCTCAGCATTGCATATAACATTTTCCTACTTTCAAGACCCAAAACGTTCTTCAGAATAGCTGTTGCTTTTGTTTGAGAACAGGTTATCCGTTTTGCAATTTCAGAATCAGGGCATATTGATTTAACTAGAGGGCAGATGTTCCATAACATTAAAAGAAATATTATGCTCTGCTAGAAAAGCAACAAGATGAATTTCATCTCCTTTTACTTTGGTAGTTGAATCAGGGGACTGAAGTGCAAATGTCCTACTAGCCGTTTAGCAGACTGTATATGTTTGTTATTACATGCCTCTCCAAAGCAGTTTTACCACTTGATGCAATATTTATAGTATAATCACATACTTTGCAAAATGCGAAAGTAGACCCCTTTTTATAAGATGTTAACCAGCCACTATATTTACCCTCTTGCTCCCATTCAGCTTTGTAGTTCTGACTACTTCTGTTTCTTACTCATGTTCAGTGAACACTATAACAGCATAGGTAGTTAAAATATAAAACCATACACACACTAATTTAATACTACCAAGCAACACTGACAGTAATTTTCGGTTCGTTCTTTAAACATGACTGCAACGCAACTGAAAAACTGATTTAATTTTTAAGTTGCTGTAGTATGATTATTTTATTGAACCAAACATGGCAACTGTTATTGTCAGGTGGAGGAAAGAGGAAGGGACAAGCTAATCACAACAGCGATAAGCCTCCCTAGGATAAAGATGCATAATCTAAATAATGCTGTATATGCACAGAAACACCGAGATTTAATGCTGATACAAACAGAAATGAGAAGCGTAAACGCAATTGATAAATAGCAAATTTCAATAACCTAATTAAACTACTTTGAAGGACATATCTCTCTTTGATGTATGTTGAATAAGAGGTTATTGTTTCTTTGTTATCTCAAGTGTACAGTTCAAAAGAATATATATTTCTTCCACTTTCTTATCAGCACAGCCCAGATTTCAAAAGCAAGCTGTGATTATGAGGCAATCCAGATGTGGTATACTGTTTGTGTAAACAGGTGATTATATTAATCTTTCGTCTTTATACACAAGGGAATGACTTGCCTGAAAATCTTTTTCGGAAGGGTGAATTATACGATTTCAAGGAAAACATGTTTAAAAATGGATAAATATGTAAAAAGCAGGAGATTTTGAAGTGTGTTCAGTTTTTAACAGTAGATTTGCAAAAAAGTAGATCTGCAAAATCAGTAGATCTGGCAACCCTGCCCCCGCCTCTCATTCCACCAATTGCTCCATCACCTTTCCAATGATCCATTTTGCCTTCATTTCATACCATCATCAATCTCACTATCATACCTGGTGCTTGGCTGACCACCCACTTCCAGGTCTTCACTCTATGCAGTCCATAGGCTCGTCTGCATCCTGATAGGCATCTGACCCTAGGCACTGACTTGTAAGTCCTAGGCGGTGTAAGTCCTCCATAAGGAGAGGGTAATCAGATAAAGAAGATTTAATAACTGTTAGGCAGGGAAATGTGTTTTACAAAATTCAGAAAAAGGTTTAAAAATTGAGTGTTAAATGTTAATTTTTTTACATACATTTGTGTATTTTTAGAATATAAAATACATATTTACATCTGAAAATCACTTACATTTTAATCTACATCTTAGTTTACATTGCAAAATGAATATGACAAGAACAGCTGAGCAGTGGTAAGGGCGTATTGCCAATGTAATTGATGATTTCAAGAAGCAGTAGGTTTGTTCCAACATGATCCAGTATCAGTTCTGGCATGCGCAGTACCTAAGTAGTATTGCAACATGACAAAACTTCCGAACTAGTTCTGAGAGCATGCTCGGTTATGCATGTGCATAAGAAAATGTAGGTATTAGTTTGGAATGCTTTCAGAAGCACTTGTTGGAACATCATTATCTCTAATATTGAATAACTGCACATGTATAGTAGGCCATTAGCACAGATTATGGCTATTAGTTTATATGATTTGCGCATGTCCAGAATTTGCAATTCCTGCTTTTGACCAAGAACCGATTTCACTGGTTCCTATGGTAGCCACAAAACTTAAAGGTGACTGATAGTTGACTATTACTATTCTTTTTGCTGTTGTACAAATTAATTTTGTGGGTGCAAATGATACTCTGAATATTCAAATCTTTAAGAACAGACTGTATTAATGGCTTTTAGAAAATCCCTTTTATAGTGTGCAAGAATTTTATGAACAAAATAAGACTGGATTGTAAACCTATAAAAATCTTAGTTTGTAAATATATTAAGTGTAAATCTTAAGTTAGCAATGTTTGTATGTATTTATAGAATGAGTATAGTAAGTTGTTTTTGTAGAAGTCTATTGTAATTATTGTAATTACTAAATGACTAATAAAGATACATATATTACTGCCTGTACAGCATGTTTAACTACACAATGCTGCAAGGCATGGCAATCCTATGATTGGATTTTGTGTTGAGCAAACCACCATTATATTTTGCGACAGTTATAACTAGTCCCCAAACTGGTGGAAGAGCAAGTTGGAAATTCAGAACCAGGTCTGAAGGATTTTCTGTCATGTTTGGAAGACTGCTTAGCTACTGCACATGCTCAGATAACAGAACTGATTCTGGATTGTGTCGGAGGAAACCTTGTAAAGCCTACAATGCATCCTTAGGTTATTCAGAATCACAGAGTAATAATGGTTCAAGTAATGTTGAAGCTGTACAAACTTCCAAACTAATTCAGAGAGCGTGTTCATTTGTGCATGTGTGTAAGAAAATGTTGGTATTAGTTCAGAAGGCATTCAGAACATGTTTAAAACTGCTTGTTGGAACAAACCTAGTGTAATGCATATTTTAGCATTTATAGAATGCAACAGTTTTACTTACAATCCGTGAGAAATTAATAATAATAATAATAATAATAATAATAATAATAATAATAATAATAATAATAATAATAATAATAATAATAATAATAATAATAGTCATAATCATCATAATGTATAATCCACTTTCCACACGTCTTAGTCTTTAAGGTCAGGGAAATATATAACTTTATATTGTAACAAAATGACAAAATCTAGTCCAATTACTTTTCTATCACTTTATTGTCTTCTGAAATTTGATCACAAATACTGTTTTCTTCTCATTGTTAATGCAGTCTACAGTCTTTTATATTGTCACAGCTCACAACTTTTACTTCTCATAACCTTGCCTCAGTCCTTTAAGTGCCTTTCTTCACTTTGTCTCTCATACACTAACTACAACGGTACAATCACTTGATGCAATCTTCTTCCTAATGACCAATGTGTCTTCCTCAATGACGCACGCGCACCCATGCACAGCTGTCTCGCACTCACTGACGCACTGACCGACTCATGTCTGTAACCGTAACTCACTGTAGCTGCTCTGCTTTTCCCTCGCCTCCTTATATAGAGGGTATGACATCACACAGACCTTTCTCAAATCTCTCGCAAATGCACTGCTATACTGATTTCATCAAAAGGATTGGTCATGATGTAAACAGAAACATGTGTTTAAACATGAATCAACTGTACGTTCATTGGCTGATGCCGTGCATTACAAGGTACATTACTTACAAAGTGGTTTGCTCAGTACTAACGAACTGCTGGATCTTCTCTCTCTCTCTCTCTCTCTCTCTCTCTCTCTCTCTCTTTAATTAACTAATGTCCTCCAACATTGTGTCATATCGGATGAATGAATGAAATGAAATGGGTGAAATGATGCTCAAATAAGCCCGACTCCATGGAGCTTTAAGTTACCCGACATTCGTCTTCTCAGGATAAGGGAAAATCTCGAGGAAAAAACCTTACCCGGATAACTTACCCTAAGCGAGATTCGAACTCGCGACCTCTTGAACATGAGGCAGACACGCTAACCATCACGCTACCGAGGCGGGCTGCTGGATCTTCTCTCTGTAACGTGAAAATGGTATGTTTAACTTGTTAGTATAGTATATAGAACTGTAGCAAAATGAATCTAATGCTCTTAAACAGAAAATGAGCGAAGAGCATGAGCAGACTGCCTGCCTTCTGAAGCGGGAAGGTGAACCATCATGCCAAACAAGTTAGTAAAATATGGCAGAGGGAAGCTTCTAGTGGGTGGTGAGGAAGTTATGATTCTGAATGTGTTTCGCAAAATATGTGAGAAATATCCTACTTTGGCTATCAAGGATATTGTTAACCTGACAGCAGAGTTTACAGGTGTCAGCATTAAGTATAAATTCCGCGTGCTGTGAAAGGTTAAAATCAGGCTAGTTAACCATGCCTGGAAAACCAAGCAAATGTAAAAAGCCAGCAAAGTTCAGTGTGACAAATTTGTTAGGAGTGCAGTGTGTAAAAAAGTTAATCATTTCTTCCTCATTAACGAGCCACCTACCATCAAGAAAGTGCTTGCGTTTGTCAACAAAGACCCCGACCTTCCTACACTCAAGCAAACTTCTTTTTACAAGCTGTTACTTGACATAGATTTTGAGTTCTGGAAAAGAAATGATAAGAGCACTGTTATTGACTGAGATATATTTGTTATTTATGTTTTTAGTTCAGAGTACTATACGCAATTGTTATCTAATGAGTAGTGTGTTTTCAACTATTGCGTGAAGAGGTTGGTGGGTCGCAGGCAGGCGATTGTTGCAGGATCCACATGGTGATGAAAGTAGTGCTGATACTGCTCTAGTCAGAGCAAGAAAGTGGAGGGGTGCATGATTAGGCATTGTTTACATTAGGACCAAGCCTTTTGATGAAACCAGTATAGTGACATAGCCAGATAGTTCTCAAAGGCTCTGGAGAAAACCTCTTTTGTGTAGCTGCTTCATTGTTGTTAATCACGTGTTCGTTTGCGCAAGTTCTGTGGAAGCTTTAACTTGCGCCTTTGTTTGCTCACCGGCCTGGTGTGTGATGTGAAGTAGCTTAGCCCCATCTGTCCTTTGTTGTGTGTTGAGCCTGACATCACACTATACATAGGCACTTACTCCTTGGGACAATGGGAGGTCCTGCCCCATACTCGCACAGGCAGGGAAGCAAATATGTGTTCTTGCCACCTAATAATAAAATGCTAAGTAACAGGATTTTCTGTAGAGTTTGTGGCTATGTTAAGGAAAAACATTACAGAACAGACCTTAATCACCATGCTCTGACAATTGTTTATCACCTTCAACAACTAACATGTATGTAAGGTTGAATTTAGAATGACCTGTCAGTTTTGAACCTTAAGTTTCAATTTATATAGTGAACTGTGTCCATAAAGTTGATATTAAGTATCCAGTTAAATAACTGTTAACCATACAACATTATTTGGATGAGACGCAGGTTAATGAGAGTATTGCACTTCCAAAATATGAGTAGACACCACTGTATTGGGCATAGATATTACCTGTAGCCGATCTCATGTGACACATTGACGATAATTGATATCTCTCATTACAGACACCATGCGACATCACACGCATCTCTCCACATGCTGCGCAGACTAATACATTAGCAGTGTTGATGTTAAGTATCTCTCTTAGGCTGGATTTACTATATGTCAGTAGATTTCCTGGGATGTAAATGATCTCCTGTGGTTAAATAAGGAAATTGAAGCTATTAACAGTGAAGCAACAAGATTCTAAAGTAAAAACAAATTAGAAACTAAAAACTTCACTTATCTTAGTAATATTGCAAGTTGTTGGTGCAAAGCTGACTAAAGTTTCGAGTTGACTCCAAATTTGAGAATGAGTTGGAGTAGCCATTATCGAATTTGCTGCTCTCTCTTCTGTCATTTCAATCTACCCACATACGTAATGTCTGTCTCACTGTCCTCCCATTCTACTTGGTTATACCCAACTTTCTTGTTTACCTGGTTTATTTCTACTCGACTTAGGAATTGCCTCTTTGTTGTTTGAGTAGCTTGCACTAGTTTGTTTGCATCCACTCACTCTATCTAGGATTGCTTGTAACATTTTCAATTCCCTGCCACCATCTTTTTTCTCCATCAAATTTTTGTCACCAGTCATAGCTTCTTTCTTCTTGTCGCTGATTTTCCCTCTTTTCTCTCTTGTATCTGTCCTTGAGGTGATAGACTTTTCTCTCTCAGCAATTCTTTGAAATGTGATACATCTGACTTACTAATTTTCTGTGTTTCCTGACTCGTCACTTCTTGAATTTCTGCTACTATGTCTGTTAATTCATTCTTTTCCTCTGTAATTTGTCCATCTGCCCATAGTTTTAAACCTCTTATGTACGTCTGTGTCCCCTCACATTTTGCTTGTCTTCCTGTTCTATTAATTAATTTCATTTGCTGTCTTTGGTCGTGTGATAAATATTTGTTGATAAAGATATTTATTCCTTTCAATTTTTTTGTCTGTTTCAGTATGTTGTAGGTTGTATATGTACTTTTAAATTTTCCTAGAATGTTCTTTCTCCCATTTCTTCTTCCAAAACTAAATGCTTCAGGTGTTTCATAGTTACTAGTGTTCATCTGTAACTTCTGCTCCAAGACTTCTTTTATCTCTTGCCTTGGAACGAAGCCCGTCCTTTCTTCTATTCTGACAAATACCAAGGTATATTCCTTACCTCTGTCTTCTCATTTTTCCATTTTCTCTTTGATGTTTTGTTTCTATATTATTAAGTATTTCCTCTTCTTTCTCGACTAGCTCTGTTCTTTTATTTCCCTCTGCCCTGCCTTCCATTGCTAATATTTTTCCTGTTTCACCCAGTTCTGCTATCACTTCATCCTTTTCACTCTTACTCATGGGAGTGTTCTCGGCATACATCTGCACTCTCTCGCTGCTAACTCGGTACTCCTGCAATTATATAAAAAGGACTCTGCCGAAAACTCATATGAACTCTGTCCAGCCACCGGATCACCCTTGGCGAAACATCGGGAACCTGGAAACCCACTGCACCACGGCCTACAAGCCTGGAGAATATGCCTAGACATCAATTATTGCATTGTCCATTTCCACTATTATTTTGTGGATGCCACTTGTTGAAGACATTGAACAATACCTTTCCATTGTTTTAAACACTTCTATAGCCTTTTGATTCATATAGAGTGTGTGAAATGAATTGCTACATCTTCTTCTTTACCCTCCCCGCATGGAGGACAGACACCACCTAGTACAAGCCTGTGCCTGAGTTCGGATGCCTGTTAGGGAGCAGATGAACCTATGGATTGGACAGAATGAGGACCTGAAAGCAGGTGGTTAGCCCAGCATCAGATATGATAGCGAGGAAGAGGAGAATATGAAATGCAAGCAAAATGGATGAATGGAAAGGATGATGGAGCATTTGGCGAGTTGTGTGGTGGGGGAAACCAGAAAAAACCCACCCAGATGCCACTTCGACCACCATGAATACCACATGTGGGTTGCTAGGATCGGACCTGGGCCGCCTTGGTGGTAGGTGAACGGTCTAAACTCTCAGCCATGGCACTGCCATTGCTACATCTTTTTATGTAAATGATGGTATTCATAGAACACACTCATACAAAAGCATATTTATGAGTTTCCTTAAATTTTCTTTAGAGTCCAGTTTGGGCTTAGTTAATCGTAGTGGACCAGTTGATAGAATGTTTTTCTTTGATGAAAACTGATTTAAGTTAATTTGTTTTGTGTTTACAGAGGCATTCCGTTCTCGTGATAAAGAAATGAAAGGCATCATCACCATTGGTTTTGAAGAATTTCTTAGTGTAGCACTCAGTTGTTCAATATAAGTTATACTAGTGTAACCGAATGGCCAAACTTGTCAAATGTTTCTTAATTGCTTGCTTCTTTCTGAATGTGTTTTTAAATGTTGCTATATCAAGTATTTCTGCATCATGTTCATCCTGGCTACAATGTATATTTTTGCTATAAATATAAATAATGACCATTCCAAATAGTGTCATGTATTTTATTGCATACCAGTGGCTTATTTTATGTATGAGTGGTAAAATGCATGTAACTGCAAATCCGTGGTGTACATAATTTCTTTTCTCCCATTTAATTTTAATAGGTTATGCCGTATGTTTTCCACAAATAAGATATGTTTTAATTTTAAGGCATTCATGTTTAAAAAACAAACATTTAATTGCATTAATATTGGATGTGTAAACTTACTATTATTCTGCTTATTTGTCTGCTTATCAATGGCTCTAGCACAGGAGTCGGCAAATTGGTCATTGCAATTGCACAAGTTGAGACATCAGGGAACACAACCTGGCATGCACATGATGCATGGTTCGAAGGAAAGGGTTTGAAAGCTGCAGTGCTGCATAAAGGAACTTCAACAACACACATTTGATTCTATACAGGCTTAGTACATATACAAAGACTGAGAGGGCTTTAACATTTATTTTTCATTAATGTATTCTTTACTTCATCGGGAGTGTTACAGTTTCGCATACATCTAATGTTAATTCATAGTCTGACATACAACAGGACAAGTAGGTTTTCATCTGTCAACTGTCATTTGCTTTTAGGTTTTACAATCTTCAGTATAGAACAAAATTGCTCACACATAGTACTAATATGCACTGCAAATGAACAGAGAAACGGAAATGTCATATCAAGTCCTCTAAATAAATTTTAATATGTATTGCAGCTGAACTGGCCATTCATGTGAAGTACAGGATTTTACAAGTTGTGCTCAATAAGCCCGGAGAATTGTTCTTAGTCACTACAGAATTTCACAGACTCTGATTTCATCCTACAGTTTAACACATAGTATCTCACACTGGTCACCACATCTTGTACACATACAATCTGGGCTGGGCTCATGGAAATCAATGCACAGAGAGTCTTGTCACTGAATGGTGTAATTCATAACCTCCTTGAGTCCAATCACGGCTTGTCATGGCATCAGTAACATAGAATTCATGTCATATTTTGTGTTCCCCTCATGTAATTCACACAGTGGATCCTGATACACTTTCATTGCTGGCAGTTGGAACTTCATTCACAGCTCTTCTATGTAGAAGGGCTCTTTGGCCAGTTTATGTACAAACCGGGAGGGTGTGTACTTAGAGAGACAAAGCACCCTTTTCAAGTATGTGGCCTTCAGTTTTATTTTGCGAGGCTTGTTTTCTTTAGATGTGCTATATATTTTCCAGTCCGTATGTCACAACGGGATCCACTTTGAGGTCAAATAGTTGTAGGTGTGTTTACACAGAGAGTTTGTGTATTGACTTTATATCACTTATGGCTCTTGTGGCGGTGTTTACTCTGTCATTTATATGATATGTGAAAACGATTCCCTTTGTCTGTAGAATAATTCCTACGTACGTGAAGCTTGTTTCTGATTTTAGCGGTGTTTCACCAATGTAGAAGGTGCTGCATTTTCCCCCTCTTATGAAGGTCATGGAGACTGTTTTCTCTTCGTTCAGTGCTAGATGCTCTCTTTTGCCCACTCCACTAATTGGTTGAAGGCCTGCTATAAGTTGCTCTCTGAGATTGAGGTCAGTGGCATGTCGTCTGCATACGTCAGTAGGTTTACATTGTGAGGCTTTATCGCTTTGATGATGTCTTCCATAGTTAAGATGAAGAGCAAGGAGCTTAGCGGGTCCCCCTGCAGTGCCCCAACAGTTTGCCATATCAGGTTTGATTTGTCTATACCATAATTTACCGTATTTTATCGCATAAGGCCCCCCCCCCTTGCATATTTCTCTCCCCTATGATTTTTCATCACTAAAAATTATTTACCTATTAAACATCGCATAATTCCCTCTCCTGGTTCGTTCTTATTGGAGCGGCCTTCAAATTACTTGATAATGGACAACAATCGACGCAGCGGTGCCTGTCACGGACAACAATGGACGCAGTGCTTGCCACAAAAATACTCGTATTGCCATTGTCACAACATATCGTAAAATTGAAATATGAAGTTGCAGACGTGTTTCTAAGATTGTTACAAGTCGTCATATTGCTAAGAAGAGCTTAAAAAAAAAAAAAACTGGTATATCTTGTGCCATTAATGGTACTGACGACATGTTATGGAATAGTGAAAATGAAGATGTGTTATATGAGCCTGATATAAATGAAAGTAGTGATGATAGTGACAAACGTGAGACCGCAGAATAGTCAGAGAAAAGAAACAATGAAACAATACATTGTAGGCTCAATGAAACCGTGGTATGTATCCAGTTCATTCACAAATTACTGTATACTTATATAACTTTTATATAATACTGCATGGTTTCCCTTCCTTTTTGAATTCCTAGAAGCACCACTCGCATAATTCCCTCCCCAGTGTTTTCAAGCAAATTTTTCGAGAAAAAAAGGGGGGGGGGGGAATTATGTGATAAAATGCGGTATTTCCACCCATTTGTTAGTGAGAAGATCTCTAATGACTGACAGCAGGTAATGTCTTGGGCCTAAAGTGTTTTCCAGCTTCTTCATTAGAATGGTTCTATGAGGGCCGTTCAGAAAGTAACCTCCGGTTGATTGCAAAAAATTCACCAAGTTAAATAAAAATATTTTAATATATACATCTTACAACTACATCTTTGCACTATTTTTCTACACAGTCTCCATAACGATTGAGGCACTTATCGTATCTGTTCACAAGCTTTGAAATTCCTTCTGCATAAAAATCACCCACTTGTGCCTGGAGCCAGCCTGTGACCGCATCTTTGAGCTCTTCGTCATCATCAAACCGCTGGGACCCGAGCCATTTCTTCGTATGCATGAAGAGGTGATAATCGCTTGGCGCCAGATCTGGGCTGTAAGGTGGATGGTTGACAACGTCCCACTTGAAGGACTCAAGAAGGGCTGTTGTTCTGCGAGCAGAGTGAGGACAGGTGTTATCGTGCAAAAAAAAACGATACCGGAAGTCAGCATACCACGGCGTTTGTTCTGTATAGCCCGTCGTAATTTTTTTAGTGTTTCACAGTACACGTCTTGATTAATGGTCGTCCCACGTTCCATGAATTCAACCAACAACACCCCTTTTGCATCCCAAAACACCGTTGCCATCAATTTTTGGGCAGAAAAATCTTGCCGGGCTTTTATTGGTTTGGTAGGCGAATTTGAATGTGCCCATATCTTTGATTGTTCTTTTGTCTCAGGGTTCACGTACTTAATCCAGGTTTTGTCCCCGGTCACGATTCTGTTTAACAATGGTTCATCTTCGTCCTCATAACGTGACAGAAAGTCTAATGCAGAGGCCATTCTTTGAGTTTTGTGGTGGTCGGTAAGAATTTTGGACACCCATCGTGCACAGAACTTACGGTAACCCAATCTTGCTGTCACTATCTCGTACAAGAGTGTCTTAGAAATCTGTGGAAAATTAGTAGACAACTCCGACATTGTGAAACGTCAGTTTTCACGAACTTTTGCATCAACTGTCTGAACGAGTTCGTCCGTCACCAATGATGGTCTACTACTCCTCTCTTCATCATGAATGTTTTCTCATCCACTTTTAAATAAACATACCCATTCACGGACCACTCCTTCACTCATAACTCTTGGTCCGTACACGGCACAAAGCTCACGATGAATAGCTGCTGCAGAATATCCTTTGGCTGTAAAAAACCTTATAACAGCACGCACTTCACATTTGGCAGGGTTTTCTATTGCAGCACACATTTCATACGGCCACAAACACTAAACTAGCGCAGGTACGACGTTCACTAGACCACGGCTTGATGCCGACTGACCTGCTGAGTTCGTGAATGCACAGATGGAGTCGCTACTACCCGCACTGTGGCCGATCGGAGGTTACTTTCTGAATGGCCCTCGTATATATTGTGTCAAACGCCTTGGAATAGTCAACAAATATTGCAAAATTAAATTTAATTAATTGATCAACTACTTTGCTGAAGTAGTGGATATGGTTCTGGATACTCCCCCCTCAGTACCAAAAGCATTACAAAAAAAATGGGCATAAGTAACAACATGCATCACCTGAATTCAATGTAGGGACAGTCTCGCTGCTCGAAGTTAAAAAAACAATATCCGGATCCAAATCAAAAACGTGAAAAAGGATGGAATGAAATCCCACCTATGTTAGTAAAAGAAGTGCAAGAAGAATTGTGTGTACCACTTCCTTGCGTATACAACCAGTAACTTATACTGGGAGTTTTTCCGGAAAGAATGAAATATGCAATAATCCACCCAATTCACAAAGGAGGGGGTGATGAGTTAAAAAATTACTGGCCAATCTCGGTGCTCCCATATTTCTCTTTAATTTTAGAAAAAATAGTGCATTCAAGATTAATAGCTTACCTCGAAAAAGCAAGTCGGTCTGGGTGCCTCAGTTGGTTAAATGCTGGCTTACTGATCCCAAGGTTGCGGGTTCAAATCCGGCCCAGACCAGTGGTTTTTAAGTGTGCTTAGAAATGACAGCTCCATGTCGTGGTCCTGGGTCCACGCCTTTATGTAGTATATACAAATGATCTTCCAGTCACTGTTAGCAGACAACAGATACTTTATGCTGATGATACCTCAATTATTTTGAATGGTACAGATATTCAAAATTTAAAGACAAACCTTAACCAAGCTGTAAAACAATTGGAAGCGTGATTTACTTGCAGCGGTTTGAAACTCAGTAAAACAAATATGTTGTTGTTAGCTAATGCTGGATTTCTGACAATGAAGCCATTAATCCTCTTGCTCTCCAATATTTTTCACTGATGGATGGGGTGTTAGAAATCGCCGGGTATATTTGAAGGTAGTCTTGGCCCATTTCCTCTTGCAGATCACATAGAGGACAGAGTAGTGAAGAATATATCCCAATTCTGTTTAAATGTTTTGCCAGACAATCATGTCCTGTAATCAACCTGAAGGTTGCAACTTCTGTTTTTCGAGGATACTTAGGAATTACTGTTTGAATGTTCGGTAGTTCCCATCTTTTATTTTTTGATTTTTCATAGTAATATTTTGCAATAATTTTTTTGAATTCAGAGTTGACTAATCTTTTAGCTGCATAAAATGGTAGATTAACTATAGATTTCTGTACACTGCCGGTACCCTTTTGTGCAAGAAAATCAGCTTTCTCATTACCACTCAGTCCACAGTGAGCTGGTATCCATTGGAAGACTAGGTGTTTTTGAAGTGCTGTTAGATGGGTAAGGATTTTCCAACATTCTATAATATAGAAATCCTGCAATTTGAATCCATGCCAGAAAATAATACACAAACAAACTTGTTAGCTTCAGCCTCTGCAAAAGAAGTAAAATTTTTAGGATTATTCATAGACGAGCGTCTCAAATGGACCAGTCACTTAAATTATGTAGAAAAAAAGCTGAATATCGTCTGTTTCAACATGTCCTGCTTTGGTCATCTCTTGTTCTCTTCCGACCCTGCTATTAGGGTTCCCGAGGGCTAGGGAGTCTTTATTTTTCCAACCTCTCCATTTCTCTAATTTCTCTATAAAATCTTAACCCCTAACATGCTGACCTGTCATGGCATGTAATACGTCCTCTGATTGGTAATCAGAGGATATGGTCGGTGAATTTATTTTGATAACTCTCCCGGTCAGGTCGGTGAGACCCGCAAACCAACGACAGGTGCGGTCCTCCAGACATTCTGGGGGTTATGAGAGAGTGATGTGACCGCCAAAACATAAAAATATGGTGCTCTCTAAAAAGCGGCTACTATTACTGCTATTGCTTTCTTAATATTGGAGAGCAGGAGGATTAATGACTTCATTGTCAGAAATCCAGCATTAGCTAACAACACCACCATCATGTCCTGCTTGGCCCAAGTTACAAACTTAGAAACTAGAAAAATCATGTATTTCAGTTACTTTCGCTCAGTTGTTTCTTATGGAATAAGTGTATGAGGTAATGCAACAGGTTGGGAGAGAATTTTTAAAATTCAAAAGAAAGTTATATGTATACTGACCCACTCAAGCTATAGAGCTTCTTGCAGGCCACTATTCAAAGCATTAAAAATCCGGACACAGCCTAGCCTATACATGTATAATCTAATTATATACGTGCACAATAACTGACAGATTTATAGAAAACCAGCACCAGCATGATCATAACACAAGGGGAAAAAGAGAAATAAATACCCAGCTCATAGGCTTGCACTGTTTGAAAAAAGTGTACAATACATGGGGTGTAAAATATATAATAAATTGCCACAAGGGATTAGGAAAATCCTAAATCCAAATGTTTTTAAAGTGTATTTGCTGATAAGGCATATCACTCAGTCACAGAATACATGGAAGATGTACAGTGACCTTAATTTTAATTGTCTTTAATCTTAGCAAACCTTTACTGTACATTTTTTTACACATTTAATATTCTCTTTTATATTCTATACTGTGTTGGTAAATAAGTTGACTTATTTTGTTCCTTAAGTTGTAATTATGTATTGATGAGTCACCAATTTACAAGCACCTGCTCACCCAGGTAAGTGTAATGTGATGAATAAAATACTATTACTGAAGCAGAGGACCCAGCACAGAGCCTTGCAGTACACCAGTGGTAATTGTTCTCCAATTTGATTTATAAATTCCAGAGCTACATTTAGTAATTGCACTTTGTTTGCGATTGGACAGGTATGAGTGAAACCACTTTAAGTTTTGATCTTTTATAATGTAATATTCAAGTTTTTGTAAAAGAATTTGATGACTTCGCAGTCAAAAGCCTTAGAAATGTCAGAAATTACTGCATCAGTTTTTTTCTGTGAATCTAAATTTAGTGCTATTTCATCTACTATTGTGGTTACAGCTGTAATTGTCGATAATTTTTTTCTGAAACCATGTTGGCAATCGTTTAATATTTTATTTTTTCCAAAAAATCTTTTAGTCTAACATATACTAATTTTTGTAATATGGTTGAGCAACTTGTCAAGACTGATATTGGATGATTGTTTTTTTTGTTCATATGAGCCACCTTTGGGCAAGGGAGTTATTAATGCATACTTCATCTTTTGTGGAAAAACATCATAATGAAAGGATTGGTTAAATATTTTTGCAAGTGGCTCACTTATTGTATTTGCGATTATTTTTACAAGCCATCTACTAGAATTTTTTGATTTCAAAGTTGAGATGTTTTTTACGTCATTCATTGTTACATATCCAAGATCAAAAGCCTGTGGATTTTTAAGAGCATGAAGCATGCATGGGGGTGTTTTTCGAATTACATTTGGAATATTCGTAAAATATTTGTTCCAATGGTTTAGCCGTATCTACTGTAATATTATTACTTAATGATTCACTTTGTTGCTCATTTCTTAGCCCTAATTCACATTTAATTAACTGCCATGTGGCTTTACTTCTGTTACGAGCTTCTTTTATATATTTTTCAATGGCCATTTGTTTGACTTTCCTTATAACCATTTTATAAATTTTGCAATAACACGAATAATAGTTTTTTAACTGTAAGTTATTTGATTCTTTGGTAAGTCTGTACAATAATCTTTTCCTTGCACTCGATACTCTGATACCCGGGGTACACCAGTTTGACGAGAAGTTTTTATATTTTTGTTTGCATACTATTTTAGGGAAACAATTATTATAAACAATAAAGAATTGATTTAAAAATGTATTGTAATTTTCATCAACAGTTTGTGATATGTCAAAGTACCTACTTATATCTGAAATCTGATTTTTAAAATTAGTTATGTTTACATCACTAAATAATCATATTTTATATTTTTCATTCTTTTCATTTTTTGTACATTCATTCAGAAAAGTAACAAATAATGCTTCATGATCAGAGAAACCAGTTTCGACTGTTCTCAATTTCCACTTTCATATAGAGTATTAGTAATTATGTTATCAATACAAGTATTAGATGTGTTGGTTACTCGAGTTGGTTCTTTGCATTGAGGGCATTCTTTGCATACCAACAACATTTAAGAATTTGTTTACCATTCCCCTCTTTAATGAACAATGTGAATTTAGCATATACAAATTGCTATCAGTTGCAATTATAACGTGTTTACCTTTTTCTTTGTGTAGTTTTATTAATAGATATTCAATTTTTTTTAAAAAAATTCAAAGGTATTGTAATAAGGCACTATATATATAGAGACAGCAATGATCTTCAGCTCAATTAGTTCAATTACATATATTTTGAATACATGGTCTTCTGAATATACTTTTAGATCTTCTCTTATTTTTATCATTATGTTTTTACATAACCAAATTTTAACTATTATGCATGAACCTCACCGCTGTCCTGTTTTTCTACAGTAATAGTCGGCTACATTATAACCTTGTAGTTTGTGTAGTAATTTGATTTCTGAAATTCTTAAACAGTGTTTATTTAAACATATAACTGAGATATTAGTGAAATATGTGTAATTCTTCCAGAAATATTTCCAACGATTCTAATTTTGTTTTTATTCCTTATACCTATACTAAGATACATTAATCAATTGGTCTCAGAACATTGCTTACTCCTTACATTATTTGTTGTATCTTGTTTTGAATTACTAACCTGACAAGATGTTTTTACACCATTGACCTAACCAGTTTACCTGATGTTTGCATATTATATTTACGTCTTTTATAACCTCACTCAATTTGTGTGATCCCTAGGGCTAGGAAATTCATGCATTTGCATGTTTTTTCATAAAGGTTAAAAATGTATGCTTTTACATTATGTGCACGAATTATGGAATTTTCAGTTATTTGGAAATGATTTTATGGTGTATATAACTGCATATTTTCTTGATTTTGATAAATGCATAATATTTCAATATTATAACCCTATATTGCGTATTTTAATGATTTTTATGGTTTTTTATTATTTTTTCCATCTGTATAATATTTTTCATACTGGTAGTATTGCACATGATGCAACTCAGGAAGATTTCAATATTATAGCCCCTATATTGCATATTTTAATGATTTTTATGGTTTTTTTATTATTTTTTCCATCTGTATAATATTTTTCATATTGGTAGTATTGCATATGATTATGCAACTCGCAAAGCGAGTCATGTCATGCAGTGAATCCCCTGTTTCCATCCTTTCATTATATGTATGTGCATAGAAAAAAAATTATTTTCTTGTTTAACTACGCTGCCAATTGCCAGGACCACATCAGCGTCGCCGGTGTGCCGGAATTTTGTCCCGCAGGAGTTCTTTTACATGCCAGTAAATCTACTGACATGGAGCTGTTTTTAAGCGCACTTAAACACCATCGGCCTGGGCCGGGTTTGAACCCGCGACTTTGGGATCAGTAGGCCAGCGTCTAACCAACTGAGCCACACAGACCGACTGTATGTGCATAGAGAATAATCAGTGCGTTATCTGAGAGGTTCATATAACAAAGATAAAGTACAGGTCAACGTTTTGAGCAGCAAGATTTTAGCAACGCTTGCCTGCCCACCAGTATTTGTGTCATGGTCTTCAAACGTAACAGTGTTGTGAACTGGTTCCCACCAAATTAAATTAGGTGTATAAAAGGTTAAAAAGCTTTTCAAATGTCAAAAATAAAACCAGCTTCGAGTGCTAGATTAATTAATTTACAGAGAGTTTTCGGGTGATTTAATATCTACAGATAATAGTGTACTGTTTTGTGGAGCGTGAGAAAAATGTAGGGAGTGCGAAAAGATTTCAAATAGTTCAGCACATAAACACAGCATAACATAAGGAGAGTTTAATCAGAAAACTCGCAAACAAAGAGCCTGTTGAAAGTAGTGTGTTTGGGAAGTAGGGTTACTGAATTTTCCTATGACTTGTGCCAAGCATTTTTAGCTGCTGATATTCCCTTGTTCAAAATTAATAATCCCGACATTTAAAAACTTTCTTGCCAAGTACATTCGACAACATATGCCTGAAGAAAGTACACTGCGTAAGACTTATGTAGGGCATTGTTACAATAACGTCTTGTCAAATATACAAAATGAATTAGCGGGTCAGTTTGTGTGGTTGTCTGTTGTTGAAACCTCTGAATCTGAGTGCCGTTCTATTGCTAATATAATAGTGTGTGCTTTAAATAATGAACAAAAGACTACCCCTTATCTTCTTAATGTGTGCGAATTGTCGGCCACTGACAATGTAACTGTGACCCAGTTTGTGATGGACTCTTTGAAATTACTATGGTCATGTGGAATCAAATAAGACCAGTTAATTTTATTTGTTACTGATGCAGGTCCTTAGGTAAAATCAGGACAAGCTCTGAAAGGTATTTTTCCTAGCTTAATTCATATAACTTGTTTGGCACACGCTGTTCATCTCATTCCTGAGACAATACGTAATTCTTTCCCATTGGTAGATTTGTGTCCAGTACAAACAGAATTTTTTTTACATCTCCTAAAAGAGTTGTTTAGATCGACAGCACCTAATATCCGACTTCCTCCTACATCAGTGTTGGATGCAGTTTTATATTATGCTGAGCACATAGAAATAGTCGAAGAGGTTAATTCATTGGACTCTAAAGATGCTTCATCAATAGAAACTGTGCAAAATATTCTGTCAGGCACTGGGCTAAAAGAGGATCTTAGTTTCATATCTGCCCATTTTTCTTTCTTACCAACAGCCACAACGGCATTGGAAGCTGTAAGATCTCCTTTGCATGAATCACTTGCTGTCTTTGAAAGAACAATATGTGATCTATAGGGCTCGAAAGTTCATGCCCTAAAAAGCACTGAAATATGCATGCAAATGTGCTCTTAAAAACTTGAAAATATACCAAGAAATATGCACTATTTAATTAAAACAATTAATGTATCTTTACAGTGGACAAGACGAGTTAGCATAAATGATAAATAAAGTTATCTTATTCCTTAGAGGTTGAAGCAGAAGTGGTCCCGCTGCTAGTATTAACTGTTAAATTACAGTTCACAATTCAACATTTTATACAAATTTTCAACTGTAAAACATTGTCTGCTGTCTCGCAAAACACTTTTGCAATGTGAAAAACTCTCCACGTCACAAGATGTTAACGGGGCATATTTAAATGATGTTAACTGCTTCACAGAGAGTCAAGTCTCTTGGTGTGACAGGTGGTTTTCTTTCGAGGATGTCTCGAACATCGCACATTTGTTAATAACCAGAATTTTTTGAAATTACATAATTCACTTTCTCTTTCACTTTTTGTCCTATGCTACCAGAAACCGAACTTAGATCACATTGTTTTTTCAAAGACAGTAAGTGATTCATGAAAAGGAGATCCTAAAGCTTCCAATGCCGTTACGGCTGTTAGTAAGAACGGAAAATGAGCAGATATGAAACTAAGACCCTCTTTTAACTCAGTGCCTCACAGAATATTTTGCACAGTTTCTATTGATGAAGCCTCTTTCGAGTCCAATGAATTAAAAAGCTCTTCGACTATTTCTATGTGCTCAGCATAATATAAAAGTGCATCGACCCATGTTCCCCATCAGTTAACACTGGTGCAGGAGGAAGTCGGATATTAGGTGCTGTTGATCTAAACAACTTAACTCTTTTAGGAGATTTAACAAAAATTCTCTTTGTACTGGACACAACTCTATCTACCAATGGGAAAGAATCATTGTCTCAGAAATGTTACCAATATGAAAAATATTATACAGATGAAAAAAGCTTTAAAAAAAAAGCACAAAAATCATTAAAATATGCAATATAGGGGCTATGGTATTGAAATCTTCGTCAGTTGCATCATGTGCAATGCTACCAATATGAAAAATATCCATATAGAAAAAAATAATAAAAAACCATAAAAATCATTAAAATATGCAATATAGGAGCTATAAAATTGAAATAATATGCATTTATCAAAAGTCAAGAAAATATGCAGTTATATGCACCATAAAATCATGTCCAAATAACTGAAAATTCCATAATTCGTGCACATAATGTAAAAGCATACATTTTAACCCCTACGAAAAAACATGCAAATGCATGAACTTCCTAGCCCTAGTGATCTAAGTTCAGTTCCTGGTAGCATAGGACAAAAAGTGAAAGAGAAAGTGAATTATGTAATTTCAAAAAATTCTGGTTACAAATAGATGTGCGACATTTGAGAAATCCTCGAAAGAAAACCATCTGTCACACCAAGAGACTTGAATCTCTTTGTGAAGCAGTTAACATCATGTAAATATGCCCCACTAACAACTTGTGACGTGAAGAGAAGCTTTTCACGTTACAAAAGTTTTTTTGCGAGATAACAGACGATGTTTTACAGTTGAAAATTTGTGCAAAGTGTTGGTTGTGAACTGCAATTTAGCAGTTAATACTCGCAGTGGTACCACTTCTGCTTCAACCTCTAAGGAATAAGGTAACTTTATTATTTATACTAATTCGTCTTGTCGACTGCAAAAGGACATTAATTGTTTTAATTAAATAGTGCATATTTGCATGCATATTTCAGTGTTTTTAGGGCATGAACTTCCGAGCCCTAGTGATCCCTTTGTATTTAAATGTAGACCATCTCTTCCTATGCACCACTCATTTAACTTATCCAAATTCACAAACACGAATTTTAAAGTTTGACAGGCCCATCTTATATTTTAATTAACTCTGTGTATATAGTTGCTAGGCACATCAAAACTTCTTATTACATTGTCTACGGCAATAGTAGCATATGGAAAACGTTTTTTAGCAGAGAGAATAAGATTATAGATTTCACCAAGAATTTCTTCTGGACTATAGGAAGATTTTAAGTTATTTGTTCCCACATGAAGCACTACCACTTTAACCTTTTTGGGATTGCTTGCTAATTTAGCATCACTTAGTTTTCGACACATTTGTTGAGCATTTATTCCTCTAAATGATGTCACTTTTGCACCCTCTGCACTCGCATGATTTATCATAGAATCACCGAGCAAAAACCGTGTTTTGATCACTTTCTGTCTTCTTGCTTTCCATCTTTTGCGCTGCGAGGTTAGGGTTCGTCTATTGGAATTTGGAGACATTTTGAACCTTTGTCCTCTCTTATAAACCAGCCTCCGGTAATATAATTTGGTGCTCATCCTCTTGCAGTCGATTCAATACTTCGTATTTATTTGAAATTTCAAGCTGTGGTGTTTTACCAGCTATAACTGGCCAAGATTTCCTCTAGTTTCCCACTTCCATGAAGCCCATGCTTGATTTTTGTTGTTTGTATTCTCTCGGACTGGAAGCTTTAATATGTATAAAAGATACGACACAATTAAGATAACTGGATATTTAATTTAGCACTTTCGCCGTTACATGAGCAAGCTATCAGAAGAACAAACAGAGTTGCTAAGCTACAAAAACAAAACACAAAAGTTGTATAAACGATTACAGAATAACCAACACTCCTCCTCGTTTACACAACCTTACATTTTTCTCTTAATGCAATATACCTACTGGGTGACAAAGGTTTGGTTAACAAATCAGCTATCAATAGGTCAGAGGGACAATAATTGCATTCAATCAGTTATTTTAATGAAACAAAAACTGGTATAAAACTCGTTATTTGCAGTATAAATGTACGTCATCAGCAAAGTTGAGTTGTATTTACAAAACGTTGAAATGGCACAATTTTGTTTCACTGTGGTGAAAAGTCAACTTTGCTCTGTCGAACGCATGTAATATAAGTTCTCGGAAGGAAACAGTAAAGGAACACCCATTGTATGTGTGCCTTATGCGTCAGCATACTGTGTAATAAATCACTACTGCATGCGTGGTCTCTTAGTCATCACAATAGATCAACATTACAACTTTTGCTTACGCGAGTTTCGTAACTGAGTAGAGTCTGTGTCTTTCTTTGTTGAAATACATATGTATTCTTTCCTGCTTGTAGCTGAAGGGAGAAGTGGTATAAAAAGGTATTTTTGTACCAACTGGATATAACCATATAGAATTGTTTGGGGATTTGGACAGCTCTCTAAACCCACACAGGACAATGACCGACCTTGACTACCGACTATAAATAACTCGCAGCCTAATTGAACAATACCACGTTGTGGGTTGAAAATCCAAAACCCCTGCACCCCTCAGACTTCAAGGAAAACATTATCCTAAAAGGATACCACCAACAGCAAAGAAGTCCCGCCCATTTCGAAAGTGTTTCGTGTGCCGCAAGAAGGGAATTCGCGAATGTGGAGATGTACGCACCCTTGTGTGTTTATCCCTGTTTTGAGGTAAATCACTGCAGAACGAACATATTAAGGTAAGCCAATAAAGTATATAGACCTTACTAAAATGTTTGATAAAGGGAAAATTATAATAAGTTGAGTTGTATAAGGGATAAATAAGGGTTAAATGCTTAAACGCACAGGACGCCCATATCGCTCATCCGCCATTTTAAATGGACGTGATTTCACGTCGATATCCCAGGTCAATCAACTGCTTATCTACACAATCCTTTACAAAATGATACTTTGTATCAATATGTTTTGTTCTATTAGAGAACTTTCCACTCTTAATCAAAGATAAACAACTCTGATTGTCCTCGTAAATTATTGTGGCACTGTTCACATCTTGGTGCATGTCTTTCAACAAATGCTGCAGCCACAGAGCTTCTTGACAGGCTTCAGACAGAGCAACGTATTCGGCCTCAGCAGAAGATAATGAAACACATGTTTGTTTTCTGCAGCACCAGCTGATGATCCCTCCATTTAAGAAGAACACGTATCCACTATTTGACTTCCTTGTCTTACGATCTTCAGCCCAATTTGCATCAGCATATCCGAAAATGTAAGTACCTCCTGAGTCTCAATGTTACTAAGCTTAAGTTTCATATTGGCAGTAGACTTAAGGTACTTTAGAACACGTTTCAACTGTGTCCAATCTTCCTGGCTTGGCGAGGAAACCCTTTGTGCAAGGATGCTTACACTTGCTGAAATATCTGGTCTTGTGTTGACTGAAATATACAGTAGACGTCCAATTAGTTGCCTATATTTTGAATTATCTTTCAGAAGATTTGTAGATTCTGACTTCTCATAGTTCTGATCCATTGCTGTATTGACTTTCTTTGCATCTGACAATCCAAAAACAAATGCAGTTTTGTTGATATAATCTGACTGACAGAGTTGAAAATTCCCACTTGAATCTTTTGTAACTTCAGTTCCAAGGTAGCGCTGTATTAAGCCAAGATTCTTTACCTTAAACTCCTCAGAGAGAATGTTTTCAACTTTATTTATCTCATCTTCAGATTTGCTAGCAATTATGATATCATCTACATAAATAAGGATATAACACCAAGCAACCAAGGATTGTCTTGAATAAAGGCATGGATCTACTTCACTTTGTTTGAAATCTGAATTAACAATAACCTTATGTACTGCTTCATTCCAAACTCTGGCCGCTTGTTTTAGTCCATAAATACTTTTCTTCAATAAAATACCTTTGATGAATCCTCTGTAGCAAAACCTGGAGGCTGTTTCATGTATATTACCTCATTCAATTCTCCATTTAAAAATGCTGTCTTTACATCAAAGTGGTAGACTGGTAGGTTTTCTTTAGATGCAATTGAAAGTAAGGTACGTAAGGTTGTTTGACGTACAACTGGAGCAAAAGTCTCATCGTAGTCTTCACCATACTTCTGTGAAAACCCTTGAGCCACGAGACGTGCTTTGAACTGCTGAATGATACCATCTTTGCTCTCCTTGATCTTAAAAATCCATTTGCTTCCAACCGCTGTTCGATTTTCAGGAAGACCACATAATTCCCAAGTTCCATTTTCTTTTAGTGGTGTCAATTCTTCATGCATTGCATGAAGCCATCTCTCTTTGAATTTGCTGGAAATTGCTTCATTGTAGGATTTGGGTTCTTTAATAACTTCTCTTATAGTGTGACATTCTTCAATCAGTCTTTGCGGAGCAATTCCTTTTGTTGATCTCGGAGAAACTCGAGTCTGAGAGTCTTTAACTGATTCATTTTCTTTATCACTCTCCTCCTGAATTTCTACTTCTCGATGTGATATTTTAACTTTGGAATCAACATTTATGTCGATTTCAGATCTATGTAAATCATCACGTTTCCCTTGATATGCTTCCACACTGAACTTGACATCTCGACTGATTATCACCTTTTGTGAAGCTAAATTGTAGCAACGATAAGCTTTTGATTCTTCATCATATCCAAGAAATATTGCTTCTGTTCCTGTATTATCCAATTTCTGGCGTTTCTGGGTTGGAACATGAACAAAACATTTGGAACCAAAAATCTGTAAATTCTTTACTTTAGGCTTTTCATTATTTTACAGTTCATATGGTGTTAATTTCTTTGCTCGAGTAAGGACTCTGTTTTGTATGAAATTAGCAGTCATCACAGCTTCACCCCAAAATTGATTTGGTAAGCCTGCATCAATCAGCATACAACGTGCCATTTCTACCAGAGTTCTATTCTTCCTCTCTGCTATGCCATTCTGCTGTGGGGAATAAGTTGCAGTTAACTGAGTCTGGATACCTTCATTGGCCAAATATGTTCTTAATTGTTTATTTAGATATTCACCTCCACGATCAGATCGAATAATCTTGACTTTTCTGTCAAACTTGTTTTTCACAAGTGCTACATAATGTTTCAAAGTATCAGGAACTTCAGATTTGTTTGCCAATAAATATACATGAGTATACCTTGAAAAACCATCTATAAATGTGACTATAAATCCCTTACCACTTGGTGTCATGGTCTGCATTGGTCCACAAACATCTGTATGGATCAAATCAAGTGATCTGGTAGACCCGCTTGAAGATTGTTTTGGGAATGGTAATCTGGTCAGCTTTCCTTTCATGCACGTATCACATGACATTTGGATACCGCAATCAACTATCTTCAAATCATCTAAGAGACCCTTCCATCTTTGCATATTTCACAATAGTCTTTATTGAAGTTAACAGAAAAATTGCTTAAGTTTAGCTGTCGAACAGAAATTAAATTTCCAACAACTTTAGGAGCATAAAGCACATTGGTAACAGTAACTGGTGTCACTTCTCCCTTTTTATTCTTAAACATCAATTTTCCTGTCCCGATGCCAATAACATCAACTAGTTCACCATTTGCAACTTCAATTTTATTAACATAGGATCTATCCAAGGATGTGAAAAACTCTGTCATTGGTTACATGCCGAGTGGCACCTGAATCTAAAATCCAACTATTTGACGGAATGTCAAATGTAAATATATGCTCTTTATGTTCAACTGCATTCACTTTATTTGGTTTTTCTTTCCAACTTGAGTATTTCTTGCAATCCTTTTTCATGTGTCCATACCTTTTGCAAAAATAACATTTCACGGAAGTGTTTTTAAAATCTTTTCTGGATACTGTCCTCATCATTTTAGCTGAAGAATTACAGGAAGCCCCTTCTGCATATTGTTTACGTTCATATTCAGCAATAATCTTTTGCTGTACTATGGCAAACGTTAGTTCATCCTCTGGACGTGTTTCCAGTGCTGTAATTAATGGATCATAATTTCTAGGCAAACAGCTCAACAACATTGCAACACTCCATTTATCCGATAAAGATTCTTCACCTATGTCTCGAAGCTTTAAAAACAATTCTTGCATGCGAGTAATATGTTGTGGAATATTACCGCCTTCTTCGAGTTTCAAAGAACAAATTGTTCTCATTAAATGAACTTTATTCGTTAACGTACTTTTCTCATGATATTCCTTAAGAGCATTCCACATTTTCTTTGCTGTGGACTTACCCCTGATGTGGATAAGTTGATCATCTTCCACCGTAAGTCCGATGTAGGCTTGTGCTTTGCTATCAGCTGTATCCCAATCGGCGATTAACCTTTCGTTTGAACCTGTATCTATCGGTCTTTCAGATTCAATTACCTTCTTAAACAAGTTATCTTTCATTAAACGCACTTGTACTTTATATTTCCAGTTTGAATAATTATGATTATTCAACTTTACGATGTCACTTCGAAAGTCCGCCATTTTGTTACTTAAACCTTATGTAACGAAACTGAAAATAAACCGCTTCGCGTATCGCACTTTATACTTATATGCCTGGGCCCATAACCTGGTGTTTGTATTCTCTCGGACTGGAAGCTTTATCATGTATAAAAGATACGACACAATTAAGATAACTGGATATTTAATTTAACACTTTCGCCGTTACATGGGCAAGCTATCAGAAGAACAAACAGAGTTGCTAAGCTACAAAAACAAAACACAAAAGTTGTATAAACGATTACAGAATAACCAACAATTTTTACCATTTTTTCTTGCATTGATGCTGTTTCCTTTTGTGCATTTTTTAGTTGCAGAGCTGTTTTCAACTCCTCATTCTCTTTTTGTAGCATTCTTATCTCCTCTTGTGACCATTGTAGATCCTTATTTAACATATCCACAATTATCCGAAGCGATGCGATTGTTTCGACCTCACGTGACACCCATTTCTGCGTTCTTGGATTCTCAAGACTAGCTTTGTCAACAATTTTTTCCATTTGTTTGGATTCGTTTTCTTTCCTTTCATTTGTGCTACGTACTATTGTACTTAAGTATTCATTTCCACTTTTTTTAGCTGGCGTTTCCATGCCATAACTATTATTTATGCAATCTTCCCTGCTTTGCTACGCGTAACCATTTTATTTCACCATCTTGAATGTAATCAAAGAATGTAAACAATTTAAATAAATTTAAAGCAGCCTTGTTTGTGATTTCAAAATATTTTGTTTATAAATTCACAACTTCAATTTGTAACTGTGGTTCTATACAACCACCTTTAAGGTTTTATAAATCTAATGTAGGTACGTTGTAATCCACTTCTTCACTAGACTAGGAAGCATCATTAAATATTTAAATTTTATTGTTATATTCACAGACAAAGATTGGTTTTGTAATATTATTTTAAAGTACCTTGATATTTTATACTTGTGACTTGGTTGTAGTCTTTGTGACAATGTTTGTAATGTTGTTTAATGTTTGACTTGTAAACCCCAATCAAAACTCAAGCACAAGGCATTTCGCATTTTCACCCATAGCACAAGTTGTGTTCCTCCCACTCCTCTTGGAATAAGGAGGTTTATTTGCATTTTTGTGTTTTCAAAAGAGCCATGTCTATCGATGCAGTGCACAGCACTGCTTGTTTTTGTTTGAATGCCTGTTGAGTGAAGGGGAGAGGGTTGAAACAGGGCGACATATCGCTTGGCCCTGTCTGTGATGTCATAACTTCAGCCAGGTTTGTCAACCCATGCTCTAACCTGATCATGAGAGCGTATCAAAAAACTGAGCTCTCCAAGATATATCAACAGCTTTGCTGACTTCTTGTATAACTTTCACACATGGCACAGAGTCCTGAGATTAAGGTTTATACAACTTTACAACACAGAAAGTTCTAGATACATTTAATTTGCCACATTAATATCTCAAGCCTCTGGTATGATCAAAGAACTTAAAAGGGGCTGTGAAACTAACAAAAAATTATATCTTAAATATATTTGAATGAAAATTGTTAAGTCCTTTTTTTGGAAAAAAGAAAGAAAATGTTTCATGTAAGGCATAGTGACCATTTGTTGTAAATGTATCATTATTCAACTTTACATTTTTGAATTGTTTTTCACAGAAATACACATTATGTTTTAAACACAATTATTGCTGTAGGAAGCCTCGAAACATGCATTTTTGATGAAATTTTAATATCAAAGTTTTGGGTAGTACACAGTACTTCTTCCATTTAGAATAAATAGATATGTAAAGAAGAAGAAGCTGAAGGAAAGAAAAAGGCTTAAAGCTCCAACTACACTATGAACCATACTGCACTGTATTATTTTTGTGGGAATGATTTTGTAAGATAGCTGGCATAGAAACTAACTAAACTGATAGGCAAGCTTGGGGTGTGACTAAAAAGGGTAGGTAAAACAGGATTGGCATATGTAGGTTTGAAAGAACAAAGTGTGATTTTCTCGTATAAAATATCATGTGCCAGCCTCAAAACTGCCAACATGCTGTGCATATGTTGGAACATATAACGGGAGAGCAAAAAAGTTCCAAACGGGCTGCACAGTGTTTTGCCTGTCTGCATCCTTTGTGCTCGTTGCTGTCTGCCACTATCATGGAAAGGTGCAGATGAAACCATACACCATTTTAAAACTACTTTTAAAGGCTTTGCTTACTAACTTTGCAAAAGGAGATAATGAAACTGTCCCTGTTGTTGTCCTGCGTTTTTGGCACCTCTTTAGGAAACTATCCATTACTTGCCATACTTCACGTTGAGAAATGTGAAGTATGGATTGGCGGATATTTTGTTTTAATTTTTCCGGGTTGTGTGGTTCTGTCTTGTACACTTTACGTTTTAAGTTATCCCAGAGATAGAAGTCGCACAGGGTTAGTTTGAAGGACTGAGGGGCCCACAAATCTGTACTAATAATTTTGTCCTGAAACACACTTTCAATTGTCGTCAAAAGATTGGCTGAATGAACTGTTGCAGAGTCTTACTGAAAAAAAGGCAAAATCACCCTTCATGTTTGTTAATTCTCTAAAAAACAAAGAGTAAAATTGTATTCACATATGTACGGGTGTCAACTGTTGACTCGAAAAAAAATTGCCCCTATAACTCAGAACCTAATGTTATTCATGAAACACCCCTTCTTGATGAAAATGTTGGTGTACGGTGCGCCATTAGCAGAGAAAGGTTTTCAGAGTTCCAATGAGTGATTTCTATCTCTAGGATAACTTAAAACATGTACAAGACAAACCCACAAATCCTGGAATAATTAAAACACTATATCTGCCAATCTGTTGTTCACATTTCTCAATGTGAAGTGTGGCAAGTGATTGATAGTTTCCTAAAGAGATGGCAAAAATGTATGGATGACAATGGTGGCCAGTTTCAGTATCTTCTTTCATAAAGTTGGTAAATACTTTAGAACTAGTTTTTAAAATGTTGTATGGTTTCATGCGCACCGCGCACCTTTCTGTGATAGCGGCAGACGGCAATGAATGCCAAGGATGCATACAGGTAAAACACTGTGCAGCCAGTTTGTAAGCTTTTTGTACTCCCGGTACTAGCATCAGAAAAAAGCACTTCAAGTTGGTTTCTAAAGAGCAAGATAAGTTGTAAAGCTATGTCATGTTAAAGGGAACATGTTATATTTTTGGTAAACAATTTCATGGTGCAAATAAAAGCAATGGAAATGCGTAGAATGCAAACCTATCATATTGATAAATCGGTGCTGCCATTGTGATTGTTATCTTTGTAATTGCTAATAAAAGGCTCTCATTCTCAAAGATGTATTTCCAATAAGGAGACTTAAACCAGTAAAACCTTATTATAAGCTTGTTACAAAAGGGGTAAATTGTACAAACACAGAGGGGACACCTTGCTCACTTTGACCGACACAGATCTATTTTGGGTACTACCTCCAGGAGGCAGGGATGAAATGAGGGAACCGAAAGTGCAACACAAGGTCACAGCTAGACAGGCCACAGAGACATGCGGAAATCCCTAACAAGTGCTGAGATTTCTTCATCCCGGCGTCAGGCCCCACCAAGCAGTCATCACACTGCTGTTCCAGTGTTGTACTGAGCATCCCCACCCCCAACGGAGGACAAGGCTGGCCAAACGCCACCTAGTGCTGAGAACAGCAGTTACCATGTGCAATCATCTGTGCCATCTGCCTGGCATTGCCATCACTACACACCTCAAAGGACATCTAAAAAGTGACAAGTGGAATGTAGGGAAATGATGGAAAGGGAGCTGTGGTATGAAATAATGCACCCCAGCATTCACCTAAGTGACATGGGGAAACCACGGAAAAACCCATGTCAGAGGGCGTGGCCACAAGGATTGACCTGCAACCTCCCGAATGCAGGCCACAGATGTTACCGCCTGGAGTGACTGTTTTTTCAAAACTTAACATTTAATGTGTCATCCAAAATGAATAAACATAGAATGAAATCGTAACTCAATATTCCTGTTGCCAGACCTTGTCACAGTGGACTTGTAGCGTTAACTTGCTGTTTTTCTTCGAGCATATGGTTTTCGGGAGAAGTTCCCGTCACAACATTCACTAGCATTTCTTTCAATAGATTCACTCCTGTATGTGTTCTGCAATACACTGACTTTTATTAGAAAAGAAAGTAAATAAATTTTATTTCGGTACTAACACTATTTTTATTAGACAAATGACATCTGCACATTGTATAACCACACCACACTTCCACAGCGGGTTCTTGACTGTTAAAATAGCTGCACATATTTGTTACAACAATGGAAGCTTATTATAATCATTATCATAACTTCTCCATGGTTGATTCCAATCTATGTAAATAGTGGCTTCTGAGACAGTTGAAATCTGTTAAAACAATAAAAGCTTATTACTCTACACCAGTGTCTTTCAACCTGTGGATCGCAACCCCTTCGGGGGTCGCGAAGCCACTGTAAGAACGTGGCGAGAGGTCAAGAGAACTGAGTAAAAAATCTACAACTTTTAAAAAGTTAGATATATTAAGGAAAAGTTAACAAAATGATACTCGTTATGTTATTTATACAAACACATTAACAAAAAATAAAATCTTCGAGTACTCGTTCATTTTAATGTGAAGGTTGCACTTGAGTTTGTTCAATCAGTTTCTTCCATCATTAATCCGTTTTAACAACATTAAATATTAAAGCATTTTCCAAATTTAAGCGATTTCTTAGTTTACTTTTTGTTTGGGCCATTGATGAAAATGCCAACTCGCACAAGTGCGAGGTGCAAAATGGAATCAAACACTTCAAAGCCTCAGTTGTTAATTCCGGGTATTCTGGTTTAATTTTTAACCAAAAGGTATCCAAATTTTCAGACTTAAATTCTAAGTGTAACATCCCAACTTCAGATAATTCCTGCAGATTCTCTTTTAGCTTAGTTGTTAAATTTGCCTCATTTATAGCTGCATTTAAAAACGGATTTAAGATCCATCTTCGCCCAGTGCTATCTGATATCTCTTGCACTGAGAAGTAATGACACAATTCTTTCTTCAAATTATCTAAAACCACTTTCATACAAAACACACACACACACAAATATATATATATATATATATAAAGTTGATGTTTATTTCGCTTCCGACTTCTTCAATGAAAGACTGTGTCGACGAAAATGAATCAAAGTTGTTTTGGTTTATAGATGACCACAATTCAATTTTTTTGATAAAGTCATGGAGTTTGTCTTTTGCTGTAATGACATTTTTTCCCGCCCTAGAAGACTTTTATTCAAGTTATTTAAATGCTCAAATAAGTCAGAAAGAAAAGTCAATTTCAAAACGAATTCCGGGTCAGAAATGAATTCAGAGTAATGTGACCTGGCTTGCTGTAAATATACTAACAGTTCAGCGCGAAGTTCCATAACTCTGATCAGTACTCTGCCCTTTGATAACCATAACCTCTGTATAGTAAAGCAAATTGCGGTGTGGTGTTCCCATATCTTCACAAATGATTTGAAACAATCGGGTCTGCAACACTTTTCCTTTAATAGAATTTACAGTGTTAATAATATTTAGAACTTGACTGTATTCTTGTGGTAAGGTTTTGGCTGCAAGAGCTTGGCGATGGAGAAAGCAATGCATCCAACAAGCGTTTGGCATCTGCAATTTCAGTCTAGCAATAGATCTGTAAGTGTTCAGCTATTGGGTCAAGCTCCCCTCTCTCTTCTGTCACACGCTCTGGCTGTGTGGCCGCGAAGGGAAGCGGAGGGGTAGTGCTGTGTGTCAATGACGGTTGTCGATCACGCAGGGATGTGTTTCCGAGATAATGTAATTATTTACATTTATTTTAACTATTTATTAATTATTTACTTATTTATTTGTTCATTCATTCATTTAGTTATTTAGCACATGATATTATTCCTTTCTTTCTCTTTTAATTTCTCTATTACGCATAGTGAGTCTGGTAGCTGTTGTATTTCACTTAAAAATTCCATATCGATATTTCACCGAAATATGATTTTAGGCCCTCTGAAGCCAAAAAAGGCGTTTTTGCAAAAAGGTCCGCGTGTGTGTGTATGTTTATTTCTTTCTTTCTTTTTAATTTCTCTATTACGTATAGTAAGTCGGGTAGCTGTTGTATTTCACTCAAAAATTCTATGTCGAGATTTCACTGGAAATATATGTTTTGAGGTCCCCTGAATAAAAAAAGATTTTCGCAGAAAGGTCCGCGTGTGTGCGTATGTGTGAACGGCATACTTCAAAAACGAAAAGTAGATTAAAAACCAAAGTTGGTATTTATAATATATAAATGCGACACGAAGATTTTAAATACAATTTCTCTACCCTAATCTACTCTTTACATGGAAAATTTTTCGAAAGTTCTTACTAGTGTTCTCACGTGTTTGTGAGAGAGAGAAAACTGAAATTACAAGACATATGCGAGTGCAGTAAAATCATTTCGTGGCGTTAATACGGATATGGTGTGAATAAGCACTCGTAAAATGTGACAGCTAACCCTTCTTCTGATTACCCTCCCCTTATGTAGGACTCACAAGCCAGTGCTTAGGGTCAGACGCCTGTCGGGGAGCACAGGAACCTATGGACCGGACAGAGTTAACACCTGAAAGTGGGTGGTCAGCCCAGCAACAAGTATGATCATGAGGAAGAGAATGATATGAAATGCAGACGAAATGTATGATTTGAAAGTGATGATGGAGCAATTGGTGGAATTAATGGAAGGGGAAACCTGAGAAAACCCGCCCAGATGCCGCTTCGTCCACCACGAATACCAAATGCGGCTCCCTGGATTAGAACCCAAGCCACCTACGCGGTAGGCAAACGGTCTAACCGCTCGGCCATGGCGCCGCCTTTTTAGTTAACTCCAGACACAAAATTCAGAGAAATTTCTGCTGCCAAGTTACATTCTTATTAAGTATCTATTCGTTCCATATTTTTACTTTTTTTATCCAATATTTGAAATTCGGGTGTACTAAAAACTTTTCAGCTATAAGAAATGCATTTTAATGCAGAAGATCATATTTCAAGTTAAATGTGTTCAGGAACACTACCTAATGCTCACTGCAAATTAATGAACTGAATCCTAGCTACAAATTATGAACTCTAATAATCGAAAAAATGTCAACTCCGTTAGTTCATGCTGTGCTGCTTTCAAAGCCTTCTGGGAAATCCGTCATATCCCGTTAGGAAAATACGTCAATCCAATTCGTTATACTCATAGAGGAGTGCATTTATATAGTACCATGAAAGTATTGTTAACTGTTTATAAACAACGCATCACCGTGGCCTAACAATATGTTCCTTCGGTTATATTTGACAATTTTGCTATTTGAATATGATTCTTACAAAATTATTCTTGCTGATAAGTATTTACCGTTTCACTTTACGCAAACTCCGAGTGATTCATCTCCGTGGTGCGAAAATAGTTATTTTTATTTATTTCAACATTTTCGTGTCACAGTTACAGGCTGCCAAAAAGACAAAGAATACTAATTTAAAGTAACAAAATATATAACAAAACATAACGAATATAACAGTTAGAAACTGAAAATGATACTTTCTTTTATTAACACCCTCCAACGTAATGTCATATCGGACGGTGAATGAATGAAATGGATGAAATGATGCTCAAATGAGCCCGAGGTCCATGGAGCTTTAAGTTACCCGACATTCGTCTTCTCAGGGCAAGGGAAAACCTCGGAAAAAACCTTACCCGGATGACTTACCCTAAGCGAGATTCGAACTCGCGACCTCTTGAACGTCAGGCAGACACGCTAACCATCACGCTACCGAGGCGGACTGAAAATGATAAACAAGGAGTAATCTCTTATAACAATAAAAAATCATGGTCCATATACGTGATTTCTAAAAATAGATATAGAGCCTTTGAAGGTCAATATAGCGATATTGTATACCAGATATTTGGATAGGCCAAAACTCTAGATGAATTGTACAAGCAGCCTCGGGATTGTCCCTCTTGCTCCAACCATTAATCATGTTACAGTGATGGACTTTAGGTGATATTTCGTTTTGTAATAATGAATGGTTGGTTCGTGGATACATTTTTTCTCCTGATTTACTTCGTCTGGCTGATGTCGTTGTATTCAAATCTGATGGTTGGGTCGATGATGTAACCTTCAAGAGAATTTGGTTTGAAGGCAATTATGCCAATTCTTCTGTTGCTGCCTTCATCAGAGAGACCGTGTACTTCTTCGAAGAAAGTGTATCCTTTCCCTAGCAGGTTGTTTGCAATTAGAGAACGCACAGTGTGATGACGCGAATTGCGCAGGAGTTCACCATGAGGGCAACATCCAAGAACATACGCAAGCATTTCTATCTCTTTGTGGCAGCGCCGAAAGAAGTTATTGTCCTTGGATATAACCAGGTACACCACGGACTGATGTTATGTTCGCTGTCAACTTTATGGCTTCTCTCCTTTCACTGCAAGTGAGGCCTTTATTATTCCGAAGCCATTGTTAGCTGTAGTATACTGTTTATATTTAAGTACGCCCTTCCCTTTGTGTTCTTTTTTAGTCCAGTTATCATATGATCTTTCTCGCAGTTGCTGGCGTTCTTTTTATGTCTATATTTCCATACTTATTGATAATTTTATCTGAATTTTGTAAAGTTCAATGCGGCGAGAGTGGATGAAATTTCTTGAGAGTCCTTGTTTTTTTTAAGAAAGGGAATATTTGCATTAATTAATATATTCCAGTATGCTAGATGTAGATTCCCATGCAGAACATAATAGAACTAATCCCTTGAGTTTAGTGTTTGAATAGATCATATCGTTGGGAAGATCATTAGTAGAGCGAGGATAAATATCCCATCGCCTACAATGTTTACACGCTCCGTGGTGACTGGCAGACGCCGTAGCACAGGTGTTCAGAATATGTAAACAAATGGGCAGGGCTGTGTAAGAAGCTCTAGTCCATTTACATCAGTTCATATCGTCATCAATGCGTTCCTCAAAAACATTGCAGTGAACAATAATATATGTTTTAAATTGTTCAAAAGTAAAACTTGTCATCCAAACAATGTTTTACAATGAGAAACTTCTCTCAACGCCACATGATGTAACGGGAGCAAACGTAAGATATTTTACATTGTGTTCGTCATACGTAGATGTCATTTTGTCAAGGTGTAGTAAACCAATTTTTATATGAACCATTGTAGCGTAGCTAGGATTTCTCTCCAACACGGTTTTCAGTTTATTTTTCACTGCTTCAGTGACATGCGCAGGATCTACATTTTCAATTTCCGTATAAAGCTCTTCTATCAATTGTAAGGCATATGACAGTTTGTGATTTCTTGATTCTAAATGCAGAATAGTTTTGGTGACACCTGGAAAATTCTTTTTAATAAGTAACAAATGTTAACGTAAATTGTGACTGAATTCAGTGACTGAGCAGATTTAATGGCACAGGTGTCTTCACTATCCAAAACATTGATTACTTTAACTATTTTATCATTATAATCTGCATAATATGCAGCAGCATTTAGCCAGCTACTCCAACGAGTTACAACGGGCTGGGGAGGTAAAGGGAACCCAGGGGCCATTTCTTTGAAAATCAGTAACCTGCTTGGGGCTTTCAGAAAATGTTTTCACATTAGCAATGAAGCTGTCCACATCACTGTACCAGAAGCGTATCATTTCGGCTACACGATGAAGGCCGTGAGCGATGCACGTTAAATGTACCATGTTGGGATGATGTGTAGTTTTAATTTCTGTAGCTGCTTTCAGCATGTAGCTTGCACCATCTGTCAGAAGAAGTAGTACATTATCAGTTTTGATCCCCTCTGGTCACAGCAAAATTAGACTCTTTTGAAAAATTTCGACAATAATTTTGTGGTTAACCTTATCAATAACCTCAGGCGTCAACAGAAATGATTTAGTAGGTCTGTCTGGCGAAAGTACTCCCACAATTACATTTGCAACAAACCTCCGCACAGAATCCAGAGTTTCATCTATGGAAATCCAAATTTTATTGTCCCCCACAGATTGCCGAATTTGAGCCATAAATGTATCATAACATTTTGATACATAGTATTTACGTAGGGTTGTTGCACTGGGAGGCTCCCGCTTAGTGTATTTTTATGAAGATTTTAAATTCAGCATGTTCTACTTTGAGAGATGGTATGTTACTACATACCAACATTTTGCACATGTCTTCAAAAAACTCCGATTGAAGTGACAAATGGTCGTGTTCTTTATTCTTTTATGCTGCAACAAGTGCTTTATGTTTTTTGGTATTGCAATGTTGCTTCAACGATTTCCGTTTCTCCTTGGAATCTCTGATTTGTGAATAACATAACTTATACTCTGTTCATCAAGAGTTTAGAGGAGACGTAAACAAAGCCACATGCGTTTTGGCCACAGCACGCTCTCTTGACGCTTTCGCCGTGTAAATAGTTCCTTGAAGAAATACTGTTACTAAGGTCTGAAATGTCACTTAATATTTGCTAAAGCATGAACTAAGTGTACTAAGCATAGTTAAAGTGTAAAAATACACAGTTAAATGAATCTGTAACCAGCCAAATTCATTCTGCGTGCACATTATTCAGTATGAAAGTAACATGGCGGAACAAGTGAGTTGTGAAACATAAGTGCGGCAAACCGTGGCGAAGTGGTGAAAAGACAACAATAAAATATCCCGAACTTAGTATCGAAGACGTGATGAAATTAACATCCGAGTTTACCAGTGTGTCAGTTGCAAGTAATGACAGCACACGCAAAGAAAAATCGTCAGTAGGTGAAGATCCCGGCCAAAACCTTCCACGTACCAGAGAAATGGTAGATGTAGTTTGTGACGAATTTCTGAGATCTGCAATCCGTCGAAAAGTTCACCAGTTCTTTGTTAACATCGAACCCACACCATAAACAAAGTGCCGTTGGCAGTTAACTCGGATCCCGATCTTCCAGATTTAAAACGAACTAGCGCAATGCGTCAATTGTCATCAAAATCACCCAGCAAATTGTCGTGGTTGTCCTCACTATTTAAAACTCAAGCAGCGTACCACTCAAGGTGTTGTTGTTGTAGTGTTTAACGCCCGCTTTTACTACTACGGCACCGCAGGCGGTGACACTGATGATACATGAAGATGGAGCACCGGTGGAATGAGATGGCGGGGGAAACCGGAGTACCCGGAGAAAACCCGCCCTGACGCCGCTTCGTCCACCACGAATACCACATGCGGGTCCCTGGGATCGAACCCACTCAAGGTGCTCTTCAACCACAACGTCTGCCGCAAACTGCACCATTAGCAACGACTCGTCAACCTCGTGTTGTATCTACTTCGTTGAATCAGCCTTCTTCACCACAAGCACATGCACAACAGCAGCAGCAGCAACAACAATAACAACAAACATCATTGTATCCTGATCAGACTTCAACTCCTTCTATAACAAGTCGATCGTTTGCTGATGTTCTGCGTTCTACTGCTTCAAATTCTAATGCCTCTGTACCTACTACGGAGAGTACAGGTAATACGTCTTCTTGTACCTGGATTACTGATCTGATAACACAACTCTTTGCTGTCCTTCGTTCTTTTCTTTTACCCCATTTGCCACAGTTTCTTAACTTTTTTCATACATACATAACAAGTTTTAGTAACAATGGTGCTCCCTAATCATCGTTCTCTTAATAGCGTCACTCTCCTCAACTGGAACGCTAATGGCCTCCAATGTAAACGTGTTTGTTTTATATCTTTCCTCACACTTCATAACATTGATATCGCCTGCATCACGGAAACACACTTTCTTCCCAGTGAAAGATTTACTCGTCCTGGTTGTCATGTTTATAGGCCAGATAGAGTATCTTTAACGGCCTCAGGGGGTGTTGCAATTTCTGTGCGACGCTGTATCAAACATAGTGCCATATTTCTCCCTGATTCACCAGCCCTGGAAGTTGTTGATATCAAAATTCAGTCTCCTGATGGTAATGATCTTGTCCTCATCAGTGCCTATAAACCCCCTATCAGCTAAACACCACTTTTCTTTCGTTACTTTTTCCCCAATCATGGTCGCACTCTTTTATTAGGTGATCTGAACAGCAAACACATGTCATGGGGCTGTAGAACTACTAACCCCAATGGCCGTCGTTTTCAACACTTTCTCAGCAATTCTCTTTGCAATATTCTGGCTCCACCTGACCCCACTTATTATTCAAATAATCCTAGAGTATCTCCAGATATTCTTGACATTGGTATTTCTAGAAACTTGAATATGCCAATTTTATGACCTCTTCAGCTGAACTAGATTCCGACCACTGTCCAGTCATGGCTACTTTCTCCCATGCTCTCCATTTCGTTCCTCCACCACCAAGACTTATTAATGGCTTCGTACAGTGGAACGTTTTTCAAGAACGGCTGGATTCGGCTTTAACAACTTCATATCACATCGTTACTAAAGAAGATCTAGATGCAGCAGCTCACCATTTCACGGACACCATTTGCTCCTGTGTTCGCCAGTCCACGGTTTCTTCTAACCATCCGTTTACTTACCACCTACCCCTCTTTGTTTCTGCTCTCATCCAAAAGAAGAATTATATTCGACGTCGCTGGCAACGGGAAAGGCGACCTTGGCTGCGCCGAAGATTAAATGAGCTTATATGTCGTGTAAAACTTGAACTAGAGCAAAATCGATTTCAAACCTTTCAACAACAGTGAACCAGCATTTCATCAGATGACCACATGTTATGGCACACGACTAAACGTATTCTTCGGAGACCTACTGTTGTTCCTAGTCTCCATTATAATGATGCAATTGTAACGTCTGCTTCTGATAAATGTGATATTCTGGCCTCTCATTTCGAACAAACATTTACTTCTCATCCAATTTCGATGTTCTTATTTCGCAATCTTTTCGGAAAGAACTTGATGCATTCCAATCACAATGCACTGTTCCTATTCGTCCATCTTTTACCAGTCCTGGAGAGTTATCGTTTTTTATTTCTCCCCTTCGGAATAAAAAAAAACCTCCTGGACACGATTTGGTACCAAACATTCTATTAAAGAAACTCACAAAAAGACCCTAGCTTACCTTTCTTCTATTATGAACTCTACATTATGCCTTGGCCATTTTTCCACCTCTTGGAAACTTGCTCAAATTATTGTCTTTCATAAACCCAATAAGCCTCAGCATTTACCATCAAGTTACCGTCCAATTAGTTTACTACCAACTCTTTGAAAGCTTTTTGAGAAGGTTCTTCATCATCGTTTATCTAAATTTGTCTTTAGTAATAATGTTATCCCTCCATTTCAATTTGGCTTTAGACCACATCACTCTGTTACCCACCAACTGCTTCGATTCACTCAAGCTATTGCTAATGGCTTTGAAAATCGACAATACACACCGTCTGTGTTTTTGGATATCGCTCAGGCTTTTAATAAAGTGTGGTATGATGGTCTTATGCTCAAACTATTTCGTATAGGTCTTCCACAATACTTGCTAAATATTGTTTCTAAGTATCTTTTAAATCGAAAGTTCGTGGGCCGCATAGGTGACACCTCTTCTTCACTGAAATCCATTCAGGCTGGTGTCCATCAGGGCTCCACTTCTATTTAGTGTTTTTACTTCGGATCTTCCAATCTTCGAACATACTGAAGTGGCTTTATATGCTGATGACACAGTTCTTTATTACTCCAATCATGACATTCATATTGCGATTGCTACCGCTAAACAAGAAAATATTTTTTTTATACTGTACAGGATTCCTTGAACTCTCTTATACAGTGGTGTTCCACCTGGTGCCTTTCTTGGAACCCTAATAAGACAGAAGCAAAATTTTTTTCTCTTCGTATTATTCGCACACCCCCACCCTTGTACATACATAACACCTGTATTCCCTGGTTACCTTCTAATGTTCCAGTGAAGTATCTTGGGGTATTATTTGACACTAGCCTTACCTGGCGTCCACATATCAATCGTACTGTTAACCTTGCTTCAGCCCGACTTTCTCAACTTTATCCACTACTCAATAGACGCAGTTCTCTTGGACTTGATTCCAGTCTATTACTCTATTTGCCCTATTCTCACTTATGCTGCTCCTATCTGGGGTGGTGCTTGTAAATCACACCTGCATCGGTTACAGGTAATTCAAAACAAGGTCATACGGCTCGCTACTAATGCTCCCTGGTTCATGCGCAACCAACAGCTACATCAAGAACTAGGACTTCTCCCCATATCACAGTTCATACGCCAAATAGCACCCCGTTTTTTCATACCCCTACAAGAGGTTCCTGGAGCTGTAAAATAGCATCTGGGCGTCAGAACACGCCGGCCAACACGCCTTCGTAAACGCTTGCCTCAAGATATCCTGCTCAGTTCGACCTCAAGCTCAGAAGACTCCGACCTTTAGTTTTTTCACAAAATGTATAAAATGTTCTCCTGCACATTTGCCTTGTATCTGTGATCTATTATGTTACTTCCTCCTTTGTGAGACAAACTGTAATTATGTTCGAGGAGCTACATTGATGTAGCCAACCTCAACAACTTTATAATGTTCTTTATTTTATATGTTATTCTCACAGATCTGTAAAAGCATTATTGCTGATCGATCTTAATAAATAAATAAATAAAAAAAAAAAGAACGAACTTCCCTCCACAAGCTGCTTCTGGAGATTGGTTACAAAATTGTGAACAGGAAATGAAAAAGTGTTATTGTAGACAGAGATGACCTAAGTAGCAGTTAATTTCCATGCGCTACATGTTATTTGGATCAAGTAAATATATCCTTTTAGTAGTGTAAAATGCATATTATACCTACGTGTAGCGGTAGGTAACTGTGTTGCGTCATTGTGGATGCACGTGGCCGCGGAGTAATACAAACCGGTGCTTTGTTTATATCTCCTCTAATCTCTAGATGAACAGAGTACACGTTGTATCGTATCACCATTCAATACGAAATAATTTCTTCCAAATTATTCCAATAACTGACTTAATTTACCATCACCTAAAGCTGAAGACATTATTCACCTCGTATGTAAACACGGATGGCACAGAAAATAACATTCCCTTATCTGTACCTTAGCTGTCATATTGAACCGGAGCACGCTGTTCACCCCTCAGTCCGAGGTAGCATGGATGACGTCAAGCAAGCAATTCGCCGTGCAGTCTACCTGATTTCTTCTTCAGTGGATATACATCCTCGCTCTAATCATCAGGCATTTGGAAAATGTTCTTAAGTGCCCCTCTTACCACTATGTATGAATCATTTACAAATGTATGGGGTATATTGGTTGGATGTATCGTCTGAAATGAATATACTAAACTGGGACATATTGATGTGTTAATTATTGTGAATTTCTGATCTGCTTGCAAGAGTGGTGATGGCATAAGGAGCTCCAAATTTTTTTGAGTTTATTTAAAGTGGAGAGAGAGTCAAAGTTAATCTTGTCACTGAAATCGATACCCACGTATCGAATAAAACTACCTTTCTGGAGGCATGGAATTTTATTTTCCGGTGAAATGTGAAAGTTCTCTTCAGAGATGTTCCCTTTCCTTGTATTTATTTATATTGATGCTAAGACCAATTTGATTAAACTGCTGAATCGCATAAGATGTAAGACTTACTGAAGCCTTATCTTTAAATATTAAAACTATGTCATCTGCGAAGGCCGTTACTGTCAAATAATCTTGATTAGGGCTCAGTTGAAATCCGTATTTTGAGGCCATACTTTCTTCACTTGGTTCATTTAAAATGTGGTGTATTGAAAGATTGAACAGTGTCGAAGATAATGGAGAACATTGTAATCCTCCTCTAGTTAACGTAGTGTGTTTGGTTTTACCTCTGTTTGACTGCACATCTGTAACATTTCCTATCTGCAGATTAATGACAAGATCGGTGAGGTTGGAAGGAATAGGTAAAGCTTTTGAAGTGTTTCTTAGACGATCATGTCCCACATTGTCAAACGCTTTTCTCACATCCAAAAATACTATAGCCAGGTCTGATCTCTTCGTTATGGCTTCCAGAAACAGGGAATCTAGTAAGGCGGTATTAATGTGCGTACTTGGGGTGTTGGTGAAGCCCCTTTGGTTGGGATTGAAGCTTACAATTTCACGGATACGTTTGTCCAGTGGCCTCTCTATTAGTCTTCTTATAACGGAGCATAACGTCACTGGTCGCCAGTTTGTGACGTCTTCAGTGTGTCCCCCTTTGTGGATTAGGATGGTCCTAGTATTTCTCAGCTTTGAGAGTATAAATCCTGTTTTTAGCATACGTGTAGCGATAGCTGCAATTATTTCTACTGCAATTGTATTATTAACGGCTCTGACAATCACATGGTTCGGACCAGCTGATGTATTTATTACAATGTTATGAAGGGCTGATTGAATTTCACTACTGCTTATAATATTAGTAGACGTGGCATCTATTTCTGTTCTTTCGACTTCGGAAAGAAAAGGACAATATTCTGTGCGAATCATGTGGTTTGGTTTTCCAAGGCTTTCAGACAAGTAACTAAATATTTCTGGTGGTGAAATTGAGCATGTTACATCGTTTGGTTTTAAAACTGAACGCACCCATTTTGTTCTTTGATTATAATATAATATTGCATTAGCTGGTAATTATATTTTTCTTTACGTTTCATTGTATCCCGCTTTGTAGCCCGTTCTGGATTTGAAGAGATTTTGTACTTTCTTTGGCTATCCAAATTATTGGATTTTCTTTGTTGCAAGTACTCTCGAGCTGGATGCTTTGGCCCGGGCAGTAAATCGATAGTTGTGGCCAGAAATTCAATCCATTTTTGAATATGATTTTCAAATTCAGCATCTTCTAAATCCATACCAAACTTATCGCGCCATTTTGCCATTTTCTGTTTATATTCGGATGGAAGATGCAGAAGTTCATTTTTGAGCTATTGTGAGCGAAAAATTGATTCTCAGAAAGTGTTTTTGATTTATCATAAACACTGATTTGTCTTGGGAGCTATTAATATCTCACGGTGTTTATCAGGTTGAGCTTTTGAGGTATGAATTTTTACTCCGTGTGGATTAGAGAAGCAACAGCCACAGTGTGGACACCTAAAAGAGTCAGAGCTACAATCTGTTTGTGCAAATTGGGAGTTCAGTGCATTTAGTGATGTAGTGGAATAAAGACTACTATCGGCAAGCAAATGAATATTGATACTAGATTATTGTGACGACTGATGGGCTCTGGCTACGTGTATGTTGATGCCACGCTTTGTAAATTCTTGATTGCATAATTTCCAGGTTACTAATTTCACTAGCTTACATGAAGATGTAGATAGAGCTGTATTATTCACTAACATAATACAAAATTGTATTTCTATACCGAAATACCATGCTCATGATGGTTGCTATGTAGCATAAATAACCTAAATCAAGCCAGCGAAAAACCTATAGAAAAACTCATTTAAATCTTCTAAAATGTTACAATTGATCTGTTCCTAATAATTCCAGCCTTAGTATGTCATCTTCTGAATATGTCACATGGGATGTAGAAACAGCTAGAGCTTTATTACACAGGGCAGTTGGCAATCATTAACTGCCGTGCCTCAAATCCTTTGCTATTGAAACTTACCGTTTAGATTCTGGATTGCAAATGTTGCAAAGTTATTTCCCAACACCCGCCTGTATCGGTACGAAAACCAACCAAGCAAGGACGGCTAAACATATCATGATATTTTCCACATTTCTGTAGACACTCTTCCAAATTTCAAGTGTAACTTATTTTGAGAGACTAGTCAATGAAGGGTGATTGAGATGGTGTTTCTCAGCAATTGGACCGTCATTAGCGAACACACCCCTCCTAGAACTGCCAGGTAGCAGGCGAAGGTCATGTTTCAACTAAAAACTCATACACTATAGTCAAACAAGAATTCCCGAGTTCGATTTTTGTTTAAGTTGCGCTACCCACACAAGGGTTATCCGAGAAATTCTCTTAACCTAAAAAGATAAATGTGGGGTATGTAAAATCTTGCGGTCCCACTTTCATTTGAGCATAATTTCATTCATTCGTCGTCTGATTTTTTTTTTCTTTCTTTCATTGGCCACGAGCTCTATCGGAAGCTACATGGCCACGCTAACTGTACGGAGGTAGAAATGTGTCGTACCAACAGTACGAAATTAAAGATATCACGCAACGCCGTCTGAATTGACCTACCTGCTAAAGGACTCGAAAAATTCAAGTATACAATCAAAAACATTTTCTGTAAATAAACACAGTTACGATGGTGAGATAAACATTTGCAGGTTTATTTATTCTATTTCTTAAGGTTTAACGCGCTTTAACTGGTTGGGTCATATCTGAGGATTTTTTAAATTGATGCACTTTGACCACTGTGCTTCTAAGCGTCCCATTCTATAGTGGGCATGAAATACCACTTAATTTTGTTGAAAGGGCCTATATCAGGCTTGAGATTCTTTAACGTCCCGTAAATCTATGACACGGAAACACGGGGTTTACTTTTCTCCCGAAGGAAGTCAAGCTAAGCCTTTTTATACCCGAAAAAAAGATCCATCGCCCTCCTCCGGGTTCGAAGGCGCGAGCTAAGGAACTCGCAGACCTTTTTCAGGAAGGGGGCTGGGCGCATGATGGTAGTTTGCTATCTAACAATATTAATTCATTGTTCTGTTGTCAAAGGTTATAGTAAATGATGTGGATAGCTGTAGTTTGTTCTAAATAAAAATTCTTCTTTACATTAAAATTAAAACAATATTTTTAAAGTTAGTAATTGACTAGACATTAAATTCATAAATTTCCAAGAACCCTCTTCGCACATGTAGGTGAGCATTTGGGAACGCGATTTTTCGTGGTATGCATTTTCCGGTTTTCCACATATTACCGTGTATAATAGAGTGTTCTGTGGTGTTAGAGGATGATGTCACAAATGGCGCTGATGTCGCTATGTTTCACCACGGGGCCGGTACGAACTAATGATTCCGCCGATAATACAGTACGCCTCTATATCGACCGAGCAGCGCTACTGCCGCTTCTGCCCACCCCTCCTTCGTCCGTATTCCTCGCCAGAATTAAATGCCGAATTTCTTTCGAAATCAACTCGCGCACTCACGAATAGTTCACCGCACATTTCACATATTAGCGTAATACGCGTTACAAGAACTACATGGAAGCCAAATGCGGTAAACGATTTTGATGACAAATGAAATGTAAATTTTGAATTTTCTGGCTATAGCCTATATAGTCCTATTTACTCTGGATGACGTTTGAATAACTCACAAACCATAAGAGATAGACAAAATCTTATTATACAAAAAATGTAGGTCTCGCTAAGACACACTATGTCCAAATAAATTTCTTTGTAGGGTGAACCATTTCGGAGATATTCATTGTTATATGTGTCAGCTTTGGAAAACTTAAAACTTGAAATGGAACATCGTTCTTCATTTTTTTTAAATATATGTTAAGCATGCAAAGAAAACAGGATCTCAAAGCTTTAAAAGATTTGACTATCACTCAAAGTCTAGTATTATCCCCTTGTACCTACAAGGACATAAGCAATATGATAACTTCTGCAAATGTTTATCCCAACTAACATAAAGAAGATACAGGAATAAGAGTTTGTAAGAATGGTTAGTACCAGAGTACAGGAAGTCATGTGAGTGCAACACATTAGATTTTTTATGTATTATAAGGCACATGAGGTGAAGGTCGAGATGACTCACCTAGAGTGACTGTCCTATCACAGTCGTGCAGCGTTGCCTAAGTCAGAATGCACAGCACAAGCGTGAGCAACAGAGATTTCTCTTTTTCATGCACCCAAAATTATTACTGGAAATTCAACATTTGGATATGCCTTGGTGTATGCGGCAAGAATTTTTGAGGCAGCCTGTACAGAAACCATTTTTCTATGACATATGGTTCTCAAGTTATTGCTTCAGAATAAACAAGTGACTCCCATGTTTATGCTTATGAATCAAGCTTCCAGTCTTGCCTGTTTGTGTTATTCCTTTCATTACGCAGTTACGGAGTAAGACCTTATGAAGTGTCATTAGGAACTGCGTATATTTAGTTAATTAATTAACTGACCACAGACCACTGCAGTCGAGTGCAATTTCTTTAGTTCGGTTCAAGACCAATCCATAACACAAATTGTGCTTTGTGTAACTGTGACAATAAGCAGAAAATTCACATGTGAATTTATTTTGATAATTCTCCCGGTCAGGTCAGTGAGATCCTTAAACCAATGACAGGTGTGGTCCTTCAGAGATTCTGGGGGTTGTGAGAGAGCGATGTGACTGCCAAAGCATAAAAATATGGTGTTCTCTAAAAAGCGGGTACTATTACTGTTATTGCTCTCTTCAATATCATCAGTGAAAAATACTGGAGAGCAAGAGGATTAATGACTCCATTGTCAGAAATCCAGCATTAGGTAACAACAACAACATTGTGTTAGTGATACGTTAACAATGTCACTTTCAACGCCTGGTGCCAGTGGCACAGGTACTAAGGGTAAAATACTCCGCTCCCAGGCCAGAAATGTTATTTTTAAAGTGTACGTTTTTTTAGGGAATTGGCATCTGAGGAAGTGCGTGTAAATGAGTACGTTAAGATTGAGTGTTACAGTTTATAATGTTATCATCACTATCCTTTGCTGCGTAAGTTTACGCTCTGACAATTTGTGACACGACAAAGGTTTCTTTCCTCGTTCCCTCCCTGTAACTTCTGCTCTCTAGTCCATCACTTGGCAGCAGTGCAGCCACCATGTGCACGCATTGGTTCAGCTCATGTGCCTTCTACAACCGTACCCCGTATAATATGTTTATTCCATGCGAACTAGTAAAACTAAACAAAATTCTGATAGCAACAGCCTGCCTCACTTTAATCTGCTATTTGTGTGTTAAAATTGTCACTGTGACGACATTAAATACCTACATTAAACCAAAACCCACATTATGCGGGATGTTTTACCTTTAGACTATACACCATCATTGCTCTTTGCCTGGCACTGTGGCAACTGTTATGAGGAAAAAAAAAAGATAAGCCAGTCAAAGTTTTAAGTTCAGGAAGGAAGTGAGAAGTACACAAAAGTGTAATGTTGCCGAATACAGGCTTAGGGACCCCGTAACACAGGGCGCCAACGTATGAGAAATGAAAGTAGCGATCAGTAGTAAAACATTTTAATAACGTTGGAATTGTGTAGGTGGTAATGCATAAAGATGAGAATGGATAACTTCCAGCAATACATATACATAGATGATGTAGATACAAAGAAAGCAAGAAACTCTGTTCTTATTCATAATGACAAATTTCGGTAACTAGAAGACGGGGAACTCTATTTTACTTACAAATATATTTCTTAATTCAACCCAACAGATCTCCCATATGCAACACGGCGTACCACAATTACAGGGTCCCTTTATATTACGCTCAACTAAATTAATTTATGAATCACATAATCTAAAATAAATATGAAATCATAACCTTATATGATTGTGCAGAAGGCAGATAACCTTAAATGGGAATATATATTCATAAATATACATTCATAAAAGAAATACAAAATTGTGTTAGTTGCATAAAACATATGAGTGGAAATATGAAATCAGAAGTCCAAGCAGTTGTACAGAAGTAGCTAACCTTAAACTTAAATATACATTTGTGAAAGAAATATAAAGCTGCATTTTGGAGGTATAAACCATATGATGTGAAATAACTGTGAAGTCATAATCTCATGCAATTGTGCAAGAGATACGGCAGATAACTGTACTATATGAATATATACCATAATGTATGATTAGGAAACAAATACAAAGTTTTATAAGAGTTCGATATGATAGATGATTGACAAATGGAATGCTTTAAACATTGGATTTTACTGAAAATAATTGTCGCAAACTGCTGGGGATTTCAACGTTATTTAAAATGCAGATTTCCATTAATAATAACAGCTAAAGGTTAATGAGGAAATTGGAAATCTTCACTTCATAACACTTTCTGCTTTTGTTACATCTCCTATATTCACATAAGTCCACTATTTAGTTTGCACCTCTATTCCATTGTTTCAGTTTTAGATTATGCTTCTGTTCCATTACCCGTGTTCCTCTCTAATTTGTAGTTACCAACCTCTTTGTCCAGTAGTGTATTTCTTCATGTCAACTTGGCACGATTTAGCGACATTGCACATCAAGAAGCCCGTATTAGGCAACATTACCCACAAAAGCATTAAAAGTAAATGCAAGGTCTTGGCACAATTGTAATATCAGGCTAACAACCCCATCTTACCTTTTATAACCCACACCTCAAAAATATGAATAGTTTTCCAAGTTAAGTTGTTAAGTTCTGATGTTTGGCACATCATGAAAAGTTGTGTAACTGTTTTCAGTTTGTTGCTTCCTGAAGCATTTATTCCAACACATTCATTGACTTAAGATACAGTGCATTTGTATGTAGATTGGCCGGACTGCCCCGTGGTGGCACCGGGTAGGGCAAGGACTGGACAACCTTCTGCCAGAGTTACATGTAAACAACCGGCAAGTCATGGGCTGGGAACACTAACTACTGTACTAACTTACATTAGGCTTACCTGCGTCATAACAGATATTGAAATTGGTGGCCTTCAATGTGAACATATTCCCTATATCTCTGAAAACTATTCTGGTCTACTTGTGAAAGTTCACATTTACTGATTGCTGCATTTCTCTCCTGATTTTGTCCTAACATGTGAGAATTTGCTGGTTGTACTTTATTCTTTAACATTCCCCATAAATAAAAATCACAAAGAGCTAGGTCAGGGGAACGAGTTGGTCTCAATCCTTGGGCTAATTGTTCTGTCCCCATATACACTTCCCAATTCATGCATAGGATTTGCAACAGTGTGTGCTATAGCTGAATCCTGTTGAAAGCAGTCACATTTCATGTCTTGTTAGTGTGGAAAAAAGATACTTAAAGTAAAATTTACATTAACGTGTGAATGAACATTGTGTTGTTGTGTTGTAAAATATGGGATCGATAATTCTACGCACACTCACTGTTCATCAAACTCCAACTTTTGCGGTGGTGTGAAGAGCTTTGTGAATAATATGGGGATTTTCGGTAAACCAGAATTGTTTTCAGAGATATAGGGAATATATTCACATTGAAGATCATCAATTCCAACATCTGTTGTGACGCAGTTGATTACGGGTAACTCTGGCAGAGGGTGAACCGGTCCTTACCCAGTTCGATGTCGCTGTGAGGCGGCCCAGCCAATTTACGATTGCACTGTACTCCAAGTGCATTTGACAAATTCATAACTGCTATTGGCACAGTTCTCACTAAAATATTTTAAGACAAACAGTTAATTTAAAGAGACAAAGCATTACAGAATGTTTTCAGGTCAAACAAAATCAGAAAGGGTTTCATGCACTAAAACCCTTCATTCTGAATTACAAACTCTTCTTCTGCTTTGCACGTGAGAGGCATTCAATATTTATTGTCCCCTGCATAATACGCCTTCAAATTCAACCACAGTTGTTTATTGCTTCTCTGTGACACTAAGTGGAAAATCAAATTGTTCTACTAGGTGCTGTTCCCAGAGGCTCTGTGGCTGCTGCAAGAAAGTAACTAAATGAAATTAAAGAAAATCTGATGTATGCACTCACATGACTTTCTCTACTGTCCCTACCACGTCCTTGTCCCAGCCTGTTATGTGTAGGGGAACCAACTTTAAGGGTACCTACCAATAAGTAAGGATATTATACATACCTGGAAGTTATTTCTTGTCGGCTGGACACAGATGTGGTCCAATACTGCAGTGGTGCAGCCCAAGTCTTCTCGCTGTGTCTGATGCACAAACCTAAGCTTATATGAACGTGAATCATAAACATATTAAGAATGCAGCTTGCGTGCTTTGGATAAGCATTTTTCAGTGTAGTCTTATGCTGTGCATTTGCAACATACACAAGTGGCATCTACAAGTTAGCTTGGAAATCATGTCGGGCCAAATGCGTACCACTTTTTCAACTTTGTCAGCTTTCTGGTTCACAGAGGAGGTTAGGTTAGGTTAGGTATATAGTGAGTGAGTTGTTAGTATGATTATAATTCAATCCCTCAAAAAGACTAAACACAATTTAAAACATCGCCAATTTAGCAGTATTCGCTTCTCATCTAGGTTGACAGTCCCCATCACGCATACTCGTTCCATGTTTGTTGTCCTTGCGCCATTGTTTTCCTCTGAAAGAAATCCACCAATTGTTTCTATTATCACTTTTCCAATCATCGATTTTGCCTGCATTTCATAGCATCCTCTTCCTCATTATCATACCTGGTTCTTGGCTGACCACTTGCTTCCAGGTGTTCACTGTCTGCTCTCCAACAGCCTAGACACTGAATTGTAAGTGCTAAGGTGTGTAAATCCAGCATAAGGGGAGGGTAATCAATCAGGTAAAGGGGAAAAAAATAGAAAACGTGTAAAAATGGAGGGGGCCGTGTTCCAGGCATGGGCTTCGCTGGGATGGGGGAGGGGGGCCGCAGTCTGCGACGTCCATGGTTCCAGGCTGTGCAAGACACAATATCGACTCCAAACAACGCTCCTGAGGTAATTACAACTTTATATTTCACTTTACTTTAATACGGAGCTGCAGGTCTTAACTACAGACAAAATAATCTTGCCTAAACTACTTTTGGCCCTTAGGAATTGCGTTTAGAGTTGATATTAGAACTTTTGGAGCCTATGACCCTTTTTACAACGCTTTCTTTTATAATAATATGACACCATCTTGCCACTGTAGCGCATCCGCGGAGGCGAGTGCAAAGCTAATGGAGGGATTGAAATCCGTTAGACTGAGAAGTTTTTGCCTTTGGTTTTTTCCAATAAATAAGTTCTTGTTCTTGTACCCGTTCACTTTATTTGTATCAAATTTCTTATATATCACCCGTTATTTAACCCAATTGTCCCCCTGATCCTGGATCATTGGGGTTTAGTTTCACCGATTCTACGGCCACGTTTTGCTGTTTAGGGCTCTCAATCTCTCGGCAACACTTTGCGGCTTAAGGCCTTATCACTCTACAACGGGTTTTATTAGTCATACTGGCAGCGAGAGGGAGCAAACGACACCTGGAGAAGGTCAAGTGAGTAGGTTGTCCGCAATCTTAATGTAGGAACCTACAGTTGTAGTAGTATCGTTTGTCAGTTATAAAGTCGTGCAGATTTGAAACTTTAGGTATCTATCTACCTGTTTTATGTGGACCTAGTACACATTTCTACTTTCGGTCTGTATTTCTTCTATGAAATGGATTTAACAAGTGAATTTGTGCATATTTATAATTTTGCTGCAAAGTGAGGGGGGGGGGCACTTATTTCATGTTCCGCTAAATACTGAGCATTAAATGAAAGAAACATGATGGTATTTGCATATGGAACTTAGAAATGTGTACTATACGAGCAGGATGATGTGATATCAGACAGCCATCTACTTCTACTAGTTCAACACTTGAATATATTATGTATATATACTATTTATTTACCGAATTGAGTGAGCTTAACTTGTATAATTTAGATCATTTGCAAACATTATTTAATTTTGTTTAATCAAATTGAACTGATGCATAGTGTTCTTGGTTTTGATTTGGAATTGTACATTACTTATAGATCCCCATCTTCGCTTCGCCTGCGGCACCTGGACCTACGACGCCGCCTTCTCGAACAGCTTCACCTCCTTCTTCTCGAACAACTTCGCCCCCTTCTTCTTGAACAACTTCTCCTCCTCCTTCTTCTTGAACAACTTCTCCTTCTCCTTCTTGAACAACTTCTCCTTCTCCTTCTTGAACAACTTCTCCTCCTCCTTCTTCTTGAACAACTTCTCCTTCTCCTTCTCCTTCTTCTTGAACAACTTCTCCTTCGAGAACATCTTCTTCTCCGACAGGCAGAATTTACAACTTTAAGATCTTTTAATGCCTTTATCATCGTTTCCCTTTCCACTCCGGACATATTTATCAATAGGTTGTCCCTGTTTGGATTGTTAACAAGAGTTTCTCTCAAATTTGTTAACGCTCTTAGCAAAACTTCTTTTTGCTGAACAGTTCTGGATTTAACACTTCCCTTTGGTGTATTTGTTTTGAGTTCAGGCTTGCCCATGTTCAAAATTTTGATTCCAAATAGTATTTACGAGAAGAGTTTTGCACGTAGTTGAAAATCAGATCTGGTTGTTGATTAAATAATATTTAAATTTGCCATGACGATGGCTTATTATTTAGTATAAGTTTCAAATGAATAACGGCAAGCGAAAATGAATAAATCACAGATTATACCAGATGATCGACTCTGTGTTAGAGGATGATGTCACAAATGGCGCTGATGTCGCTATGTTTCACCACGGGGCCGGTACGAACTAATGATTCCGCCGATAATACAGTACGCCTCTATATCGACCGAGCAGCGCTACTGCCGCTTCTGCCCACCCCTCCTTCGTCCGTATTCCTCGCCAGAATTAAATGCCGAATTTCTTTCGAAATCAACTCGCGCACTCACGAATAGTTCACCGCACATTTCACATATTAGCGTAATACGCGTTACAAGAACTACATGGAAGCCAAATGCGGTAAACGATTTTGATGACAAATGAAATGTAAATTTTGAATTTTCTGGCTATAGCCTATATAGTCCTATTTACTCTGGATGACGTTTGAATAACTCACAAACCATAAGAGATAGACAAAATCTTATTATACAAAAAATGTAGGTCTCGCTAAGACACACTATGTCCAAATAAATTTCTTTGTAGGGTGAACCATTTCGGAGATATTCATTGTTATATGTGTCAGCTTTGGAAAACTTAAAACTTGAAATGGAACATCGTTCTTCATTTTTTTTAAATATATGTTAAGCATGCAAAGAAAACAGGATCTCAAAGCTTTAAAAGATTTGACTATCACTCAAAGTCTAGTATTATCCCCTTGTACCTACAAGGACATAAGCAATATGATAACTTCTGCAAATGTTTATCCCAACTAACATAAAGAAGATACAGGAATAAGAGTTTGTAAGAATGGTTAGTACCAGAGTACAGGAAGTCATGTGAGTGCAACACATTAGATTTTTTATGTATTATAAGGCACATGAGGTGAAGGTCGAGATGACTCACCTAGAGTGACTGTCCTATCACAGTCGTGCAGCGTTGCCTAAGTCAGAATGCACAGCACAAGCGTGAGCAACAGAGATTTCTCTTTTTCATGCACCCAAAATTATTACTGGAAATTCAACATTTGGATATGCCTTGGTGTATGCGGCAAGAATTTTTGAGGCAGCCTGTACAGAAACCATTTTTCTATGACATATGGTTCTCAAGTTATTGCTTCAGAATAAACAAGTGACTCCCATGTTTATGCTTATGAATCAAGCTTCCAGTCTTGCCTGTTTGTGTTATTCCTTTCATTACGCAGTTACGGAGTAAGACCTTATGAAGTGTCATTAGGAACTGCGTATATTTAGTTAATTAATTAACTGACCACAGACCACTGCAGTCGAGTGCAATTTCTTTAGTTCGGTTCAAGACCAATCCATAACACAAATTGTGCTTTGTGTAACTGTGACAATAAGCAGAAAATTCACATGTGAATTTATTTTGATAATTCTCCCGGTCAGGTCAGTGAGATCCTTAAACCAATGACAGGTGTGGTCCTTCAGAGATTCTGGGGGTTGTGAGAGAGCGATGTGACTGCCAAAGCATAAAAATATGGTGTTCTCTAAAAAGCGGGTACTATTACTGTTATTGCTCTCTTCAATATCATCAGTGAAAAATACTGGAGAGCAAGAGGATTAATGACTCCATTGTCAGAAATCCAGCATTAGGTAACAACAACAACATTGTGTTAGTGATACGTTAACAATGTCACTTTCAACGCCTGGTGCCAGTGGCACAGGTACTAAGGGTAAAATACTCCGCTCCCAGGCCAGAAATGTTATTTTTAAAGTGTACGTTTTTTTAGGGAATTGGCATCTGAGGAAGTGCGTGTAAATGAGTACGTTAAGATTGAGTGTTACAGTTTATAATGTTATCATCACTATCCTTTGCTGCGTAAGTTTACGCTCTGACAATTTGTGACACGACAAAGGTTTCTTTCCTCGTTCCCTCCCTGTAACTTCTGCTCTCTAGTCCATCACTTGGCAGCAGTGCAGCCACCATGTGCACGCATTGGTTCAGCTCATGTGCCTTCTACAACCGTACCCCGTATAATATGTTTATTCCATGCGAACTAGTAAAACTAAACAAAATTCTGATAGCAACAGCCTGCCTCACTTTAATCTGCTATTTGTGTGTTAAAATTGTCACTGTGACGACATTAAATACCTACATTAAACCAAAACCCACATTATGCGGGATGTTTTACCTTTAGACTATACACCATCATTGCTCTTTGCCTGGCACTGTGGCAACTGTTATGAGGAAAAAAAAAAGATAAGCCAGTCAAAGTTTTAAGTTCAGGAAGGAAGTGAGAAGTACACAAAAGTGTAATGTTGCCGAATACAGGCTTAGGGACCCCGTAACACAGGGCGCCAACGTATGAGAAATGAAAGTAGCGATCAGTAGTAAAACATTTTAATAACGTTGGAATTGTGTAGGTGGTAATGCATAAAGATGAGAATGGATAACTTCCAGCAATACATATACATAGATGATGTAGATACAAAGAAAGCAAGAAACTCTGTTCTTATTCATAATGACAAATTTCGGTAACTAGAAGACGGGGAACTCTATTTTACTTACAAATATATTTCTTAATTCAACCCAACAGATCTCCCATATGCAACACGGCGTACCACAATTACAGGGTCCCTTTATATTACGCTCAACTAAATTAATTTATGAATCACATAATCTAAAATAAATATGAAATCATAACCTTATATGATTGTGCAGAAGGCAGATAACCTTAAATGGGAATATATATTCATAAATATACATTCATAAAAGAAATACAAAATTGTGTTAGTTGCATAAAACATATGAGTGGAAATATGAAATCAGAAGTCCAAGCAGTTGTACAGAAGTAGCTAACCTTAAACTTAAATATACATTTGTGAAAGAAATATAAAGCTGCATTTTGGAGGTATAAACCATATGATGTGAAATAACTGTGAAGTCATAATCTCATGCAATTGTGCAAGAGATACGGCAGATAACTGTACTATATGAATATATACCATAATGTATGATTAGGAAACAAATACAAAGTTTTATAAGAGTTCGATATGATAGATGATTGACAAATGGAATGCTTTAAACATTGGATTTTACTGAAAATAATTGTCGCAAACTGCTGGGGATTTCAACGTTATTTAAAATGCAGATTTCCATTAATAATAACAGCTAAAGGTTAATGAGGAAATTGGAAATCTTCACTTCATAACACTTTCTGCTTTTGTTACATCTCCTATATTCACATAAGTCCACTATTTAGTTTGCACCTCTATTCCATTGTTTCAGTTTTAGATTATGCTTCTGTTCCATTACCCGTGTTCCTCTCTAATTTGTAGTTACCAACCTCTTTGTCCAGTAGTGTATTTCTTCATGTCAACTTGGCACGATTTAGCGACATTGCACATCAAGAAGCCCGTATTAGGCAACATTACCCACAAAAGCATTAAAAGTAAATGCAAGGTCTTGGCACAATTGTAATATCAGGCTAACAACCCCATCTTACCTTTTATAACCCACACCTCAAAAATATGAATAGTTTTCCAAGTTAAGTTGTTAAGTTCTGATGTTTGGCACATCATGAAAAGTTGTGTAACTGTTTTCAGTTTGTTGCTTCCTGAAGCATTTATTCCAACACATTCATTGACTTAAGATACAGTGCATTTGTATGTAGATTGGCCGGACTGCCCCGTGGTGGCACCGGGTAGGGCAAGGACTGGACAACCTTCTGCCAGAGTTACATGTAAACAACCGGCAAGTCATGGGCTGGGAACACTAACTACTGTACTAACTTACATTAGGCTTACCTGCGTCATAACAGATATTGAAATTGGTGGCCTTCAATGTGAACATATTCCCTATATCTCTGAAAACTATTCTGGTCTACTTGTGAAAGTTCACATTTACTGATTGCTGCATTTCTCTCCTGATTTTGTCCTAACATGTGAGAATTTGCTGGTTGTACTTTATTCTTTAACATTCCCCATGAATAAAAATCACAAAGAGCTAGGTCAGGGGAACGAGTTGGTCTCAATCCTTGGGCTAATTGTTCTGTCCCCATATACACTTCCCAATTCATGCATAGGATTTGCAACAGTGTGTGCTATAGCTGAATCCTGTTGAAAGCAGTCACATTTCATGTCTTGTTAGTGTGGAAAAAAGATACTTAAAGTAAAATTTACATTAACGTGTGAATGAACATTGTGTTGTTGTGTTGTAAAATATGGGATCGATAATTCTACGCACACTCACTGTTCATCAAACTCCAACTTTTGCGGTGGTGTGAAGAGCTTTGTGAATAATATGGGGATTTTCGGTAAACCAGAATTGTTTTCAGAGATATAGGGAATATATTCACATTGAAGATCATCAATTCCAACATCTGTTGTGACGCAGTTGATTACGGGTAACTCTGGCAGAGGGTGAACCGGTCCTTACCCAGTTCGATGTCGCTGTGAGGCGGCCCAGCCAATTTACGATTGCACTGTACTCCAAGTGCATTTGACAAATTCATAACTGCTATTGGCACAGTTCTCACTAAAATATTTTAAGACAAACAGTTAATTTAAAGAGACAAAGCATTACAGAATGTTTTCAGGTCAAACAAAATCAGAAAGGGTTTCATGCACTAAAACCCTTCATTCTGAATTACAAACTCTTCTTCTGCTTTGCACGTGAGAGGCATTCAATATTTATTGTCCCCTGCATAATACGCCTTCAAATTCAACCACAGTTGTTTATTGCTTCTCTGTGACACTAAGTGGAAAATCAAATTGTTCTACTAGGTGCTGTTCCCAGAGGCTCTGTGGCTGCTGCAAGAAAGTAACTAAATGAAATTAAAGAAAATCTGATGTATGCACTCACATGACTTTCTCTACTGTCCCTACCACGTCCTTGTCCCAGCCTGTTATGTGTAGGGGAACCAACTTTAAGGGTACCTACCAATAAGTAAGGATATTATACATACCTGGAAGTTATTTCTTGTCGGCTGGAGACAGATGTGGTCCAATACTGCAGTGGTGCAGCCCAAGTCTTCTCGCTGTGTCTGATGCACAAACCTAAGCTTATATGAACGTGAATCATAAACATATTAAGAATGCAGCTTGCGTGCTTTGGATAAGCATTTTTCAGTGTAGTCTTATGCTGTGCATTTGCAACATACACAAGTGGCATCTACAAGTTAGCTTGGAAATCATGTCGGGCCAAATGCGTACCACTTTTTCAACTTTGTCAGCTTTCTGGTTCACAGAGGAGGTTAGGTTAGGTTAGGTATATAGTGAGTGAGTTGTTAGTATGATTATAATTCAATCCCTCAAAAAGACTAAACACAATTTAAAACATCGCCAATTTAGCAGTATTCGCTTCTCATCTAGGTTGACAGTCCCCATCACGCATACTCGTTCCATGTTTGTTGTCCTTGCGCCATTGTTTTCCTCTGAAAGAAATCCACCAATTGTTTCTATTATCACTTTTCCAATCATCGATTTTGCCTGCATTTCATAGCATCCTCTTCCTCATTATCATACCTGGTTCTTGGCTGACCACTTGCTTCCAGGTGTTCACTGTCTGCTCTCCAACAGCCTAGACACTGAATTGTAAGTGCTAAGGTGTGTAAATCCAGCATAAGGGGAGGGTAATCAATCAGGTAAAGGGGAAAAAAATAGAAAACGTGTAAAAATGGAGGGGGCCGTGTTCCAGGCATGGGCTTCGCTGGGATGGGGGAGGGGGGCCGCAGTCTGCGACGTCCATGGTTCCAGGCTGTGCAAGACACAATATCGACTCCAAACAACGCTCCTGAGGTAATTACAACTTTATATTTCACTTTACTTTAATACGGAGCTGCAGGTCTTAACTACAGACAAAATAATCTTGCCTAAACTACTTTTGGCCCTTAGGAATTGCGTTTAGAGTTGATATTAGAACTTTTGGAGCCTATGACCCTTTTTACAACGCTTTCTTTTATAATAATATGACACCATCTTGCCACTGTAGCGCATCCGCGGAGGCGAGTGCAAAGCTAATGGAGGGATTGAAATCCGTTAGACTGAGAAGTTTTTGCCTTTGGTTTTTTCCAATAAATAAGTTCTTGTTCTTGTACCCGTTCACTTTATTTGTATCAAATTTCTTATATATCACCCGTTATTTAACCCAATTGTCCCCCTGATCCTGGATCATTGGGGTTTAGTTTCACCGATTCTACGGCCACGTTTTGCTGTTTAGGGCTCTCAATCTCTCGGCAACACTTTGCGGCTTAAGGCCTTATCACTCTACAACGGGTTTTATTAGTCATACTGGCAGCGAGAGGGAGCAAACGACACCTGGAGAAGGTCAAGTGAGTAGGTTGTCCGCAATCTTAATGTAGGAACCTACAGTTGTAGTAGTATCGTTTGTCAGTTATAAAGTCGTGCAGATTTGAAACTTTAGGTATCTATCTACCTGTTTTATGTGGACCTAGTACACATTTCTACTTTCGGTCTGTATTTCTTCTATGAAATGGATTTAACAAGTGAATTTGTGCATATTTATAATTTTGCTGCAAAGTGAGGGGGGGGGGGCACTTATTTCATGTTCCGCTAAATACTGAGCATTAAATGAAAGAAACATGATGGTATTTGCATATGGAACTTAGAAATGTGTACTATACGAGCAGGATGATGTGATATCAGACAGCCATCTACTTCTACTAGTTCAACACTTGAATATATTATGTATATATACTATTTATTTACCGAATTGAGTGAGCTTAACTTGTATAATTTAGATCATTTGCAAACATTATTTAATTTTGTTTAATCAAATTGAACTGATGCATAGTGTTCTTGGTTTTGATTTGGAATTGTACATTACTTATAGATCCCCATCTTCGCTTCGCCTGCGGCACCTGGACCTACGACGCCGCCTTCTCGAACAGCTTCACCTCCTTCTTCTCGAACAACTTCGCCCCCTTCTTCTTGAACAACTTCTCCTCCTCCTTCTTCTTGAACAACTTCTCCTTCTCCTTCTTGAACAACTTCTCCTTCTCCTTCTTGAACAACTTCTCCTCCTCCTTCTTCTTGAACAACTTCTCCTTCTCCTTCTCCTTCTTCTTGAACAACTTCTCCTTCGAGAACATCTTCTTCTCCGACAGGCAGAATTTACAACTTTAAGATCTTTTAATGCCTTTATCATCGTTTCCCTTTCCACTCCGGACATATTTATCAATAGGTTGTCCCTGTTTGGATTGTTAACAAGAGTTTCTCTCAAATTTGTTAACGCTCTTAGCAAAACTTCTTTTTGCTGAACAGTTCTGGATTTAACACTTCCCTTTGGTGTATTTGTTTTGAGTTCAGGCTTGCCCATGTTCAAAATTTTGATTCCAAATAGTATTTACGAGAAGAGTTTTGCACGTAGTTGAAAATCAGATCTGGTTGTTGATTAAATAATATTTAAATTTGCCATGACGATGGCTTATTATTTAGTATAAGTTTCAAATGAATAACGGCAAGCGAAAATGAATAAATCACAGATTATACCAGATGATCGACTCTGTGTTAGAGGATGATGTCACAAATGGCGCTGATGTCGCTATGTTTCACCACGGGGCCGGTACGAACTAATGATTCCGCCGATAATACAGTACGCCTCTATATCGACCGAGCAGCGCTACTGCCGCTTCTGCCCACCCCTCCTTCGTCCGTATTCCTCGCCAGAATTAAATGCCGAATTTCTTTCGAAATCAACTCGCGCACTCACGAATAGTTCACCGCACATTTCACATATTAGCGTAATACGCGTTACAAGAACTACATGGAAGCCAAATGCGGTAAACGATTTTGATGACAAATGAAATGTAAATTTTGAATTTTCTGGCTATAGCCTATATAGTCCTATTTACTCTGGATGACGTTTGAATAACTCACAAACCATAAGAGATAGACAAAATCTTATTATACAAAAAATGTAGGTCTCGCTAAGACACACTATGTCCAAATAAATTTCTTTGTAGGGTGAACCATTTCGGAGATATTCATTGTTATATGTGTCAGCTTTGGAAAACTTAAAACTTGAAATGGAACATCGTTCTTCATTTTTTTTAAATATATGTTAAGCATGCAAAGAAAACAGGATCTCAAAGCTTTAAAAGATTTGACTATCACTCAAAGTCTAGTATTATCCCCTTGTACCTACAAGGACATAAGCAATATGATAACTTCTGCAAATGTTTATCCCAACTAACATAAAGAAGATACAGGAATAAGAGTTTGTAAGAATGGTTAGTACCAGAGTACAGGAAGTCATGTGAGTGCAACACATTAGATTTTTTATGTATTATAAGGCACATGAGGTGAAGGTCGAGATGACTCACCTAGAGTGACTGTCCTATCACAGTCGTGCAGCGTTGCCTAAGTCAGAATGCACAGCACAAGCGTGAGCAACAGAGATTTCTCTTTTTCATGCACCCAAAATTATTACTGGAAATTCAACATTTGGATATGCCTTGGTGTATGCGGCAAGAATTTTTGAGGCAGCCTGTACAGAAACCATTTTTCTATGACATATGGTTCTCAAGTTATTGCTTCAGAATAAACAAGTGACTCCCATGTTTATGCTTATGAATCAAGCTTCCAGTCTTGCCTGTTTGTGTTATTCCTTTCATTACGCAGTTACGGAGTAAGACCTTATGAAGTGTCATTAGGAACTGCGTATATTTAGTTAATTAATTAACTGACCACAGACCACTGCAGTCGAGTGCAATTTCTTTAGTTCGGTTCAAGACCAATCCATAACACAAATTGTGCTTTGTGTAACTGTGACAATAAGCAGAAAATTCACATGTGAATTTATTTTGATAATTCTCCCGGTCAGGTCAGTGAGATCCTTAAACCAATGACAGGTGTGGTCCTTCAGAGATTCTGGGGGTTGTGAGAGAGCGATGTGACTGCCAAAGCATAAAAATATGGTGTTCTCTAAAAAGCGGGTACTATTACTGTTATTGCTCTCTTCAATATCATCAGTGAAAAATACTGGAGAGCAAGAGGATTAATGACTCCATTGTCAGAAATCCAGCATTAGGTAACAACAACAACATTGTGTTAGTGATACGTTAACAATGTCACTTTCAACGCCTGGTGCCAGTGGCACAGGTACTAAGGGTAAAATACTCCGCTCCCAGGCCAGAAATGTTATTTTTAAAGTGTACGTTTTTTTAGGGAATTGGCATCTGAGGAAGTGCGTGTAAATGAGTACGTTAAGATTGAGTGTTACAGTTTATAATGTTATCATCACTATCCTTTGCTGCGTAAGTTTACGCTCTGACAATTTGTGACACGACAAAGGTTTCTTTCCTCGTTCCCTCCCTGTAACTTCTGCTCTCTAGTCCATCACTTGGCAGCAGTGCAGCCACCATGTGCACGCATTGGTTCAGCTCATGTGCCTTCTACAACCGTACCCCGTATAATATGTTTATTCCATGCGAACTAGTAAAACTAAACAAAATTCTGATAGCAACAGCCTGCCTCACTTTAATCTGCTATTTGTGTGTTAAAATTGTCACTGTGACGACATTAAATACCTACATTAAACCAAAACCCACATTATGCGGGATGTTTTACCTTTAGACTATACACCATCATTGCTCTTTGCCTGGCACTGTGGCAACTGTTATGAGGAAAAAAAAAAGATAAGCCAGTCAAAGTTTTAAGTTCAGGAAGGAAGTGAGAAGTACACAAAAGTGTAATGTTGCCGAATACAGGCTTAGGGACCCCGTAACACAGGGCGCCAACATATGAGAAATGAAAGTAGCGATCAGTAGTAAAACATTTTAATAACGTTGGAATTGTGTAGGTGGTAATGCATAAAGATGAGAATGGATAACTTCCAGCAATACATATACATAGATGATGTAGATACAAAGAAAGCAAGAAACTCTGTTCTTATTCATAATGACAAATTTCGGTAACTAGAAGACGGGGAACTCTATTTTACTTACAAATATATTTCTTAATTCAACCCAACAGATCTCCCATATGCAACACGGCGTACCACAATTACAGGGTCCCTTTATATTACGCTCAACTAAATTAATTTATGAATCACATAATCTAAAATAAATATGAAATCATAACCTTATATGATTGTGCAGAAGGCAGATAACCTTAAATGGGAATATATATTCATAAATATACATTCATAAAAGAAATACAAAATTGTGTTAGTTGCATAAAACATATGAGTGGAAATATGAAATCAGAAGTCCAAGCAGTTGTACAGAAGTAGCTAACCTTAAACTTAAATATACATTTGTGAAAGAAATATAAAGCTGCATTTTGGAGGTATAAACCATATGATGTGAAATAACTGTGAAGTCATAATCTCATGCAATTGTGCAAGAGATACGGCAGATAACTGTACTATATGAATATATACCATAATGTATGATTAGGAAACAAATACAAAGTTTTATAAGAGTTCGATATGATAGATGATTGACAAATGGAATGCTTTAAACATTGGATTTTACTGAAAATAATTGTCGCAAACTGCTGGGGATTTCAACGTTATTTAAAATGCAGATTTCCATTAATAATAACAGCTAAAGGTTAATGAGGAAATTGGAAATCTTCACTTCATAACACTTTCTGCTTTTGTTACATCTCCTATATTCACATAAGTCCACTATTTAGTTTGCACCTCTATTCCATTGTTTCAGTTTTAGATTATGCTTCTGTTCCATTACCCGTGTTCCTCTCTAATTTGTAGTTACCAACCTCTTTGTCCAGTAGTGTATTTCTTCATGTCAACTTGGCACGATTTAGCGACATTGCACATCAAGAAGCCCGTATTAGGCAACATTACCCACAAAAGCATTAAAAGTAAATGCAAGGTCTTGGCACAATTGTAATATCAGGCTAACAACCCCATCTTACCTTTTATAACCCACACCTCAAAAATATGAATAGTTTTCCAAGTTAAGTTGTTAAGTTCTGATGTTTGGCACATCATGAAAAGTTGTGTAACTGTTTTCAGTTTGTTGCTTCCTGAAGCATTTATTCCAACACATTCATTGACTTAAGATACAGTGCATTTGTATGTAGATTGGCCGGACTGCCCCGTGGTGGCACCGGGTAGGGCAAGGACTGGACAACCTTCTGCCAGAGTTACATGTAAACAACCGGCAAGTCATGGGCTGGGAACACTAACTACTGTACTAACTTACATTAGGCTTACCTGCGTCATAACAGATATTGAAATTGGTGGCCTTCAATGTGAACATATTCCCTATATCTCTGAAAACTATTCTGGTCTACTTGTGAAAGTTCACATTTACTGATTGCTGCATTTCTCTCCTGATTTTGTCCTAACATGTGAGAATTTGCTGGTTGTACTTTATTCTTTAACATTCCCCATGAATAAAAATCACAAAGAGCTAGGTCAGGGGAACGAGTTGGTCTCAATCCTTGGGCTAATTGTTCTGTCCCCATATACACTTCCCAATTCATGCATAGGATTTGCAACAGTGTGTGCTATAGCTGAATCCTGTTGAAAGCAGTCACATTTCATGTCTTGTTAGTGTGGAAAAAAGATACTTAAAGTAAAATTTACATTAACGTGTGAATGAACATTGTGTTGTTGTGTTGTAAAATATGGGATCGATAATTCTACGCACACTCACTGTTCATCAAACTCCAACTTTTGCGGTGGTGTGAAGAGCTTTGTGAATAATATGGGGATTTTCGGTAAACCAGAATTGTTTTCAGAGATATAGGGAATATATTCACATTGAAGATCATCAATTCCAACATCTGTTGTGACGCAGTTGATTACGGGTAACTCTGGCAGAGGGTGAACCGGTCCTTACCCAGTTCGATGTCGCTGTGAGGCGGCCCAGCCAATTTACGATTGCACTGTACTCCAAGTGCATTTGACAAATTCATAACTGCTATTGGCACAGTTCTCACTAAAATATTTTAAGACAAACAGTTAATTTAAAGAGACAAAGCATTACAGAATGTTTTCAGGTCAAACAAAATCAGAAAGGGTTTCATGCACTAAAACCCTTCATTCTGAATTACAAACTCTTCTTCTGCTTTGCACGTGAGAGGCATTCAATATTTATTGTCCCCTGCATAATACGCCTTCAAATTCAACCACAGTTGTTTATTGCTTCTCTGTGACACTAAGTGGAAAATCAAATTGTTCTACTAGGTGCTGTTCCCAGAGGCTCTGTGGCTGCTGCAAGAAAGTAACTAAATGAAATTAAAGAAAATCTGATGTATGCACTCACATGACTTTCTCTACTGTCCCTACCACGTCCTTGTCCCAGCCTGTTATGTGTAGGGGAACCAACTTTAAGGGTACCTACCAATAAGTAAGGATATTATACATACCTGGAAGTTATTTCTTGTCGGCTGGAGACAGATGTGGTCCAATACTGCAGTGGTGCAGCCCAAGTCTTCTCGCTGTGTCTGATGCACAAACCTAAGCTTATATGAACGTGAATCATAAACATATTAAGAATGCAGCTTGCGTGCTTTGGATAAGCATTTTTCAGTGTAGTCTTATGCTGTGCATTTGCAACATACACAAGTGGCATCTACAAGTTAGCTTGGAAATCATGTCGGGCCAAATGCGTACCACTTTTTCAACTTTGTCAGCTTTCTGGTTCACAGAGGAGGTTAGGTTAGGTTAGGTATATAGTGAGTGAGTTGTTAGTATGATTATAATTCAATCCCTCAAAAAGACTAAACACAATTTAAAACATCGCCAATTTAGCAGTATTCGCTTCTCATCTAGGTTGACAGTCCCCATCACGCATACTCGTTCCATGTTTGTTGTCCTTGCGCCATTGTTTTCCTCTGAAAGAAATCCACCAATTGTTTCTATTATCACTTTTCCAATCATCGATTTTGCCTGCATTTCATAGCATCCTCTTCCTCATTATCATACCTGGTTCTTGGCTGACCACTTGCTTCCAGGTGTTCACTGTCTGCTCTCCAACAGCCTAGACACTGAATTGTAAGTGCTAAGGTGTGTAAATCCAGCATAAGGGGAGGGTAATCAATCAGGTAAAGGGGAAAAAAATAGAAAACGTGTAAAAATGGAGGGGGCCGTGTTCCAGGCATGGGCTTCGCTGGGATGGGGGAGGGGGGCCGCAGTCTGCGACGTCCATGGTTCCAGGCTGTGCAAGACACAATATCGACTCCAAACAACGCTCCTGAGGTAATTACAACTTTATATTTCACTTTACTTTAATACGGAGCTGCAGGTCTTAACTACAGACAAAATAATCTTGCCTAAACTACTTTTGGCCCTTAGGAGTTGCGTTTAGAGTTGATATTAGAACTTTTGGAGCCTATGACCCTTTTTACAACGCTTTCTTTTATAATAATATGACACCATCTTGCCACTATAGCGCATCCGCGGAGGCGAGTGCAAAGCTAATGGAGGGATTGAAATCCGTTAGACTGAGAAGTTTTTGCCTTTGGTTTTTTCCAATAAATAAGTTCTTGTTCTTGTACCCGTTCACTTTATTTGTATCAAATTTCTTATATATCACCCGTTATTTAACCCAATTGTCCCCCTGATCCTGGATCATTGGGGTTTAGTTTCACCGATTCTACGGCCACGTTTTGCTGTTTAGGGCTCTCAATCTCTCGGCAACACTTTGCGGCTTAAGGCCTTATCACTCTACAACGGGTTTTATTAGTCATACTGGCAGCGAGAGGGAGCAAACGACACCTGGAGAAGGTCAAGTGAGTAGGTTGTCCGCAATCTTAATGTAGGAACCTACAGTTGTAGTAGTATCGTTTGTCAGTTATAAAGTCGTGCAGATTTGAAACTTTAGGTACCTATCTACCTGTTTTATGTGGACCTAGTACACATTTCTACTTTCGGTCTGTATTTCTTCTATGAAATGGATTTAACAAGTGAATTTGTGCATATTTATAATTTTGCTGCAAAGTGAGGGGGGGGGGCACTTATTTCATGTTCCGCTAAATACTGAGCATTAAATGAAAGAAACATGATGGTATTTGCATATGGAACTTAGAAATGTGTACTATACGAGCAGGATGATGTGATATCAGACAGCCATCTACTTCTACTAGTTCAACACTTGAATATATTATGTATATATACTATTTATTTACCGAATTGAGTGAGCTTAACTTGTATAATTTAGATCATTTGCAAACATTATTTAATTTTGTTTAATCAAATTGAACTGATGCATAGTGTTCTTGGTTTTGATTTGGAATTGTACATTACTTATAGATCCCCATCTTCGCTTCGCCTGCGGCACCTGGACCTACGACGCCGCCTTCTCGAACAGCTTCACCTCCTTCTTCTCGAACAACTTCGCCTCCTTCTTCTTGAACAACTTCTCCTCCTCCTTCTTCTTGAACAACTTCTCCTTCTCCTTCTTGAACAACTTCTCCTTCTCCTTCTTGAACAACTTCTCCTCCTCCTTCTTCTTGAACAACTTCTCCTTCTCCTTCTCCTTCTTCTTGAACAACTTCTCCTTCGAGAACATCTTCTTCTCCGACAGGCAGAATTTACAACTTTAAGATCTTTTAATGCCTTTATCATCGTTTCCCTTTCCACTCCGGACATATTTATCAATAGGTTGTCCCTGTTTGGATTGTTAACAAGAGTTTCTCTCAAATTTGTTAACGCTCTTAGCAAAACTTCTTTTTGCTGAACAGTTCTGGATTTAACACTTCCCTTTGGTGTATTTGTTTTGAGTTCAGGCTTGCCCATGTTCAAAATTTTGATTCCAAATAGTATTTACAAGAAGAGTTTTGCACGTAGTTGAAAATCAGATCTGGTTGTTGATTAAATAATATTTAAATTTGCCATGACGATGGCTTATTGTTTAGTATAAGTTTCAAATGAATAACGGCAAGCGAAAATGAATAAATCACAGATTATACCAGATGATCGACTCTGTGTTAGAGGATGATGTCACAAATGGCGCTGATGTCGCTATGTTTCACCACGGGGCCGGTACGAACTAATGATTCCGCCGATAATACAGTACGCCTCTATATCGACCGAGCAGCGCTACTGCCGCTTCTGCCCACCCCTCCTTCGTCCGTATTCCTCGCCAGAATTAAATGCCGAATTTCTTTCGAAATCAACTCGCGCACTCACGAATAGTTCACCGCACATTTCACATATTAGCGTAATACGCGTTACAAGAACTACATGGAAGCCAAATGCGGTAAACGATTTTGATGACAAATGAAATGTAAATTTTGAATTTTCTGGCTATAGCCTATATAGTCCTATTTACTCTGGATGACGTTTGAATAACTCACAAACCATAAGAGATAGACAAAATCTTATTATACAAAAAATGTAGGTCTCGCTAAGACACACTATGTCCAAATAAATTTCTTTGTAGGGTGAACCATTTCGGAGATATTCATTGTTATATGTGTCAGCTTTGGAAAACTTAAAACTTGAAATGGAACATCGTTCTTCATTTTTTTTTAATATATGTTAAGCATGCAAAGAAAACAGGATCTCAAAGCTTTAAAAGATTTGACTATCACTCAAAGTCTAGTATTATCCCCTTGTACCTACAAGGACATAAGCAATATGATAACTTCTGCAAATGTTTATCCCAACTAACATAAAGAAGATACAGGAATAAGAGTTTGTAAGAATGGTTAGTACCAGAGTACAGGAAGTCATGTGAGTGCAACACATTAGATTTTTTATGTATTATAAGGCACATGAGGCGAAGGTCGAGATGACTCACCTAGAGTGACTGTCCTATCACAGTCGTGCAGCGTTGCCTAAGTCAGAATGCACAGCACAAGCGTGAGCAACAGAGATTTCTCTTTTTCATGCACCCAAAATTATTACTGGAAATTCAACATTTGGATATGCCTTGGTGTATGCGGCAAGAATTTTTGAGGCAGCCTGTACAGAAACCATTTTTCTATGACATATGGTTCTCAAGTTATTGCTTCAGAATAAACAAGTGACTCCCATGTTTATGCTTATGAATCAAGCTTCCAATCTTGCCTGTTTGTGTTATTCCTTTCATTACGCAGTTACGGAGTAAGACCTTATGAAGTGTCATTAGGAACTGCGTATATTTAGTTAATTAATTAACTGACCACAGACCACTGCAGTCGAGTGCAATTTCTTTAGTTCGGTTCAAGACCAATCCATAACACAAATTGTGCTTTGTGTAACTGTGACAATAAGCAGAAAATTCACATGTGAATTTATTTTGATAATTCTCCCGGTCAGGTCAGTGAGATCCTTAAACCAATGACAGGTGTGGTCCTTCAGAGATTCTGGGGGTTGTGAGAGAGCGATGTGACTGCCAAAGCATAAAAATATGGTGTTCTCTAAAAAGCGGGTACTATTACTGTTATTGCTCTCTTCAATATCATCAGTGAAAAATACTGGAGAGCAAGAGGATTAATGACTCCATTGTCAGAAATCCAGCATTAGGTAACAACAACAACATTGTGTTAGTGATACGTTAACAATGTCACTTTCAACGCCTGGTGCCAGTGGCACAGGTACTAAGGGTAAAATACTCCGCTCCCAGGCCAGAAATGTTATTTTTAAAGTGTACGTTTTTTTAGGGAATTGGCATCTGAGGAAGTGCGTGTAAATGAGTACGTTAATATTGAGTGTTACAGTTTATAATGTTATCATCACTATCCTTTGCTGCGTAAGTTTACGCTCTGACAATTTGTGACACGACAAAGGTTTCTTTCCTCGTTCCCTCCCTGTAACTTCTGCTCTCTAGTCCATCACTTGGCAGCAGTGCAGCCACCATGTGCACGCATTGGTTCAGCTCATGTGCCTTCTACAACCGTACCCTGTATAATATGTTTATTCCATGCGAACTAGTAAAACTAAACAAAATTCTGATAGCAACAGCCTGCCTCACTTTAATCTGTTATTTGTGTGTTAAAATTGTCACTGTGACGACATTAAATACCTACATTAAACCAAAACCCACATTATGCGGGATGTTTTACCTTTAGACTATACACCATCATTGCTCTTTGCCTGGCACTGTGGCGACTGTTATGAGGAAAAAAAAAGATAAGCCAGTCAAAGTTTTAAGTTCAGGAAGGAAGTGAGAAGTACACAAAAGTGTAATGTTGCCGAATACAGGCTTAGGGACCCCGTAACACAGGGCGCCAACGTATGAGAAATGAAAGTAGCGATCAGTAGTAAAACATTTTAATAACGTTGGAATTGTGTGGATGGTAATGCATAAAGATGAGAATGGATAACTTCCAGCAATACATATACATAGATGATGTAGATACAAAGAAAGCAAGAAACTCTGTTCTTATTCATAATGACAAATTTCGGTAACTAGAAGACGGGGAACTCTATTTTACTTACAAATATATTTCTTAATTCAACCCAAAAGATCTCCCATATGCAACACGGCGTACCACAATTACAGGGTCCCTTTATATTACGCTCAACTAAATTAATTTATGAATCACATAATCTAAAATAAATATGAAATCATAACCTTATATGATTGTGCAGAAGGCAGATAACCTTAAATGGGAATATATATTCATAAATATACATTCATAAAAGAAATACAAAATTGTGTTAGTTGCATAAAACATATGAGTGGAAATATGAAATCAGAAGTCCAAGCAGTTGTACAGAAGTAGCTAACCTTAAACTTAAATATACATTTGTGAAAGAAATATAAAGCTGCATTTTGGAGGTATAAACCATATGATGTGAAATAACTGTGAAGTCATAATCTCATGCAATTGTGCAAGAGATACGGTAGATAACTGTACTATATGAATATATATCATAATGTATGATTAGGAAACAAATACAAAGTTTTATAAGAGTTCGATATGATAGATGATTGACAAATGGAATGCTTTAAACATTGGATTTTACTGAAAATAATTGTCGCAAACTGCTGGGGATTTCAACGTTATTTAAAATGCAGATTTCCATTAATAATAACAGCTAAAGGTTAATGAGGAAATTGGAAATCTTCACTTCATAACACTTTCTGCTTTTGTTACATCTCCTATATTCACATAAGTCCACTATTTAGTTTGCACCTCTATTCCATTGTTTCAGTTTTAGATTATGCTTCTGTTCCATTACCCGTGTTCCTCTCTAATTTGTAGTTACCAACCTCTTTGTCCAGTAGTGTATTTCTTCATGTCAACTTGGCACGATTTAGCGACATTGCACATCAAGAAGCCCGTATTAGGCAACATTACCCACAAAAGCATTAAAAGTAAATGCAAGGTCTTGGCACAATTGTAATATCAGGCTAACAACCCCATCTTACCTTTTATAACCCACACCTCAAAAATATGAATAGTTTTCCAAGTTAAGTTGTTAAGTTCTGATGTTTGGCACATCATGAAAAGTTGTGTAACTGTTTTCAGTTTGTTGCTTCCTGAAGCATTTATTCCAACACATTCATTGACTTAAGATACAGTGCATTTGTATGTAGATTGGCCGGACTGCCCCGTGGTGGCACCGGGTAGGGCAAGGACTGGACAACCTTCTGCCAGAGTTACATGTAAACAACCGGCAAGTCATGGGCTGGGAACACTAACTACTGTACTAACTTACATTAGGCTTACCTGCGTCATAACAGATATTGAAATTGGTGGCCTTCAATGTGAACATATTCCCTATATCTCTGAAAACTATTCTGGTCTACTTGTGAAAGTTCACATTTACTGATTGCTGCATTTCTCTCCTGATTTTGTCCTAACATGTGAGAATTTGCTGGTTGTACTTTATTCTTTAACATTCCCCATAAATAAAAATCACAAAGAGCTAGGTCAGGGGAACGAGTTGGTCTCAATCCTTGGGCTAATTGTTCTGTCCCCATATACACTTCCCAATTCATGCATAGGATTTGCAACAGTGTGTGCTATAGCTGAATCCTGTTGAAAGCAGTCACATTTCATGTCTTGTTAGTGTGGAAAAAAGATACTTAAAGTAAAATTTACATTAACGTGTGAATGAACATTGTGTTGTTATGTTGTAAAATATGGGATCGATAATTCTACGCACACTCACTGTTCATCAAACTCCAACTTTTGCGGTGGTGTGAAGAGCTTTGTGAATAATATGGGGATTTTCGGTAAACCAGAATTGTTTTCAGAGATATAGGGAATATATTCACATTGAAGATCATCAATTCCAACATCTGTTGTGACGCAGTTGATTACGGGTAACTCTGGCAGAGGGTGAACCGGTCCTTACCCAGTTCGATGTCGCTGTGAGGCGGCCCAGCCAATTTACGATTGCACTGTACTCCAAGTGCATTTGACAAATTCATAACTGCTATTGGCACAGTTCTCACTAAAATATTTTAAGACAAACAGTTAATTTAAAGAGACAAAGCATTACAGAATGTTTTCAGGTCAAACAAAATCAGAAAGGGTTTCATGCACTAAAACCCTTCATTCTGAATTACAAACTCTTCTTCTGCTTTGCACGTGAGAGGCATTCAATATTTATTGTCCCCTGCATAATACGCCTTCAAATTCAACCACAGTTGTTTATTGCTTCTCTGTGACACTAAGTGGAAAATCAAATTGTTCTACTAGGTGCTGTTCCCAGAGGCTCTGTGGCTGCTGCAAGAAAGTAACTAAATGAAATTAAAGAAAATCTGATGTATGCACTCACATGACTTTCTCTACTGTCCCTACCACGTCCTTGTCCCAGCCTGTTATGTGTAGGGGAACCAACTTTAAGGGTACCTACCAATAAGTAAGGATATTATACATACCTGGAAGTTATTTCTTGTCGGCTGGAGACAGATGTGGTCCAATACTGCAGTGGTGCAGCCCAAGTCTTCTCGCTGTGTCTGATGCACAAACCTAAGCTTATATGAACGTGAATCATAAACATATTAAGAATGCAGCTTGCGTGCTTTGGATAAGCATTTTTCAGTGTAGTCTTATGCTGTGCATTTGCAACATACACAAGTGGCATCTACAAGTTAGCTTGGAAATCATGTCGGGCCAAATGCGTACCACTTTTTCAACTTTGTCAGCTTTCTGGTTCACAGAGGAGGTTAGGTTAGGTTAGGTATATAGTGAGTGAGTTGTTAGTATGATTATAATTCAATCCCTCAAAAAGACTAAACACAATTTAAAACATCGCCAATTTAGCAGTATTCGCTTCTCATCTAGGTTGACAGTCCCCATCACGCATACTCGTTCCATGTTTGTTGTCCTTGCGCCATTGTTTTCCTCTGAAAGAAATCCACCAATTGTTTCTATTATCACTTTTCCAATCATCGATTTTGCCTGCATTTCATAGCATCCTCTTCCTCATTATCATACCTGGTTCTTGGCTGACCACTTGCTTCCAGGTGTTCACTGTCTGCTCTCCAACAGCCTAGACACTGAATTGTAAGTGCTAAGGTGTGTAAATCCAGCATAAGGGGAGGGTAATCAATCAGGTAAAGGGGAAAAAAATAGAAAACGTGTAAAAATGGAGGGGGCCGTGTTCCAGGCATGGGCTTCGCTGGGATGGGGGAGGGGGGCCGCAGTCTGCGACGTCCATGGTTCCAGGCTGTGCAAGACACAATATCGACTCCAAACAACGCTCCTGAGGTAATTACAACTTTATATTTCACTTTACTTTAATACGGAGCTGCAGGTCTTAACTACAGACAAAATAATCTTGCCTAAACTACTTTTGGCCCTTAGGAGTTGCGTTTAGAGTTGATATTAGAACTTTTGGAGCCTATGACCCTTTTTACAACGCTTTCTTTTATAATAATATGACACCATCTTGCCACTATAGCGCATCCGCGGAGGCGAGTGCAAAGCTAATGGAGGGATTGAAATCCGTTAGACTGAGAAGTTTTTGCCTTTGGTTTTTTCCAATAAATAAGTTCTTGTTCTTGTACCCGTTCACTTTATTTGTATCAAATTTCTTATATATCACCCGTTATTTAACCCAATTGTCCCCCTGATCCTGGATCATTGGGGTTTAGTTTCACCGATTCTACGGCCACGTTTTGCTGTTTAGGGCTCTCAATCTCTCGGCAACACTTTGCGGCTTAAGGCCTTATCACTCTACAACGGGTTTTATTAGTCATACTGGCAGCGAGAGGGAGCAAACGACACCTGGAGAAGGTCAAGTGAGTAGGTTGTCCGCAATCTTAATGTAGGAACCTACAGTTGTAGTAGTATCGTTTGTCAGTTATAAAGTCGTGCAGATTTGAAACTTTAGGTACCTATCTACCTGTTTTATGTGGACCTAGTACACATTTCTACTTTCGGTCTGTATTTCTTCTATGAAATGGATTTAACAAGTGAATTTTTGCATATTTATAATTTTGCTGCAAAGTGAGGGGGGGGGGGCACTTATTTCATGTTCCGCTAAATACTGAGCATTAAATGAAAGAAACATGATGGTATTTGCATATGGAACTTAGAAATGTGTACTATACGAGCAGGATGATGTGATATCAGACAGCCATCTACTTCTACTAGTTCAACACTTGAATATATTATGTATATATACTATTTATTTACCGAATTGAGTGAGCTTAACTTGTATAATTTAGATCATTTGCAAACATTATTTAATTTTGTTTAATCAAATTGAACTGATGCATAGTGTTCTTGGTTTTGATTTGGAATTGTACATTACTTATAGATCCCCATCTTCGCTTCGCCTGCGGCACCTGGACCTACGACGCCGCCTTCTCGAACAGCTTCACCTCCTTCTTCTCGAACAACTTCGCCTCCTTCTTCTTGAACAACTTCTCCTCCTCCTTCTTCTTGAACAACTTCTCCTTCTCCTTCTTGAACAACTTCTCCTTCTCCTTCTTGAACAACTTCTCCTCCTCCTTCTTCTTGAACAACTTCTCCTTCTCCTTCTCCTTCTTCTTGAACAACTTCTCCTTCGAGAACATCTTCTTCTCCGACAGGCAGAATTTACAACTTTAAGATCTTTTAATGCCTTTATCATCGTTTCCCTTTCCACTCCGGACATATTTATCAATAGGTTGTCCCTGTTTGGATTGTTAACAAGAGTTTCTCTCAAATTTGTTAACGCTCTTAGCAAAACTTCTTTTTGCTGAACAGTTCTGGATTTAACACTTCCCTTTGGTGTATTTGTTTTGAGTTCAGGCTTGCCCATGTTCAAAATTTTGATTCCAAATAGTATTTACAAGAAGAGTTTTGCACGTAGTTGAAAATCAGATCTGGTTGTTGATTAAATAATATTTAAATTTGCCATGACGATGGCTTATTGTTTAGTATAAGTTTCAAATGAATAACGGCAAGCGAAAATGAATAAATCACAGATTATACCAGATGATCGACTCTGTGTTAGACTAATAGAGTGTTCTGTGATATTACCTTCGGCTTACCGAGAAAAGCCAAATAACTATTTTTTATTGTCTGTACTTATATGTTCTGTGGTGTGTGCCAAGTCTTATTTAGATGTTCTGTGGTCTGTACGGTTAAGTGCATAGGTGGCTCTTAGATGTTCTGTGGCGTGTACTGACTCATGGAGAAAATATTCTCTCCTCCCTGGCAATGAACGACGTGTTTACAAAGGGCTTGCAAAGATCATTGCTCACAACATACGGTAAAGAGAGTGTGGATGTTCGTATGAGAAAGGCACCTTTAGTGTTGGTAAATACGATACAATATTATTTTGGGGAAACTTTAATGCAGTGCACAGCGCGTGGCAAGCGAAATTAGGTTCACATTTTTCAAAATGCCATTTCATTCTTAGCGCAACTTTGCTTTTTGGTTGGTGACCATGTGTCCACCAGTTGCGTGTTAAATTGCGTGGGTGGACACCAGATGGTGGAATGACCCTGAAGTGTGGTGTTGCTATGGATCGTTGTGGTGATAAAGGGAAAGATAAACACATGATAAGTTTCTTTAATCACGATTTGTTATCTGCATTCCCACATATTGCAGGTGAGTGTGAAACGGAAAATCTTGTTTGCTCGAGATACAGATCTACGTTTCCTTAGCAAAATCTTACTTTTCTTTTTATGGAGGTTGTCAGGCGGAACTATCATTAACATTTGGGCAAGTTGGGTAATATGGAAGGCGAATTTATGTTCATAAGGGGACGTAATCTTGTGTAAATTTATCTGAAGCACAGGAGAACGGACCTTGCCAGTGTATCATTGTTTCAACATCGAAAAATAGCATGCTCTTTCCACAGCATAATGCCGAAACTTTGAAGCCTGACAAAGAACAATAAACTATGGAATCGTACAACCGTGAAGTGACTAATGGAAGAAACGTGGACTGGGCAAGATTTGGCTTAGGAAGCCAGGAAGTTAACCACCAACAACACAGTAATAAGAATTCAGACAGAGTACCTGTAACCACAGATTTAGGCAGTGAATATCACTATGGACCAGGAGGCCACCAGGCTTCTGAGGCCAATGAGCTTTTTGCAGAGGAACAGGTATGTGATTATTTAAAATATTTCCTATATTTTGTTTTTCTTGTTTGTATGCATACTAAACTTAACCGAACCATACATAGGGTTACTGAATGCTTCATACAAAACATAACCTCATCAGAAAATTCACAAAGGAGTTACAAAAAGCAGGTTATTTGTTTCTTATACATATGATGGCTAATACCATGAGAAAGTGGCATAATTGAAGGTAGTCTGATTAAACAGGAACATTGTAGGTAACAAATTTGCACATATAAAAGAATAGAGATTTAAGAGTCACTAGACAGATTAATAGTACTATTGATCAACTAAGTTAAATACACTCTCTCCCTCGTGCATGCAAGGACCGAGAACTGAGACGGGACTTAGAGAACTAAGTAAAATGGAATTGCTATTAAGTAAGAAGCTACCTTGCAGACTTGTGCAAAATGACAGCAGAGATAGTTTGTGTTATGAAAGTGCTGAAGTTAGTTTTATTACATAGAGTGCGGGATCACCTTGAAACAAGTGCCAGTGTTCTTGTTGGAAGAGTTACAGAATTATTAGTTGTAATTACATTTTCATTTAATTATTTATTATTGTATAGTTATAATCTAAATGAACATTGCCCACACACGACTTGTGTGTTTAAAAACACCAACAGTAAGTTTGTTGGCATAAATAAATAATAAATGGGCTTTGTTTATGGCTTTGACTCAATTTAGTAAAGGTGCGTAAAATAACTGAAAATACCTTGTAAAGTGCTTAGAAAATGTATATTACCACGTGGGATTAGGTGTTCCACCTACCCTTCGTGTTCAGGTTTTCTTTTATAGCAAAATTATTGCACAAAGACAACAGAAACTGACGGTTAGGATACTGCACATGCAGGAATGGCAATGCCAACCTAAGGGAGAAAGTGAAATCTGCTAGTTCGGCATGATTTTAAATCTTCTTGTTGCCCTTGCAGATATGCTAACAGAAATTCATAGTTTATTGGGGACGTAGAGTTGACATAATGGCTTGTAGAGGCTGTGACCTATTATTTAATTTTGCCATTTCCTCTTGCTATCTCGGATCATTGGGGTTGGCTGCAACTCCTCTGCCCTTCTTGTAAAAAGCATCCCTTGGCTATGCTTTGCGGCACAGGACCCTTAAGTCCTCAGCTATGCCTTGCATTTGTATTCCTGTAAACATAGCAGTATTTAATTAAGGAAATTAAAGCTATTAACAGTGAAGCAACAAGATCCTACAGTAAGAACAAATTAGAAACTAAAAGCTTCACTTATCTTAGTAATGTTGCAAGGTTTTTTTTTTGCAACATTACTAAGATAAGTGAAGTTTTTAGCTTCTAATTTGTTCTTACTTTAGAATAGCAGTATTTGTTAGTTTCATGTTGGCATCTGTGGAGTCAACAAAGTAAATAGAGTACACAGCTGGCAGAGGAATTGAGTCAAAGTATTAAAAAATTTCCACTTATGTAACATGTTGAAAGAAAATGTACACAATTATGCAGAGTACAGAAAAATTCAGCCAATAAGCTTATAAGAAAGAAGAGGGACTGAAAGCAAACTAATCTGCAGCATGTTTTACATGATGATTCTAGAATACATAACAAAAATGAGAGAAATATATGAACTTGAACTTAGCCTCTGTATCCAGCAGGTGAGAAATGAACTGTAATAAAAGTTATTAATATTAATAATAATTTAGTAATTCATTCTGTAGTAGATGTTACCACTTTGAAATCCTGTAATCCGCCCGTCTGCCCTGTTCATGGGGTTTTCTTTTATAGCAAAAGCATGGCATGCACATGGTAACCCAAGCCATGTTAAGGATATTGCACATGTGGGGATGGGATTGTCAGTCTAAGGAAGGGAGTAAAATCTGCTACTTTTGCAAGATTTTAGCTCCTCCCCCTCCCCTTCCTGCCCCTCCTCCTCCTCTTCCCCCTCCTCTTCCCTCTCCTCTTCCTCTTCCCCCTCCTCCTCCTCTTCCCTCTCCTCTTCCTCTTCCCCCTCCTCCTCTTCCCTCTCCTCCTCCTCCTCCTCTTCCCTCTCCTCCTCCTCCTCCTCCTCCATGTCCTTCTTTGTCTTTGTTAACTTTTGAAAAATGCTAAAAGTAATCCATAGCATAACGGAGAAGTACGGTTGAGAAAGTGACATACAGAGTTTGTGAGTATACAGTGCACTAACATGGATAATTTGGGTTTACAGTCTGATTTTTAAAAGAAGATGACAGCCATCCACTTTTCCACATGAAAAGCTGCAGCGTTGTCAAGAAGCAGATAGCATGTTGCACCTTTGTAACCCTCAGTACTCAAAACATATAAACAATTGTTCGGGTATATCTCATGGCAACAAAAACGTGCAGATATTTATATTAGCCTACCTTCACAACAACAGTAATTTGTTTATAACAGGATAAAAGTAATGTGTTCTCGAATTCTCTACGTCTTTGCATCCTCACGGTCTCCCTTTGTTATTGTCACCGCGCCCGCCGCATCTGATTCCACACTGGGGAGGGGGGACCCAGCCAGTCGCCTACCTGGCCTAACGACCAGCCTTGAGAGGGAGCAGTGTCGCCCATCGCATTATTGTCGGCACTACCGCAAAGGAGCCGAAGGGAAGAGACAGAGAATGGCCGCATTGTGGGGCGCTTGCCGAAAGAGAGAAAGGGATAGAGACTTCTGGAATTCTCTGCTTTGTATTTCATCGCAATAATAGCTGAACTTTCCTGAAGATTCCAGAATAGTGCCTGGGAGATATAAATAGCGGTAAAGTGTGAGAAGGAGAGTTCTTGTGTTAGGAATTCGGAGCCGTGCTGTTGGTGAATCGGTAAGGACTTTCTTGCTGTTGCAACGAGTGTACAAAGTTACTGTTTACGGAAATAAAAGTGTTTCTTTATCTCGACTACATCTGTCTTCTTTACTTTACACCGACCAAAGTCACATTATAATAGGGACACTTATCATACTTTAAAATGCACCCTCGGTCCAGCCGTTTTACATGGTATGGCCAGCGTTTATCCAAGTTTCATCCAACCATACATTTCTTTCAAGCTCCTGTTTTGCATTTCTCTTAAAAACAGACAGACAATATCTGACCCTTCAAATATCAGTTTCCTGTTATTTATTATTATTGATATTATTATTGTTGTTGTTACTAGTACTACTGGTATTATTATTATTATTATTATTATTATTATTATTATTATTATTATTATTATTATTCATCAAAAGTGTCACCGATCGCATTGGGAAGGTTCTCAAAAATAACACGACATCCTGGCCATCTACAAACCCACACAGCAAATACGGAACATGCTACGTTCAACAAAAGATCCAAAAGATCCACTCTCGTCTGCGGGTGTTTACCGAATTCCCTGCTCGTGTGGCTCTGTTTATATAGGGACCACTCAACGTACAGTAAACACACGCATTACGGAACACAAGAGGTGCTGCCGTTTGGGACAAACCAAAAAGTCTGCAGTCGCAGAACACGTATTATTAGCACCAGGGGAACACATTATACAGTATTCAGACACAGCGGTCCTATCTTCCACAGTACATTATTACACCCGTTTAAGTCGAGAAGCTATAGAGATCCACAAACATAACAACAACTTCAATAGAAATGAAGAAACCAAACGCCTAAATAAAGCCTGGCATCCAGCATTACAGAAAGCACGCAGGAAACCTGACTGTCAACAAATCCAGGACCATATGCCGCCAACAGCCTCAACATCAAGCATAGACTATAGAAGCAGCAACCCCGCCCCCGCAGCAGCCTTACCAATAAGCCAAGACCGGAGCAACCAGGAACTAGCTCTGCCCACCCGCGCCAGACGTATAAAGCCCGTGAAGCCAAAAGGCTCTGTGTCAGTCATCTCCGAGACTAAGAGAGTGTTAAGGCAACACCACTGAGGATGTTCGACGCAGCTTCGGATGAAACGTCTGGAAGGAGTTTCCTGACTAGACCACGGCCCACAAGCCCGGATAATCAGTTTCTACAATATAGATCACCATCACATACTCTGTGCTGGGTATTGAATATTTATCTACTGATTGAGCTATTAAAAAATCGTCCATAGTATATGGGGAGCAAGTGTATAAGAATGACTTTAAATCTTTCTTTAAGATTTTTATGCTGATTACAATTACCTAATAGTGTTAGGTAACACTGAAGGTTATTATACATTTTTATTGCAGAGTAGTAACATCCCTCTTGGAGCAGTGGAGCAGAGTGCTGTTCTATGCAAATTACCTGCATGGCTTGTACTATGGTCATGCACAGTAAGCCCTGTTGTGAAGTTATAATTATCTGTAAGATAGCTCAGGAGACAATATACAGTAGAGTCCTGCCAATCTGAACCTCACTAGTCCAAAAATCTGCATACTCCAAGCAGGGCTAAGAAAAAATATATACCAAATTTCGATTTGAATTTTAAAAGAGAAAAAATAAAGATTAAGCTAGTTTTTCAAGTAAAACTGTAAATTTATTAGCACAGAATAAAATGAAGTAAATGCTACAGGCGTAAACAGTGTTGGCTATCTTGTACACAAAAACTAAAAATCGGAAGGGCTAGACTTACTAACATTGTGCATAACAAAGCTTGAATGCAGTTTTTTACATTACCGAAAAAACAAAATGGAAAAGTAACTCAAGTGTCAAGGTCTTCTTTTGACACAACACACTGAAATGGCTTGAAGAGGCATTCTTTGACCAACTTCATTCTGACTTTCACCGGACTACTTGAGCTAGGTAGACGCCAACAGTCCTTATAAAAACATTACAGTAATTGGTTTTCAAGCCTCAGAGTGTAATTATAAAATAAATTACAGCCTACTGTACTAATTTCCTACTTTGTCATTTTAATGCTTAATACATAAAGGCTTAAACTCAATATGTTGTCGTATTTGATGAAAATTCACCTAATCCGAATTTTAGCTAATCTGAATAGGATTTGGTCCCAATTAGTTTGGATTAGTGGATTCACCAGTAAAAGTAAGAATTTTTTGAGTTTTAAATAAGGGCCTAACATTACAAATAATGTTAATAGTCCTTTTTACTTTCTCTACCACGTACATAGTAGGTAGAGCAGGTATTACATTCCACCCAAAAATTTGATACCAAGATTTCTATTGAAATGCATGTTTAGAGGTCTCTTGAACCCCCCAAAAAAGGCCTTTTTAGAAAAATTTCAGTGTCTATGTGAGGGAGAGAGAGAGAGAGAACTCAAAAACAACCAAATTTGGTATTTAAGTTCAGCATCTTGTTTACTATTTTGTTCAATATCTTGTTTACTAGAACAGCGAAATACTAGTAACTTGGTGTAGAGACAGTAATGCCTGCCAATATGAGACACTGCTGTCCTCAAGACATGATTACATCTAAACAGAATGTACATACCTGTCTCACCGTGTATGCACGATAAGCTTGTATAAACAACTCCACGATTTCACATTCTTTCCTGTATGGGTCAATCCACGTCAAATTGCACACCCGTAAAACACGACTTTTTCGTAGAAGGTTCAATTTTTTTTCTTTATGAATAATAGGCATCAAGGAGACCCGTATTTTTTTATTTCTGTATTTTTAAATCACTTGCTTAGTTATGGCTATTAGAAAGTAAGCAATTTCTGCGCGCACTGTAATATAAAATCACTTGTTACTCTAGGGCCATATAGAGCTGAGAGTTGGGGTTTGGTGCACTGGAAAGTTTAAATACAACACTTTTAACAACTTTTGGCCAGTAATTTTTACACACATATTTTGCACTGTTTTTATGATGATATATTTTGTAAAACCATAAATAAAATTTAAATCGATGTGTTAAAAATCTAAAAAAGAATACACATGTATTCCTTGATGTTTTATCTATAAAATAAGATGTTAAAAACTATGGAGCGTGCATTAGTGCATTTGCTACAATTTTTTTCTGGAGGCTTTCAAGCACTTACGGACACCATGAAGTAGAGATCCGTTTGTACAGCTGGATTCGCTGTTCTTGGCCCCTGGAGGAAATCAAAGTAAGCTTGAAAGTGAGTACCAAGACAGGTGACTACAGACAGGATGCGAATTGGTGCGTCAGCTTCATATGCTACTCACATAACTTCTTTTTACTGAGGCAATACAGTCCATGCAGAAAAATGTCTCCACAGTGTACTTTCTTTCTGATACTCCTGTTTCATCTGATACGCGCTTTTAAGCTTTTTGAATTTTTTTGAAAAAATCTTTTGATGTAAGCAGTTCTTTGCTTTTAGCTTCTTTCTTCATGTACACCCATACATTTGAAACAATTTCTCTCCTCTGACTGTGTAATGTTTTGGTCCCTAATTTAGAACGTACAGGTGGCTTAAATTGATTTACGCTATGATCAATGTCTCACAAATTCATTATATTCACTCCTTGTCGCAAAGATCTAAGTGCATCTTCAACTGCATGCTGCACTAAAAAGCACCTGTGACTTAGCAAGAACTGTCTCAGATCATGCAGACATCACTACCTTCCCCCTCCCTCCCCATGTTGTGCAAGGTTTCATTCGCAGAATTATACAATATGAGCTGATGAAAGAGACAAATGCTATGGATTCGCCTACAGAACTTCCAGTCAGCTTCAGAGACCAAGAACGGTGGGTCCAGCTTTGCTTTAAAATTACACTCCATCATTCCTTTGTCAAAAACCGAAGCTTTAGTGAAACAGTTTTGTTTCAAAGTTTAGTTTTCTTTTTTTCCAGATTTTTAAATGGTCGAGTTTGTTTTATTATCTAACTTTAAAAAGTTAATCGTGTAAAATATAATATTATAATACTAATTAATAAAATGTTCTAATAAATACCTCATGAAATACTGCAATTTATCTTTAATTTGAGCCAAAGATAAAGTAATTTGCTTGATTCCAATCAGAGGTATGATTGATAGGAGGGTGAGGAGTGCACAATTTTTGGGACATTTCAAAAATGAATATCTGCCAAAATAAATTTTTTTTATAAAACGAAGAAACACGGGTCAAATGTATTTTGTTCCAAAACACCAAAGAAAATTTTCAAGAAAATCTGAGATATTAAGGTCAATTTTTACCATATTTTGGGCGATTTGATGTGGAATGATTCCTATGCGTCGTGGGTTTGTCATATAGTAACTGTTTACACTTGAGAGGTAGAATTGGAACTGGAAAATTCAGTGCCACAGCTGGGATTTGAACAACTGACCTTCTGCTTCAAGCACAGCTTGTGTATTTAAAAACACCAGCTGTTTGTGGGCATAAAAAATGTATACTGTTTGATTAATTAATTTTTCATTGTAGTTCTGACATAAGAGGCATTGTCACATTAGTAAATAAGCAGCTCTCGTTAAAAGAGTGGCAATGACATACACCTGTATCTCACAAAACTTTGCAATCAGTCGTACCTTTTGAAAGCAGAGCTGTTTGCTATCATAACATAAACTATTTTGCCGACCTGTTGATTAAGACTAGGCTAGTGCATTGTACCTTCGCTGAGGAGCATTCGTCTAGAACGAATAAGTGGTCTATAGCATTATTTTTATTTGCTTTTTGCAGCTGGGCGTTTCATCTGTTTGGAACCCAAGAAATTTTTTATTAGATACTTACGGTATAATTGTTGTATCTGATTGTTAATTCATTTACTTGCTTATGCTTTGTTTTATATTGAATAAAGTTTGTTTTAGCTTAGTTTAATGATAGCTTATTTGCTTCTAACCAAATATTGGGCTGTTCAAAGCTTTATTGAAATAATCTCTTAATTGCTGAAGTGACTTCAGATATAAGCACACTAGTGTCATCTGCATAGAGCACAACTTTGGTAAGATTTGGCAAGTCTTTATAAATATTACAAATCTGATGTTGCACTAAGAAGAATTTCTCTATTCTTGCGCTAAGTATTCTTACAAACTCATTCCTCTATCTTCTTCATGTTAGTCAAGATAAACATTTGCAGAAATTATCTTATTGTTAATTTTCTTGTTAGTATAATGGGAATACAGTATGCTTTGAGTGATGTTCAAATCTTTTAAAGCTGGTCGCTATATGAAGGCTTTGAAATTCCATTCTCTTTGTAAGCCCAAGAGATAAAAAAGTGAATAGCAACCTTCCATGTGAGAAAAGCTTAAGTATTGCAAAACCCACACAGATAACAAGGAATATCTCCAAAATGGTTCACTCCACATGGTAGCTTAGGATGCAGGAATTTTGTCCAAAATCTTTGAAAGATCCATGCATTCAAAATGCATCCTTGAAAGATATTAAACTGAAATACCAACTTTGGTTTTTAACCAACTTTTCATTTTTAGTTCACAAACACACACACAAACCTTTTTCTAAAACTCCTTTCTTTTGGATTCAGGGGGCCTCAAAGCATTATTTCTGGTGAAATCTCGACATCAAAATTTTGAGTTGAATACAATACTTCCTCTACCTACTACACATAGTAGAGAAAGTAAAAATAGCTAAGGCCAGAGTATAGAACCTTGTGGGATGCCTTTAGTAATAACACCTGGTTCAGAATCATAACCATTTGTCCTGGTTTTCTGAATTCTGTCTGTTAAGTAATATTTGAACCAACTTATAAATATCTTGCTGAAACCATAGGAATAAGTTTTAACTTTTGCAGCAAGAGGTTGTGATTATGCTGTCAAATGTCTTAGCTAAATCACAAAAGATTTCTAATGATAATTCTTTTTACTTTCTCTACTACATATAGTAGAGGAAGTATTGTATTCCACCCAAAAATTTGATGTCAAGATTTCACTGAAAATATATGTTTTGAGGCCCCCTGAATCCAAAATTAGCATTTTTAGAAAAAGGTCCATGTGTGTGTGTGTGTGTGTGTGTCTGTCAGTCTGTGGATAGCATAACTCAAAAACAAAAAGTTGGTGTTTAAGTTTAATGTCTTTCAAGGATGTGACACAAAGATTTTGAAGAAAATTCCTCCACCCTAAACTACCCCCTATACATTGAACATTTTGACTTTCTTGAAAATGGCTCTAACAATTTTGATTAAAATGAAATAGGTTTAAGATATTTTTATGACAAATGAAATGTATATTTTGAATTTTCTGGCTATAACCTGTGTATAGCCCTGTTTACTCTGGATGACTTTTGAATAACTTGTAAACCGTAAGAGATAGACCAAATCTTACTTTACAAAAAATGTAGATCTCACTAAAACACATAATCTATGCCCAAATAAATTTTTTTTGGAGTGAACCATTTCAGAGATATTCCTTGTTATTTGTATCAGTTTCAGAAAACTTGAGCTTTCGTCAAATGGAGCATTGTTGTTTTTTTTTGTTAGCTGCGCAAAGAGAATGGAATTTGGAAGCTCTAAAAGATTTGACTATCGCTCAAAGCCCATTGTATTCCCATATTGCACCTACAAGGGAATAAGCAGTATGATAATTTATGCAAATGTTTATCTCGGCTAACACGAAGATATAGGATTAAAGGTTTGTAACCATGGTTAGTACAAGAGTAGAAAGTCATGTGAGTGCAGCACATAAGATTTTTTATACAAGGCTATTACTAATTACCTAGGAGTTAGCATGTACGTGGCATTTTCTGTTAGTCTGGGTTTGGCAGCTATGTGTGATGGAGTGATGCAAGGAGAATTGCTTAAACAAACTGATAGCAGGAGGAGGAAAGACCTCATTTGCACTGGCTGGATGTGGAAGCTTGTCGAATATCTGAAGTTGCACAGTCATACAAGTTTTTATACCCATTTCAAATTGTAGTATATTACACTATTCAACACGTTGAATTTATTTTTTGTGTATCTGATTTCTAAATGAGTGAATAGACCTAACTTGAAGGTGCTGAATTCAGTGGCGTAATTAGTTTTCCTCTAGCACGTCACATTTTTTAGATATATATAGCACTACTACAAATACAGTAGTAAGAAAGTTCTGTCACAGAATTACCATTTAAAATGCAGACATAAAATTTTAACTTCATTTGGTAATGCATCTATGAGACTTGAGTTTACAGAAGCACAAAAATATAATTTCACAATAGTCATCCTGTATGTTTGGTAAAATAAATGTGTGTGTGTGTGTATGTCTAATGTTCAGGAGTTAATAACAAAATCATTCTCCTTGCTTCCTAATATTTTGATATTAAGAGTTTCAAAAGCCATAAGGGATTCACAATTTCTTAACTGTCCGATGTCCATTTCTTCTTCCTTGGAGCACAATAAATAATTTGGAGATGCCACTATTTCAATTCTGACAAGATGTTTATTCAAGCAATCATGTTCTGTGATCAGTCGAAATGCAGCTACAGAGGATTTTCTTGCTAAATCTGGTACTATTTATGGGTCATCCAAAATGTTCTTCTGTTTTGACTGATCATTTCAAATGGCTATCTATTGATTATAATTTGAAGTTATTTTTCTTTTAACAATTCTTTTAACTGATTAATAAAAATGGTCCCTACCTGGAGCTCCATTTTCATTTTCACGAGCAGATTTAGACAATTTCTTCCGGATACCACTTTTTAAAGGTTGGCAGTTGAATCATCTCTTGATGATGGTTTTCTGCTCTATGATGTTTCATCAGTCTTCATATGAATAAAGCAGCAATAGTCCCTTTCAGTTGATTCTGGCGTCCCTGATAAGTGCTCCATAGTAAGGATGTCCTGGTGAAAGTGTTTGCCCTGCTTGTCACTAACTGTACCCAAATTTTCTGCAGAAAAAATCAGGTGCAAATGTAAAAGGTTAATTTTTAGTCACATTCTGCCACCAATGGTCTTGTAATTTTCCAGCAAATCACTCGTTATGGCAACATAGTTATTTTTTCTGTTGCCCAAAGAGCCATACTCAATTATTTTGAAAGAGGACCAAGCAGCTAACTCTAAAGCTATAAGTATTTTATCAAACATAGGATCTTTCATCAATTTCCTTATCTGTGGTCCATCAAATATGCCTTCTTATAGTTTTGCTTCACTGATTTGGGAAACATTACCTTGAAATGATTAAAGGCTAACTGTTTATCAAGAGCCTCCATGAAGTTCTTCATCAAACCCAGCTTAATATGAAGTGGAGGTAGGAGTACTTTACCGCACTCAACCAATGGAGTACACATCACATTGTCTTGGTGCAGTGTTAAATGGATGCTATTGATAAGACATCTCAGGTCGCAGTACAGGACAAGATAAATTATTGGGCTTGAGTTTTATGTTTGCTGAGCTTTTTTATTTGCACCTTTGTAGATTATTACAGTTTTAAAGTCGTAGCACAATTTTAAAATCTTTAGTTTCACTGATTCATATTTCGTAGCACGATCAAGATTTTATATAGAAAGATTTAGCGAAACTTCGCTGAATTGCGTCGTCTATCTTCTTATATCTCGTCAATTTAATTGTATTAATTAATATGCATTATATGGTTTAACTTCTTGAAGTTAAATTGGTAAATAATATCTCTTTCACTTTTAAACTGTGGTCCACAAATATTCAATTATTCAACAATCACTTATTTGAGCCGCACATAAAAAGATATCTGTTCACTTCAAAATTGGTGGACCAAGAGAAAGTTTAATGTTGCATTGCTAAGGTAACATGTTTGAATATTGTCTCGATTAGTTATGCTTTCTTGTGACGTTATTTTATGATGTCATACTTCGTGTCTTGCTATAATCTTGAATTTGCTAAGAAAATTATATTAATTTGTCTTTTTGACATTTTTGACATGGAGTACATACAAAATAGCCCTTAATTATATAAATACAAGTGAAATATAACATTTAACAATAATTATCATCCTTATAAATAGACAGTCTTCTTGGCAATGAAAGAGTGATATGGGACTAACAAAGTCAGATACATATATGGATAAAGTCAAGTTCATGATTCATTCGATTACCTCTGGACACACACACACACACACACATATATATATATAACAGGGTATAAATGAATAACACCGCACGAATTTTACTGGTGATAGATGGTTCATAGGCAATCAATTTGAGATAGAAAACTTATGGTCTAGGATGACAAATTACAGAGCTGTGCATTAAAATTGTTTGAGGGTATGCATGCCACTGATCATGTTCACTACAGCTGTACGACATGTGAGAGAATCAGCGGGCGAACTTCATAACCTGTCTGGCGTAATGGATATGGTGCCAGGATGGGCAGGTACGCAAGTATTAGAAACGCAGGTTCAAATACCCATAAAACCATATTTTTTATGTTCTTTCTCTATTTCTTTCTTCCTTCGTTCTTTCTCTCTTTCTTCTTTCGTTGTTTCTCTCTCTTTCTGTCTTTCTTTCTTCCTCCATTCTTTCTTTCTCTCTTTCTCTTGCTTTCTTGCTTTCTTTCTTTTTCTTTCTTGCTTTCTTTCTTTTTCTTTCTTTCTCTCTCTCTTTGTTTCTTCCTTCATAAACACATGCTTAATTTAATTTGATTCACAGGAAACATTTGTGTCGCGTTGTAATTTTTTGTTTAACTAATGCTTAAATTTTTTGTTTCAAGTTTAAGTATTATTTACACTTGCATGACTTAAATATTAGGTACACACTGAGAACTTCGCTTTCACTTAAATGAGATGGTTCAAGCCTAACTAGCAGCTTAGAAACAAGTAAATAATTGATAAGTACTTGAAAGAGCTACATGCGATTGAATTATTGTAAACATAAGTTGAATTAATATTAACATTGCAATACAATAGCTAGATACATCAGAATAAGGTAAGAAAATAAATAATGTATCAGTGCAGCTTTCATATCTTGGTACCTTAATTAAATCTGATATTAAATTGAGCGATACAATAAGAGAAAGAATAGAGGCACAGAATGAGGCTATTATGCAAATAAAAAGATTTTCTCTAATGGAATAATAACCAGAAATACTAAATTCAAAGTTTACAAACCATTAACAAGGCCAGTGGGTCTGAGGTTTGGTGTACCACAGTAACAATGAACGATGTAAAGACTTTGCAATCTTTCGAGAGAAGAATACTCAAATGTTTTGACCTGTACATTGTGGTGCACAGAATTGGAGAGTGAGAAACAATCAGGAAATAAATTATTCAATTGAAGTAAACAATACTATGTGCATTGCATATGATGGTGGTATTTTGCTATTTTAAAGCATTAGCACAACTTTGGTCTCGAAATGGAAAAGGAAGGGGAAAAAAAGTTTACTCATATTGGGGTTTGAACCAGATGTCTAGGGGTCATTAGGTCCATAGTCAGTCTACATAGCCGTGCGACGAAGCCACTCGTTTTACCATTGGTCTGTATTTCTGTACTAGTTCGCCTCAAACTGTTATGCATTGCAGTGGCATGCTGCCACATGTTATGTCTCCAATTTAAGTGATTTTGGTAACGCTACAATTTAGAAATGCTTCTTCAGAGAGGCAGCAGAAGGCTTTACTATCTTCCTGGTAAGCACTATTTCGATTCCAGTGGATAATACTGACATTTTTCTTTCTGTTTATCATTTATTGGTCACAATCTCTAATTACTTTGAATATGTATAAATTATTAACTTGACGTTGTAGACCATTGGTTTCCTATTTCAAATTGATTGTCTATTACCAGTAAAATTCGTGCAGTGTTATTCATTTACACCCTGTGTATATATATATATATATATATATATATATATATACACACACTGTTTCTGTCAATATTGTCAGCGGTATTGGATCTCCTACATACAGCATCACGAAATATCTAGCCAACTTACTGCAACCGCATGTAGGCAACACTGATACCTACATAAAGGACTCTTCACACTTCATCCAGAAACTCCAAAATCTCACTTTGCAGCCCCAAGACATACTCATCAGCTTTGATGTTATCTCTCTCTTCATCATGGTCCCCGTCAACGACGCCATCACTCACCTGGAGCAAATTTTTCCTGACGACATTGTAGCTCTCTTTCATCTCGTTCTTACCACCACCTACTTCCAGTGGAATCATTCTTACTACGAACAAATCGATGGCGTGGCCATGGGCAGCCCACTCAGTCCAGTAGTAGTCAACTTCTTTATAGAATCCTTTGAAGCTACAGCTCGAAACACCGCATCTCACAAACCATCTGCTTGGTTCCGCTACGTAGATGACACTTTCGTCGTATGGAGTCACGGCGAGCAGCCTCTGCTGGGTTTTCTTCAACACCTCAACAGCCTCAATCCGCGCATCCAGTCCACCATGGGAAAAGAAAAAGACGGTCAGCTGGCCTTTCTGGACGTGCTGGTCAGCAGAAAAGACAACGGCAAACTTTGACACACAGTATACCGCAAGCCTACTCACACAGATCGTTATCTCAACAAAACCTCCAACCACCATCCGAGACAGAAACGGGCTATGATTCAAACTCTTCTACACAGTGCTTCCCGCTTTTGCGAGCCTCATCTACTACCACAAGAGCTGCACCATCTGGCCTTACAAGCCAATGGCTATTCTGCACAAGAAATAAAGAGAGCCTTCCGACCACCCAGACATCAGCCGATCTCTGCTAAGCCGACCCCACCTAAGAGCAAAGGGACTGTATTCCTTCCCTATGTTCAAAACATCACCGACAAGATTGAACGCCTCCTACAATGCCATAATATCAAGACGGTCTTCAAGCCTACAAGAAAGCTCAACAGCTTACTGTGCTCAGCCAAGGACCCGAGGGACCCCCTCTCCTCAGCTGGCGTATACCGGATCCCCTGCTCGTGTGGTGCAGTATATATTGGCACGACGCTACATAGTATCAACACCAGACTAAACGAACACAGGAGATGCTGCTGTCTTGGACAATTTGAAAAGTCAGCGGTCGCTGAACGTGCTATAGAAGCGGAGGGGGAGCATGTCATCAAGTTTCAGGACACCAGCATTCTATCTAACATCTCACACTACCATGCTCGACTACAGCGCGAAGCCATAGAAATTTATAAGCATTCCAACAACTTCAATAGGAAGGATGAAGCCCTTAAGCTCAACAAAACTTGGTACCCATCATCGATGACATTAAACAACACAGACAGTCAAGCAACACAAACCAATCAGAACCTAGTAGCGCCCGAGATGCAGCTAGCCCCCTCCCACCAACTGCACTGCCTCAGCGAGCCCCTAGCCAATCAGAGAAGACCCCTGCCCCATGTATAAATACTGCATCCCGGACAGTCAACGCCTCAGACGCAACTGTACCTTCACCACTGATGATGTCCACCGCAGTAGTGGACGAAACGTCTGGACCAAGTTACTCCAGCAGACCACGGCAAATCAGCCCGGAAGACTCTTTTAGAATCATTATGATGTTCTGGCTCTAATCAAACCATAGAAACAGTGAAGGGCATGGCTTGGCACTTAGTTTTTATCCATTCTGTTGGAGTAGCTGTGCAACTAATACAGGTGACATGGGATGCAAAAATTTTGTCCTGATCAACAAGAACACAATCAAAATATAGTTTATATCCATCTTAAATAAAGTGCTTATAGCAGGGGTTGGCAAATCTGTACTGGCTGATGATATTATGTAATACCACCATCAGGGGCAAAGCAATACGTTGTCCTGCTTCATCCCTCCCTCCTTCAACCAACGTGCACTCAGATGTAAACAAGCACTAGTGTACACTGCATTGATTGTTGCTTTCTTCTTTTGAGAGGCTTGTTCCATTTATGTTTTAACTGTCTAAATATTGCCATATATATGTACCAGTTTTTGTCTAAAATGTTTATGTTGAATTTCCTGTTTGTTCTTGACCATATACCTGGTAAAGCCATGAAGCGTATCGGAAAGAATGTGAAACTGCTGAGTTGTTTATGCGAGCTTATACACACATACGGCGAGACGAATATGTTCACTCTGTTCAGGTGAAATATCTCCAGGACAGCAACGTCTTATATATCAGCAGGGGCGAGAGATCATCTATTTCTGTTTTATCACTGACTATACTCCAAGTTACTGATGTTTCACTCTTCTAATAAACAAGATAAGAAGCGATCTTAGTGCTTGACCACCAAGGTCAATACACCTCAATGCTTTGCCAGGTAATAGCATTTTGTTAGTAGTGTTAGCATATTGAAATGTATTGTGGAATAAAGATTTGAACGGCTATATATTTCAGGGAGACAAGCCTTGGTGGAAGTCCCAGTTTTTCATCTCAGAACCTGTTCTTTTTGGAACTTGGGATGGAGTCTTTACTTCATGCCTCATCAATATTTTTGGAGTCATAGTTTTTCTACGCTCAGGATGGATAGTTGCACAAGCTGGTGTAATTAGTGCGGTACTTATAGTAATAGCTACAGGTAATTCAACTACTTCCAATAATACTACAGTAAGTTAAAGAAATAAGTTAAGCATAGTATGAGTATATACTGGCTGTTCATTGTTTCTATTGTGTTGTTCCTAGACTTAACTAGTCTATGAAACTGCTCAAGTAAATGGTGGTCTTTATAAAGATATGTAAGCAGTAATTATGTGAGGGTCTACAGCCTACATCTCATTCACTCAGAAATGTGTGTGTGACGTTGGTTAAATAAAGTATTATTTTGTCAACTTTGTGCAGTTTAACAAGAAGTTACTCCATCTCTCTAACTTGAAATGGAACATCTTTCTCTTTGATTCCCACCATCTCCCTCCTTTCTCTTTTGAGTGTGAGAGAGTAGTGTAACCAAGGTATAAAAATTTGACTATGCACCAAACTTCATACTGTAGTCAGACACTTATAGAAGTTAGGTGAAGATTTTATTCTACACTTTGCAGTGAAAGTTTTTCATTATTTTTGGTTTTCTCAAAAACAGCTGCCTTTTATTTGGACTAAAATACTTTAGGAAAGGGTAGAGTGAGACTGAAAACTTGAATGCCATGACCAGGATTTGAACCACGGATCTACCGATTACCATCCAGCTGCTCTAACCACTAAGCTATCAAGGCCAATGTGCCGATATGACATTAAATTCTGCAACTCACTCACATTATTCCTGGTAAACCACACAAGGAGATCTCAATTTACTCTGATATAACATACCTTAATGTCGACTCACAGTGTTGTAAGTAGTTAAGTCCCGAGCTTCTAGTTTAACCAACTATAGGGTCAATTAATATAATTAATGTTTTTCCACACAATAGCCGTGTGTAGGACATGATTGGAAACTAGTAACCGGTAGATCCGTAGTTCAAATACTGGTCATGGCATTCAGTTTTTCAGTCTTACTCTACCCTTTCCAATCGTGTGCTACACATGGCTATTGTGTGGAAAAACATTAAAATACTTTAGGTTTTAAAATTTGAGTGACAAAGTGTGTATCTTGAAAATTCTGAGATGATCTGTGATGTCCTTTTCATTCAACTTTATACAACTCGGCAACCATGAGAGAAACAAATTTGATGTTTTATATTCATATGACTTTCTCTACTTAAGTACTAGTGCTTGACAAGATACAGTAACCCTAGGTACGTGATCTTTTTAAAATAGGCTATTACTTGTCAATGATACAAGCCACAAGAACATTCTCTACAATGAACATATGTGAGAAAATCGTAGTCTAAGCCATTACAAATTATATTGATTTTAACATACAAATAAAACATTCATGAGATTATTTAAAATATATTAAATAGCACAATTTCATATACCGTATGAGTCTTCTCACCCTGCAGATTCAGAGGTTATGCAGTCCTATGGTTTTAGAGGCTATGCCATAAACACTGTCCACTGCATCACATATCAATTTTGCCCGAAATGACTGCTTTGCACCGCTGTGTCTGAAGTCATTTGCTCCTACAGTACAACAAAGTGCGCGTTGCCCTTCAATAGTGAAGATCCCAGGTTCAAATCTGTGGCTTGAAGATATTTTTATATTTAGTAAATATGACTAGAACTGATAGTTTGGAATGGAAGTGTCGTTTCACTTAATTAGTTTAATTATGTGAATTTCATGACAACACAAAGTGTTATTTGTTAGAAAATGCTTTAACGAACATCATAAATAAATGCATAATAACATTACAATTAGAACTTAAAGCCCAAGGCATCATTACATAATATTTAATTATTTGAAGCTATTCTTTCATACAAATTACAGTAAATAAATTGTTCTGAGAGTTCACACAATGCAGTACATACATACAAACTAGATAGCGTTTGCAAGCCCATATTATGATTGTTGAGAACCCCTCTTGTTTCCAAAGTAGTGCACAATGAGCACAAACAGCTGAAACTTTGTATTTGTAGGGAAGTCCACTTTCTAGTGTATCAGAAAGAACACATGATGTGCTAGAATGTTCTCAAAACACAAACAAAAATAAATAAAAAGTTCATCTACTCCTAATCGTGATTTATACTTGTGACCTTCACCATGCCATTCCAGCATGCTACTAGAGCACATTAAAATAGAGTACCACCATAGCCTTGATTAGCAGGCTGGTGAATGCAGTGTCAGTACCTGCATTTCACATCGCCTGTAAAATGCAGGCTTGTCTAGTTACCAATCTGCCGGCTGAGAAGTCTCACTCGGTATATATATATATATACATACACTAAATTCAGTCTTAGGTTTGTCCGCGTCAAAACAAACCCACGTGACCATTGCACCGTGGTACAACACGGTAGCAATACGTGCAGGGAAGTAGTTCCATCCTAGTAATCTGAGTTTTAGAATAAATTTATCGTTAAATCATATAACATTCTATACAAATACCTAAGAAGTTAATTAACGCTGATGTATACTGATAAACAGAGCTACAAGTTCCAACATGCAACTCGTGGAATTATCTGATATCTGAGTATTGTTTACAGCCAGCAGTTGGTATTTAGAATCATGGTGGATGGCCGCGGTGAATTTGCTCTCGAGTCTTCGTCGACTTATGTAAAGCATAAAGCGGCAAAACAATTGACTAGTGGTGAAAAAACAATAGTGCTGAACGTATATTATAAGTTGTGTGATAAATGCCCAACTGTTCCCTTCAAAGAAGTAATGAAATTAACTTCTGAGTTCACCGGTGTTTCGTGCTCGTAAAGAAAATGCTGAAACAGGAAAAGTGGTTACACCCGGGAAAGAACGAAAGCATGTGAATTACGCCATGCAAGAATGTGACGAGTTTGTTAAAAACGCAAACATGCACAACTTCTTTTTAAAAAAGAAGCCGCCAACAATTGACGATTGGATCAGGTTAATGCTGATCCAAACTTGCTTAATTTCAGAATAACCACCTTTTATCAAATTTTGAGTGAAATAGGGTTCAAATTTGTCAAAAGAGGCAGAAAAGCACTATCTTATCGTCCCTAGTTACATGTTAGTCACTCTTTAAATTGTTGGAATAAGGGATCGCTTCCTTTCTGTTACGTGTCGCATGCACTCACCACATGGCTGTGACAGTATTTCTGGTGCGAATGGCGCAAGGATACATTATAACTGTGAACTGGCCACCTGGGTTCAGTTTCGCGCGGATCAACCTTAGAGTGAATAGATAGTACATATATACATACACATAGTGCGTTTACCTGCAGCAGCACCTGACCAGGCGAGAGGCGGTACGCTCTCCAATAAAGTTACATGTAAACAACTGGCAAGTTATGAGTATTTAACACTAACTATTGAACTAACTTACATTAGGCTTACCTCCATCACAACAAATGTTGAAATTGATGACCTTCAATGCATAAACATTCTCTATACCTCCAGAAATAATTCTGATTTACTCACAAAAGTTCACGTTGACTGATGGCCTGTATTTCTTTCATGATGTTGTCCTTCAATTCTTGTAACTGTGCAGATTTGATGCTTACGCCTTATTCTGTAACATTCTCCAGAAATAAAAATCACATTGTGGTAGGGCAGGGGAACGAGGTGGCCACAATCCTCAACTAATTATTCTTTCACCATACATACTTCCTAATTCATGCATCGAATTCACAGCAGCGTGCACTGTAGCTGAATCCTGCTGAAATCAGCCACACAATTTTTTGTTTCTTGTTCGGGGAAAAATTATTTAAAATATAATTTACATAAATGCATGAATCAACTGTTGTGTCAAAATATGGTACCAATAATTCTACGCACATTTGCTGTTCACCAAACCCCAACTTTTGTAGTGTGGTGAAGAACTTCACGAATAATGTTGGGATTTTTTGTAAACTAGAATTGTTTTCAGAGATAAAGGGAATGTGTTTGTGTTGAAGGTCATCAATTTCAACAAGTGTTGTCATGCAGGTAAACCTAATGTAAGTTAGTACAGTAGTTAGTGTTCCATACCCATGACTTGTCAGTTATTTATATATAACTAGTGAAGGGTGCGTTGGTCCTTGCTCGGTCTGGTGGTGCCATGGAGTGGTCCCACCGATCTATGAATGCACTGTATATATACAGTCACACTTAAGCTTGTTTGTAGCTGGAAATTGATTCAGATGTGTACAGTAAAATGTATGATTTATTCCTCTATTGATCATATGGCTCATTAGAACCATCGTCTTTCATCTCTTTTGTTTTTACTTCAAATCCAAAATGGTCATGCAGTAACACAATACTAGTGATCCTGATGTACTGTTGTCGTCTAGCTGTGTACCTACAAGATCGACCAAAAATGGAGGCGAGTGAATAAGTTTGCACACTGGTATTGCTTTTATGGAACGTAAGTCTGTTACTTCTTTGCCACTCAGCCCTTTCCCATAGATAACAATCACATTTATTGCCATTTCTTAAATATACAGGAAATTTAACACTTGTGGTTTAGTGACATATCAAGTAAGATGGATAATCCATCATTTTTGGTTAACCGTCAAAACCCCCCTCCCTCCCATTATAATGGTTAATTGAGATTCTGCTGTTATAAACATGAATAATTGCCCCACTTTTATTTTTTTATTCCAACCAACTTACTGCTAGTGTTTTTAAACACACAAGCCGTGTGTGGGCAGTAAGTTGGTTGGCATAAAAAGATAATCTGCTGTGTTGCAGTCACATGACTTTCTTTAGTCTTGTACTAACCATTCTTACAAACTCTTATTTTTATATCTTCTTTGTGTTGAGATAAACATTTGCAGAAATTATCTAATTGCTTATTTCTTTGTAGATGCAAGGGGAATATTAGAATACAGTAGGTTTTGAGCGATAGTCAGATCTGTTAAAGCTTTGAGATCCTGTTCTCTTTGCACGCTTAACATAAAAATGAACAACGATGTTGCATTTCAAGAAAGTTTTAACTTTTCTGAAACTGGCACAAATAACATGGAATATCTCCGAAATGGTTCACTCCACCAAAAAGGATTATTTAGACATAAACTGTGTTTTAGCGAGATCTACATTTTTTTGTATAGTAAGATTTTGTCTATCTCTTATGGTTTACGAGTTAGTCAAAAGTCATCCAGAGTAAACAGGACTACATAGGCTATAGCCAGAAAATTCAAAATATACATTTCATTTGTCATCAAAATATCTCAAAGATATGGCATTTTAATCAAAATCGTCATAGCCATTTTCAAGAAAATAAAAATTTTACCATGTAAAGGGTAGTTTAGGGTGTAGCAATTTTCTTCAAAATCTTTGTGTCGCATCCCTGAAAGACGTTAAGCTTAAATACCAACTTTGGTTTTTAACCAACTCTTTGTTTTTGAGTTATGCTGTCCACAGACACATACACCTTTTTCTAAAAATGCTACTTTTGGATTCAGGGGGGCCTCAAAACATATATTTCCGGTGAAATCTTGACATCGAATTTTTGGGTGGAATACAATACTTCCTCTATTTATACCCTATCCGGCCTTAAAGTGGGTGTGGATGTTAACATTACGCCGCAGCACAGCTTTCAGTGCGAGTAAAATGGTGAAGCGCAATTGGAAATAGTTCCTTACTACTTTGCGTATATTATCGCTTATTTAATACTTTAAAGTAATGAACAGGGTGAATAAATATCCTACAACTTACAAAACATTTAAACATGAACATAAATGTTTTACTTCCATTTATTATCACGTGGTACACTGTTTCAAATGCGGGGCTCTAATGACCTAGCTGTCGACGGGCCCTTAAACCCTAATCACTCACTCACTGTTTCAAATGCGAGAACGGAAATGAAACAAACAGGAACTGTTAAAGTCCCTAAAAAGAAAAGGGAAGGACCATTTAGTGTTTTAGGTAAAGTGGGTGACTGTTAAGTGTTATTCGCTTTAAAATGCATAGTTTCTTTTTAAACAATGGGCCTCCTATACTAAATAATGAACAGTGACCCAGATCTTCCAAATTTTGGGTAAACCATGTTCCATACTTCGTTGAAAGACATTGGGTTTCAATTTACAAAAGGAAAGACATTGTGATATTTGATCAGGAAGCTATGGTGGTATGGAGACGTTATGTGAGATCTGAGGGTGCTGCACCTCAATTTGACAACTGAGATTAACGTAAGTTTTTACTCACAAAATTACATTTCATAACTTTTCTTAACCAATTTCTTTAATTGGTTAATGTAGTTTATTTAGTAAATATGAGCCGAGTGCTATTCTAACCTCACACTGCTACAGTGAAAGATTTGACGGTTGCGATAGCCGTCAGATGTAAACAACTGTACACAGAGAACGTCAACACACGTGCTTGTTGGCAGAGTGATACAATCGCAATGTTTATGTCTGTACCCACTTTAAGTTCAGAGGGACTATAGTAGTAGAGAAAGTAATAATTACCATCCAGAGGGTACTTAAACCTGGGACATAATGTACTTACGATTGCGACTCGCCCTTGGGGTATTTATCTCTGATGTGATATTCCCTTATGGTCTACTGGGAAAGTACGAATTGGTTGTGAAATTAAATGTCATACTGGCAAGTTGGCCATGGTAGCTTAGTGGTTAGAGCAGCTGCATGTGAAGTACAAGATATGTGGTTCAAATCCTGGCTATGGCATTGAATTTTTCAGTCCCGATTTCACCTCTTTTCTCAGTTTGCTTTCTTTAGCAAATTTTAGTGAGTAAGCAAACATTTCTTTGCACATATTTGTAACCAAATCATACTTTTAAGTACTAAAGCGCATCTCACCCTTAGAAGATAGTACATGTTGAATGGGGTGCAACGTTGCAACATGTGCTATATGTGTGCCTTCTTTCATCCTCAAACCACATATCATGTAAAAATCGACTCAGTGGTAGTAAGGTGACAAAATTATATTAAACGTGGGTGGTATATTTTCAAACACTATCTGTGTGACGTGCAATGTTCCACTCTCCGTCGCACATGTCCTTCTCGATTTCTGCAATACGGTCGTGAGCGTCAGTCCCTTGGCCTGGGCCTTACACTGTGCTCCGCTTTAGGTAACGACGCTGTAGCTGTCAATACAGCACTGCGGTTTATTGCCAAGATTGATTTTTGCAAGCAAGTGTAAGGTGCTTTTATCTTGGCGGATATTGACTCCTAGTTGTTTTTACTTTGGATGTTATTCTGTTTTTTACCTTTTAAAGATTTTATCAGTTTTAGGTTTTAGAAAGTTACGTTTTTACCAGTTGTTTAACAACTGTTTTAGCTCTTGGTTTTAGATATTTTAACTTTTTTTTTAGTTATTTTAACTTTCACCTTTTAGCTTTTTAGGGTGAGGTTTTATTGTTAGCTTGTTTTATTCTTTGGACTTAGGGCCCTAATGACCTAGCTGTCGACGGGCCCTTAAACAATACTCACTCACTCACCAAACACTAAAGAATGAACAATTCGCCAGACTTCGCTTTGCACTATTCCATCATATTGCGTTAACCTAGCGTTTTGCGTTGTCCTGTCGTTTTTGCTTTCTTTTTCGTGGCATTCTTAGACGTCCTTTCATTAGTTCCTTTTTAATCCTGTACACTACTGCTTCTGAACATCTGATAGCCTTAGCTGTTTCTTTTACTGCCTTATTGATACTCATTTGACTTAAAAAAAGTAATCTAACAGATTCATAATTTTTTGGCGCTCTTTACTTCTTAATTTACCAATATATCCTCTCTTCCTAGCTTCCCCCACCACAGCTACAAAGTTTACGGAAAATGTTAAATAAATAACGTAATAACACTTCACAGGTTCCATACAGTATAAACACACACACTTCTTTAGGAACTGATGTCAACTTTTACTGCTGCCTTGTGTGTAATGCCTGATGCCTTTTATCTGAATTGGTGAATACCTTTTGTTTGCCTTTACAGATAAAAGGAAGAGGTTACAAGCTTCTGGTTTATTTTAAAAACTGTCTCTAGCCCTCCTCAACATTTGCTCTCGCTTTGTCCCTGATGTAAACTCAATAATAAAATAGTTTCCCACTGCGTAACTTTTGCAGTGCACAGATATAGAATTTTTCGAAAACATTTAATTTAAAAATTTATAACACTTAACAGAGTAAACATAGAGAATTCAAAGTAGGCAGGTAGCAGCACCATAGTTTACTCTAGCCAAGAAAAAAATATAAACGTAGTCTAGCAGGTAGTTTATTAGTGCATGATGAGTTTAGAAACAGCAAATATTGCAGTTTTACTGAAAAAAACATTTTCTGTAGAAATTTGGGCCTATAGAAGCATATAATGGCCCTAAAAAGAATATAACCTATTAGAGAAAAAAATTCTGCATAGAATGTGTTCAAACTTAAAATTTATACACAACTGAATATTTACACCATGCTATTAGGAACCTGGCAACAGCGCAAGAGTAGAAAAGGACGAAGCGAACGGCAACTCGTATGCGCTAAATAGAGACAGATACACCCCATTTAACTTCATACTGTCATCTAAGGGTGAGACAATTTATAGTGACCATCGAAATGTTTATTTCTGTTGGAGCATTAGCTGTTGAAATCACTAACAGGATATGTTATACTTTTACAGTGTCAGTAGTGTTGGTGTCAGTTTTGTCAGCTGTGGGAATTTGTGAACGCTGTCGTGTGGAGAGTGGGGGAGTATACTTTCTTGTAGCACATGTTTTGGGATCCAAGTTCGGTGGGGCCTTGGGTCTGCTGTATGTTTTTGGACAGGTGAGTTATGCTTCAGCTGCAAGTCTGTAAGTTCTTAGCTTTATTTGGTTACATAAAATGTAAATGGTAAATATGTAAATTCAGAAAGAAAGATTTGTTTGTGTGAATCCATGCAGCCACCTGACTAAAACACTGCAGTTCTTTTTATCTTTATTACTTTCAGTAGACTCAGATGCAAGTATATGCCATTGTCAGTATGGAGTATAAAAACAAGAGAATAAAACTTTAAACATTTAGTTTATGCAATCATTTCTCTTTGCACAAGGAGAGCAAAAAACCTCCCAACGGGCTCTGCAGTGTTTTGCCTTTCTGCGCTCGTTACCGTCTGCCGCTATCATAGAAAGGTGCGAATGAAACCATACAACATTTTTAAAACTACTTTTAAGGGCTTTACTTACCAACTTTATGGAAGGAGATGCTGAAACTGGTCACTGTGGCTGTCCATATATTTTTGGTACTTCTTTAGGGAACTATCACTCATCATAGTTCATGTTGAGAAATGCTGCCAACTTCCTGGCAGATATTTTGTTTTAATTCTTCCAGGGTGTGTGGGTTTGTCCTGTACACTTTATTTCAGGTTACGCCTGAGAGAAACCACAGGGGGTTAGTTTGGGGGACCGAGGGGGCCACCAATCTCTCCTAATAATTTTCTCCTGAAATATTCAGTTGTTCTCATTAAAAGATCTGTTGCAGAGTTTGTTGAGAAAATGCAAAATCACGTTCCTGTCTGATAGTTCTCTTTAAAAACGGGGGGAAATTGTATTCACATATGTGCGGGTGTCAACTGTTGACTCAAAAAAAAATTTGGCCTATAACTCTTTCTCCGCTAATGGAGTACTGTACACCAATTTTTTCGTCATAAAGGGGTACTTCATAAACAATATTAGGTTTCTCAGAGCTCCAATAATGATTATTTTGTGTACACACCTCTCCATAAAGGTGGAACCAAGCCTCGTCCGTGAAAAATATTAAATGTGGGTCTATTTGCCATTGAAAGTCCACTGAGAAAATACAGGGTGGAAGTGAAATAATCTGCCAGATTGAAGGAGGTGAGAGAATGGATGTAAACTAACAAAAAATTCCAGTAAGTTTCTTTAATTAAATACACCATTAATTAGATAATCTCGTTTGAAGGTGAGAGTGTGTAGTAACGTGGTGCAACCTGTTGATCGGGTACCCAGCTTCTATCGGCAGATCAATGAGCTATTCTAATGCTCTATAAAAATCAATTAAGTAACGTTAGCCATGTATTGAACTCAGATGTTTTGTTGCAGTGTGGCAGACACCAAAAAATTACGTGAAAAAGTAAGGTTATGGCTGATTGTCCCATATGAAAACATTACCTCAAATCTTACATTTCTGCATAATTACAAGTATTTTATTTGGGGTGTTTAATGGTTTAAATATCTGCTCTGTTCTATTTGAGGGGCTTATGCTATGATGAGATAATGACCTCACTTGGAATTGGATTCTTCTTTTAAATGCCACGCAAAATTGTTTGCTAACTTCCGGCAGTAATTGCAATATTACATCCTTTAGGGAATCTCAAATATGATAGAAACATTAAAAAAGAAACTTTAAATATACTCTAATCAGTCAGAAATGCACAAATTCACTTGATATGAAACGAATGCACACTAAGCCCATGTCTACTTACTGCACATGCACGCTGAGGAAAAGCGAGTTGCCTTATTCACTTTATTTACCAAATGGTATGGATCTAACACGTTATTGATGTTCACAATAAATAGTAAGGTAGTTTTAAGAGGTAGAACTGGAACTTAAAAATTCAATGCCACAACTGGGATTTGAACCACAGACCTCTTAAAACTTTGCCCACACATGGCTTGTGTGTTTAAAAACACCAACAGTAAGTTTGTTGGCATAAATAAATAATAAGTATGGTAGTTTGTTTGTAACACTTACACATTTGGTGAACACATGCAGTTTTCATCTCATCTGTAAGACATGTATGATGCATTCGTGCTGAGGCTTGCAGCTAATGGCTGGAAGTTAGGTTATACCTACATTGGATATCTATGTTCCCAATATGCACTGAACATTCCAAAGGTTATGTCACTCTTGCGTTAGTAATACCATTATACCGTATTGAATTTAAGAATGTGATACTAGTAATTGCTGAACTTTTAGGAGAGCATAATTTATAGTGTAAATTTACGCTCCACTGCAACATGTTTAAACAAAATGTATGTGCAATTGTTTACACGTTTGGCTCGGTAAGTGTGCAGTTCTCTAATTTTTTTATATACCTGATTTAAAATGTGACTAATGTGCTTCATGCAAGCACGTACTTACATCTAAAAAAGGAATTTGTAATGCATTATGCACAAGTTTTTAGAAGTACTTTGGCTTCCAACAATTAGTCCAATAAGTTTTAACAAGAATCTTATGAGCGCCAAAGAACTCGAGTTAGTAAAATTTGCAACACAAAATTTCTTACAAGATTTGTGTGCCTGAGTATGTGCGAAAGATATCAAAATATTTCAAGAAATGTAGGTAAATAAATCTATTAGCAGTAATAAGTATGCAATAACATTGTGATTAATTCGAAATAAGAGTTTAGAGCAAGTATTCAATACCTGTAGCCAGACTTAACATCTTTTGCGGCTTTGACAAAAAAACAATTGCATGGGATTAAGTAAACATTACGCGCAGTCTACACCTATATGCAAAGAAAGTAAACACAGTTGATGCGATTTTTCCACTTCTACCAGAATTAAGAAGGCAACAAATTGTGAGTTTTTAAAATTTAATTTATACAAAAACCGTTGAATCTATTGAAATATGCCAAAGGAAAAAGTTGTCGTTTATTCAATATTCTATGAATATAGCCATAAATCAAGCACCTTCAATCAATAATTCAGCCAGGTGGTGATAAATTTTTTTGATAAAAACATTTTTTTCTAGAAAGCTATAAAGTTTTCAGCATTTTGGTATTAGACTTTCTTGTTATTCACAAAATGAGAAATTTGCTGTTAAAGTCTGACGGATTATTTCACTTCCATCATGTATGTGCCTAATTACAGGATCACCTGATTGAAGAGCATGTGCCAGTTATTTTATGTGGTTTTAATTTCAGCAATTTAGTAGCTGTTTGCACAGATCCATAAGAAATGCCTACTTGTTGTGAAAGGCACCCTAGCAAGTTTTGGGGGGAATTCTCCAAACAATGGCCAGTGTCGTCTAATGTTTCTTTGGTAAGAACCGTACGTTGTCTTTTAGATTTCTTAGCATGAACACTTCCTGTGGCCTGAAATTTATTGTAAACTTCATAGATTGTTGTATGGCCTGGAACTCTTAACACCTGTAAATCTTTCTGCAAATTGTACTTTCACTTGGCGAGCTGACTTAGTTAACACGTACATATCATAAATACATGCTGTGCAGTTGAAAACATATGCTGAGCCATAATATACTTTGTCACTAAGTACACGGCAAAAGAATAAGTCACTCATAATAACTGAACCACATCAGCAGTGTGACCTTGTTTACAGTGCTAGTCCATCATCGTGTTTCTACACGCCCAGTGGAAAAACACTGCACAACCCGTTCAGAGGTATTTTGCTCTCCCGCTGTCAGAAACTTAATAAATTGTTAAGCATTTTCGTTCAGCCCGATGGGTGCAACTGCCCAGGAATGCAAAAGAGAATCAGAATGATGACATAATGGAATGGTAAGGAGAAAATGCCATGCACAATCAGTAATGAATAGGAAGCCGCAGTGCTAAACTGAGTATGATAATCAGCATTTTTTTTTTAGTTTCCAAAGTTAGTTCACAGTAAGCCAGGAATGGGAGAGGAGAAAACAAAAGACTTCGGTATTGAGAACTTTTAATTCATGTAAGCTGAGGATAGAAAATGGAAAGCCTGTGGATATTAATAACAACTGCAAAATCAATTTTGAGAATTAAGGTATCTCTTTTAAAACCAACCAATGACATTTTTTCATTAGAATAAGGCTAGCCAACTTCATAATTAAATACAGTAAACGTGGTGATTTCTGGCTTTCAGTAAGAAGATGTAACTGAAAAAAAAAAATATGAAAAATGGTCAAGATACCAAATGATTAACACCAAAACTTGGCTACCAAATTAAAAAGCTAATTAATAAACAAAAAATGTTCATGTGAGCTAAGGCTTTCATGACCAGTGTCTATCCAGTATAATGATGTTCCCATAAGAGGAAGTGACTTGTGGTATCTGTCTTTATGATGGGACGGTCACTTCCTATGATGATGCTCGTGGGAAATGGTGGGCGAAATGTCAGGTGTGTACGCATTGACTGGACTGCAGTCAATAAACCCGGGAACATCATTTTACCGGAAAAATGTTATTTATTTATGAATATTTATGTATGATCATCACTAATAATTTTACTTCTTTTTCGGCTAAAGAAAGCTTGTTAAATGGTTAAATCAGTCATTTGCACAGTGTCAAAATTTACTTTAGAATTTTTGGCTGAAATACTGTCTCCTTTATCCCTGCGTGGACTAGACTTTGATGTCAGTTTGAAATTGCACCTTTTCACATTGTAATGTCTTATTTACTCTCTCCCTGCTGAATTACACTGATAAATTTACTGCTTGAGCTGAATTTTGGATAGTTTGTACTACAAGCTAAAATTTGGTCCCCTTGTTATATATTCCATATCTTATTCTTTGCTCAGACTGAACATGTTTGTGTGTTGTGCTGTGCATTATGGTATTTTCTGTTAGACATTTCCCATTTTCTCAGTACTTATGTACTTACTGTAATCTCTCAACTTTGCTTACTTGCTGCTTACATGTCACTTCCACAGTGTGAGGTGCAAGGTCGGGGGGAAGAGAGGGGATGTTTCTTTTCACTCCATCACTCGGAATATATTGCCGAAACAGAAAGATACTTGTAGCATTTTTTACCTAGAGGTCATGAAAATATAATGCCCTCATTGTTTGGTACCCATAAAATAAAAAACTGGCTAACCCTGCATGCAACGGCCCAAAGCCTGCCACCTGGCCACCGCATTCCTGGCCACTGCCTGTAACAGGCATCATGAATGGGGTGCAGTCCTGGAGGTGCCCCAAGTCCCTCCCGGCTGGTGAATGTGGTCTTTGCAACTTGTAGCTAATACTTCTCAAACGAGTAGTTCCTGAATTAGCCCTCCAGGGACCTAAAAATGCTGAGTGCACCCTGGACCAGGTCTTCCATGATGGTACCAGGGATCAAACCAGGTTAGCTCAGTTGGTAAGCAGTAGTGCTACCTCTGTGCTAAGGAGATGATTTGTTGGTATCCATAACAGAGAAAAATTGAACTCAATGTTGTATTTTGCCATTTCAGATAATAAGAGACTATATATATATACACGGTGGACCATTAAGAATGCTGGTTTTCAACTATTAAATAAATTACTTTATTTTCACAAATGTAACATATTTCAATATGAATACAAAGGATACATGTTGCTGTTATGTATGAAACATTACAGCATTACACCTGGCATATGTCCCCCAGAACTTGCTCTGCATGTTATAATTTTATCAATAAAGTATAGGGTTTCCACAAAAGAACTCCAGTGTTTTGAGGTTCAATATTAAATCGCAATCTGAGTTTAATGTGTTATACATGACTTTAAAAGTAATATTCTCAAGTGTAGGCCCCGTTAGTGTCACGGGTCACATCCAAACGAAATATCCGTTGTCTGAGATGGGTTAGATCTCGAATTTTCTCTGAATACATGTGGTTCTCCACATGTCCCCAGAAGAAGAAGTCACAGGGTGTTAAATCTGGGCTTCTTGGAGAACTGAATGAGTTTCTATGACCTAAATAATACATTGAGCCTTTGGCTGAGGTGTAGTCATTGCACTGCACTAGCTGAGAATGAACTGTACTTACTGAGAACTAAATGATAACTAGTGAGACACACTGTGTTAATGTCTGCTTCAGTATTGAAAGGTCAATGCTCTGCAGTGCTGCCAACTGTTGCAATAGACACACTGAGTGAGTGTTCTGTACGGTAGCATATTGTTTGGATGTGTCCCATGCCACTATTGGGGTCCATATTGAAGTGTACTAAATGGTAATCAACACTTGAGAATATTACCTTTAAAGTCATGTATAACACATTAAACTCGGATTGTGATTTAATACAGATATTGAACCTCAAAACCCCGGAGTTCTTTTGTGGAAACCCTGTAGGGTATCACCTTCAGACAGTTCTGCTCCTGGATTTGGGTGATGGCTTTTTAAATCTCTTCCTTCAGTTCTGGTATTGTTTAGGAATTATTTTTATAAACTTGAGGTTTTAAACGCCCCTGAAGAAGAATTTGCTGGAGGCAGCTTTTTGCAATGCTCAACTGTTGTGAATGACAACAAATTGATCTTTGTGCACTGACGGCAACACTGTCGTGCACAAATGTAATGTTCTCATAAGACCACTTGGAGTGAAAGTGCACTAGTGTTTTGATCTCTGCAGTTGAGCCTGTTGTCTCAGATTTTGTCTTTAGCATACAAACTGTTGACTGATTAGACACATTATGACGACCGAGAGCCATACAATTTCTGCGTAACATTCACTGGATTTGTAACGTGCTTTCACAATCTAATTCGTTGTTTGTTGTAAAGTAAGTTTGTTGATAACTGCAAGAAAACTGATTACAAAACACACAAACAAAATGTTCCCTTCACACAGTAAGACAATAGTGCACTATTAAAAATCGCCATTCTTAATGGTCAACCCTATATTTTTACAGAACTTCGTTAATTCAAACTTTGTTAAACTGAATTGGCTATTTTTTGGTTCTTTGAAATTCGGTTAAATGATGATGTACTGTAATTAGTTAACTCCAATACTCTTTATAGTTTAAACTGTACAATTTTGTAATTAATACAAACTCTATAAATGGAATAACATGTTAATTTACATAAGTAACTATATTTGCAAATATTTTCTGCGCTGAAGCATTGTCATATGAAGTTTCCTTTTCCAAGAAATTTTTTAAAGTGAACTTTACAAATTATAAGATGAAGTATCTTCCTGGCTGTTTTGCCATGTTCTGCTGAAGATTGGTGTTCCAGACGTTTCATCTACATCTGTGGTAGACATCCTCAGTGGTGCTGTCAAAATCTTCTCGGAGAAGGTATTGCCACATCTGACAGTTAAATCTGTAGCAGACCATGGCAGAATAGCCCAGAAGATACTTCATCTTATAATTTTGATACTGGCCATGAAAGCCTACATATTTGAATGAACTTCACAAGTTTTAAAATTGTTGCTATGTTTATGCAACAGAATTAGGTTGCTAAAAGCGAATGTGTTTTTAGGCTGTGGGATGTGCACTGTATGTCCTTGGGTTTGGAGAGTCAATGGCAGGATTGGTAGGACTGGACTCCAAATGGGCTGAGCGTGCATTTGCCAGTGCTGCTGTGCTCCTGCTGGGAGTTATTAATGTTGCTGGAGTCAAATGGGTCATCAAGTTACAGTTTGTTTTACTGTTGATCCTTCTTTTGGCTGGACTGGATTTTGCTGTTGGAAGCTTTGTTCACACTGACAGAGGTATATTAAATGTATTGATTTTCTTACTTTTCTCCTTTTTATTGTTTCAATTTTATTTTCCTGTTGTCATATCTTTCTTCCTTTCTCATTCACTGTTGAGATTCTCTATTATGCTGCTGTGCTTCTGCAATATTTTCGTAATGTCTTAGATTTGACTATTGTTTTACATTAGCTTTGAAGCACTAAGAGAAGTGTTATGTATTTTGTAGTCTTATAAGTTGAAACTGTTGGAAATTTTAAAAGAAATAAGGAAGAATTAAATAGGGTATGTTGTTGGAGTATATACAGCATAACTTCGTTAACTTAAACCTGAAGGGATTAAAATCAAAGAGTTTGTGTTCAAAAAATTCAGGTTAAGTGAAAAACACAGATTTTATTATGTATATATGTACAGTATTGAGTAATGCACTACAGTATCAATCACTTCACATTACTATACTCTGTTCATCAAGAGATTAGAGGAGATATAAACAAAGCACCGGTTTGTATCACTCCGTGGCCACGTGCTTTCACAATGACGCAACACAGTTACCTACCGCTACGTGTAGTTATAATATGCATTTTACACTACTAAAAGGATATATTTACTTGATTCAAATAACATGTAGCACATGGAAATTAACTGCTACTTACGTCATCTCTGTCCACAATAACACTTTTTCATTTTCTGCTCACAATCTCGAAACCAATCTCCAGAAGCAGCTTGTGGAGGGAGGTTAGTTTTAAATCTGGAAGATCGGGTTCAGAGTTAACTGCCAACAGCACTTTGTTTAAGGTGGGGATTCATTGACTGACGAACTTTTCGACGGATTGCAGATCTCACACTCACAAATTCGTTGCAAACTACATCCACCATTTATCTGGCACGTGGAAGCTTTTGGCTGGGATCTTCACCACCTGATGATTTCTCTTTGCGTGTGCTGTAAATACTTGCAACTGACACACCGGTAAACTCGAATGTTAGTTTTATCACGTCTTTGATAGCAAGTTCGGGATATTTCTCGCAGAACTTGTTAAACACGTTCAATATTATTGTCTTTTCACCACTTCGCAACGCTTTGCCGCACTTATGTTTTACAGCACCCACTTGTTCTGCCATGTTACTGTCATACTGAATAATGCGCACGCAGAATGAATTAGGCTGGTTACAGATTCACGTAAGTGCGTATTCTTACACTTTAGCTATGCTTACTACATTTAGTTCATGCTTTAGCAAACATTAAGTGACATTTTAGACCTTAGTAACAGTATTTCTTCAAGGGACTATTTACACGGCGAAAGCGTCAAGAGGGCGCGTTGTGGTCAAAAAGCACATGGCTTTGTTTACGTCTCCTCTAATCTCTAGATGAACAGAGTATATAGACTTATAACACTATAAAGTGACTTAAAGTTGATACAGTATATATGGTTTGCCCGCAAAATATATTAACTACATTATGAATTTGACTTATTTTCTGTTTGTAATTAACTTTATGTTACATCATTCAACTATTGAAAATATTGTCTGTTTATCAGTGTCGTAATTGTTAACTAAAAATAGTAAATAGTTCCTGTAATTTTCCTTTCTTAGATGTTTGAAAACAGTGTTGTTATGATCAATTTAATTTAAAAGGTGAGTCCATTAACAACACTAAACAACACTTACATTTATAATTTTCTGGAACATGTTTCAGAGATTAACTTTCCTCCATTATCAACCAGACAATAAGTGGGTTTCCATGGTGCAGATGGCGATGCTTCTTCTGGTGTTTCTTCTGGTAACAGTTCTAGGAACTTGCTGAATTAGTGTTATTAATTGACTTGCCTTTTAAATTAAAAAGCTCCTGTAATGTTAGGGAAGCGATCTTTATCCTCCCTACACTTTTAATATTAAATATATATGGTTCTTATATTTATACATATTAAATTTGAACATGTTACTTAACATTTATGTCATTTTTAAACAATTACTTTTTTTTTTATAACAATTCAGACAATGGCAATACATTTTCAGTACTCAACAAATCCTTACCAACATGAAAAATAAACTATATTTACAACAAATATTTACATAAATGCCTTCTTTTCCGAGGTCTAACCATATATTCTGTCTCAAGTTAAAGGGACATTTCAAAACTGGCAGAAGCTCTGAGATCATTTCTTATCTACCAAAGAAACTACTTCAAAGTGGATAGCAGCCATATTTAAATCGTGTAATTCTTCTTGTTCTTATGGAACCAGCCTCAGAATTTATAGATTCTACCTTATCTAAGAAAGTCGTGATTCTATGAAATATTGTTTTCATTTTCCCTATTATGTATTTGCACTAAGTAAAGGAAATATGAGGGGTATCTTAAAAGTAAGTTACATTATCTTTTTAAAAATATAACAAGATGTTTCAATACTTTAAAATGCATATATTGTGAAAGCTACATTCTGTAACTATTTTTCTACATAATCTCCTTGAATCTCAATATATTTTTGGTACCGTGTTCTTTTAATCCAGTGCTAAACCACTCTCCCGCCAAACTGGCTAGCTCTCCACTTCTTGTTTGAACTCATCACTTACGAAGCATCTTCCCCCGAGATGTTCCTGGAGCTGCGGAAAAAGATGGTAATCACTCAGTGTATGCTCAAGTGAGTAAGGTGGATGACCGAAAACATCTCATCGAAACTGCTCAAATCGGGCTTGAGTTTCACGAGCAGTGTGTGGATGAATGTTATCGTGGAACTGTTTTGCTCAACTTTCCCCTCCTTTTGTTTGGAATTGCCCTTCTGAGTTTCCTCATCACCTCACAATAGCTAACAGCTGTCATCATGGTCCCAAGGGGCAGGTAATTGATCAACAGTACTCCCTTTGAATTTCAGAATATTGTTGCCATGACCTTGCCGGCTGATGCAACAACTTTTGCTTTTTTGGTGTTGGCTCATCCTTTCGCTTCCTTTCGTTTCCACACCTTCAATGAATGATTGACACCAACAAAAAACCACTGGTCTCAAAATAACATCCTTACGTACATACTGCACAACTTGCAATGAATTTCAGTTGCACATTTATTTTTTGCCATTAACAACAATTACAGTGCGAACTTCGCAGTTGGTGGTAGGAGCGAGTGGAGTCTTCATTGTTACTGCTCTTTAGTGTCTAAGCGGTAAAGGTAGGCACCTAGGAGTTTTACATTTTTTTTGTTTTGTTGTTTAACGACACTGTGAATTGTCAGGATCACATCAGCATCGCTGGTGTGCTGGAATTTTGTCCCGCAGGAGTTCTTTTACATGCCAGTAAATTACTGATATGGAGCTATCATTTTTAAGCAGACTTAAAAACCATCGGCCTGGGCTGGATTTGAACCCACGACCTTCTGATCAGTAGGCCAGCGTCTAACCAACTGAGCCACCCAGACTGACTAGGAATTTTATAGTGCTGCCACTACACGCAGACTTTTCCTGCATGCTACGTGGATTTTAAAAAAAATAGTGTAACTTACTTTTGAGACACCCTCGTACTATATTCCACCCAAAAATTTGATACTGAGATTGAATTTTTCAGTTCTGATTCTATGTCCCAAACATTGCCCACACACGTCTTGTAATAGAAATTTGTGTTTCAGTGAATGGATTTGATGGTTGGATAAGTGGCAACCTTGCAAACAACACATTCCCAGACTACACAGATGGCAATGACTGGTTCACGGTGTTTGGTGTGTTTTTTCCAACTGTGACAGGTGTCATGGCTGGCATAAACATGAGCGGGGATCTGCGACAGCCATCATCAGACATTCCAAATGGCACACTGGCAGCAATGGGCACAGGGTAATGTATTATCAGTAGGTTCGAAGTTTCATGCAGCTATCGCAAAATGAGGCAATCACAAGTTATAGAGGAAACAGCTTATTGGAATACCCCAAAAACCAACTGTGACATTTTCCCCCATTATGCCATGGTCTGGTTATATTTGGTGATATTCCCTCTGTTAGGTTGCATTAGCACTGCCAACTCTTCATAAAATATAACCATAGTAAAGCTACGGCCATAGTTGGTGTTTTTGCATCCATTATGTTGCCACAAAAGCCCTTATTTTTGAACCTGTTGCAGAGAACCCAGCTGATAGATTTTAAAATAAGATTCTGTTTAGCCGCTGTATTAATTAATTAACCTGTGGACGTCATTGCTCGTGTGCGCATGGCTTCATCTTGAATTGTTTTAGAGCAGTATATGCAGTTATAGTTACTGTTATTTTTGTATTTACTACACAGTAGTGCATTAAATATATATATATATATATATATATATATATATATATATATATATTACAATATTTAGTGTTCAGAAGTGATTTTATCTGAAAGTGTTACTGCAGAATAAGATTTTCCAAAGGTGAGTAGGTTAATGTGTTGTGTGGTCACGATGTTCAAGCATTATCATCGTTTGAAAGCATGTTACTTTAATGCTGTGATATTTGAGGTTAGAAATAATGCTTTTATGTTGGTTGGCAATACTGCTTTTTGGTGAATTGTTGACTGGAGTTTAGTGTAATGCTGGCCACATTGGATTCTTGGGAAGTGCCGATAAGCTGTTTCCCCTTTACCTGCCACATGGGCAGAGTGTGATGTCATTGCATGCATACAGTGACAGCACAAACACCTGGGTGCACTGCCTACAGTGCATAGTGTTTCTTGAGTGTGCGTACTAGTTCCACACACTCAGTAAAATGCCTCCAACACGAAAATTGAAATGTTCATGTATTGCTGAACTTGTACAATAATTTGGGAGTGAATACTTTACTGCAAATGTTGACAGCATTGAATGTAAGTTATGCAGAAATGTTACCTACAACGTTGTTGTGTCCACTCTACCTGGCCTCCTCTGTGTTGTGATCATGTGACAGACTGACCCCTCCCACTTCCTATAGTCCAAACTCTGCATGCTTTTGTTTCCTGTTTGCTCCCTAATTATCAGTAACATATCTGTATGCTACACAGTGGAGCCAAGCAGATCAAGAACTGATATGATATTGTTAGCATGCTGTGGGCCGGTGTCACCAACCAATGTTTAAAATATTCTCAATGTCTAGTTTACTAACCTTTTATTAAAAATTTAATATTATGTTAAAACTGGCGCAGTCGTTTTTATGAAGTTGCCTGATGAGCAATGAGAACTCTTATCTCCTCTCAGGTGGTAGCCAGGGAATAAATCATAAACTTAACTTTTTAAGAGAGGTAAAATTAGAAGTGAAAAATTCAATGCCACAGCTGGGATCTGAACCACAGACCCTCTGCTTACCAGGCGGGTGCTCTAACCATTATCTGCCTGGTAAGCAGAGGGCCTGTGGTTCAGATCCCAGCTTTGGCATTGAATTTTTCAGTTCCAATTCTACCTCTCAAACATTGCCCACACACGGCTTGTGTGTTTAAAAACACCAACAGTAAATTTGTTGGCATTAATAAGTAGTAATGATTAACTTTTTAAATTAAACTTCTGAATTTCTTTAAATCAAGGGTAATTGAAACTATTAACAATGAAGCAACAGAATCTAAAATAAGAACAAATTAGAAACTAAAAGCTTCACTTATCTTAGTAATATTGCAAGTTCTTCAAATGCTAAAACTAGTTTCAAGTTGTATCCAACTCATTTTCAAAGCTATCCAAACAAGTTACCATAGTTACCGACATTCAACTTAAAAGATCTATTTGTCGCCAACATCTGAAAACAAAAACCTATAAGTGCAATCTATTGGTGGTATTTTAAAATTCATAATGTGGTTCCTGTTTTTTAAAATGAATATATTTTCCCAAACCATTAAATCTATAGGTCCATTTAATTGTTTTAATAATCGAACTTCTGGATTTATTTGTTGATTAAATGACCAAAACTGATCCACCAAAGCTGATTTATCAATTTATTATATTTAATATTTCTAAAATGCTCCTTCATTCAGGCTTCTAAATGATGTTTAGTTTTAACAGTGTGTTGTTGGCTAGTGCTGGATTTCTGACAATGAAGTCATTAATCATCTTGCTCTCTAATTATTTCACTGATGGATGGGGCGCATGAAGTGGCCGGGCATATTTGAAGGTGGTCTCAGTCCATTTCCTGTTGCAGATTACATAGAGGACAGTGGTGAAGAAAATACCCCAATTCTGTTTAAATGTTTTGCCATATAATCATGTCCTGTAATGTTTGAGAGGTAGAACTAGAACTTAAAAATTCAATGCCACAGCTGAGATTTGAATTTTTAAGTTTTAGTTCTACCTCTCAAACATTGCCCACACACGGCTTGTGTGTTTAAAAACACCAACAGTAAGTTTGTTGGCATAAATAAATAATAATTCTTTAATTGTTTGGTTTCTTGGTGATAACTTGGAAGTAATTGCTATAATAATTGTTGCCCTGGAATCTGAGAGAATAACTGTATGATGAAAATGTGAAATTCTATACAAACGATTTTGTAGGGCCATTCGATTTGCCTCAATTTATCCATCAAAGTTTGTAGTTCCATAACTTAAAGATTTGTAATAGGAAAAGAGGTGACACGTGACTTTAGCCCCTACTCCATCTTGGTTTGATATCAGTGATCCATCAGTATAAGTATGGAGTCCTTTGTGTTGCGGAAATTTAGTATGGATTGTCTCTAATGCCAATAATTTTAGAACACTAGTTTGAGTATAACTTTTCTTAACTTCTTCTGTTAGATATAAATAGTATATGATGTCTAATGTTAGTGTCAGGTTGACTTTATATATGAAGTCTTCCTTTGAATTAGGAAGGTCTACATTCTTCTTGATGTTGGTGCTGACTTTTTAATAAGATACTTTGAGATGAGCTATGAGATTCTTCTTCTATGCCAGGTTGTGGTACGGCTGAAATGAACGAACACAGGATGTAATTTAGCTATATCACTTTTATTTGCACTTTTTTCGTCTAATATTACACTCGTTACATTTAAATTAACTTTCGTTGCACCTGAATATTTTTCCTTGATAGTCTTTTCCATGTTATCAGTTATTTTAGACCGGTTTTAGCATCCGTATCTACGCGTGTCACAAAATGTGTCCTTCCTTTCCAGACTCCAAGATGCTACTAAGATAAAAGTTGGCGCCTGTCTACATAATGCTTTTGTATTCATACGCGTATGCGCTCAATTTCCCGCGAAGTACACTTTGAAACCCTCCTACACGCTAAATAGATCCTGTAATGTTAGGGAAGCGATCTTTATCTATCCTCCCTACACTTTTAACATTAAATATGTATGGTTCTTTTATTTATACATATTAAATTTGAATATTTAAACAATTTAAACATTTTAACACTAATGACATTTTTAAACAATTACTTTTTTTTTTAACAATTAAGACAATGGCAATACATTTTCAGTACTCAATAAGTCTTTACCAACATGGAAAATAAAGTATATTTACAACAAATATTTATATAAATGCCTTCTTTTTGGGGTCTAACCATATATTCTCTCTCAATGTCTTGAATTTTGGAAAGAACGCTCTACTAAGTCTTTAGTGTATGTGAAAAATTTCTCTTGTTCCATGCACTGAATGGGAGTTGGATCAACTTTTCATGTTGAATAAAGAGCTGTTTTTTCTATTTCATATTCAATGGGGTATTGGTTGGTTAGTATTTCCATAGCTGCTATTGGTGTGGTTTTGATAGCACCTGTAATTAGTCTCAGACTTTGGTTTGGAAGATTTGAATTTTTTTTTTGTATTTGCTGTTACAAGAACTTCACTGCAGTATGTAAATAATGGTATCATATACACATTGTGTCATGATTCAGCCTCTCCAAAGTATCCATTCTTTCTCTGGCTGCTGAGATTTCTTTCTCCAATTCATTCACTCTGAATCTGGAAAGCTGTTGAGCACTACTGACAGTTCAGAAGTTGACAGTCAGCTGGAAGCACTACACCAACAGAAGATATCACTAGAGGTGCAGGTGACAGAGTTGCAGAGGGCTATCTAGGCCATTGGATCAGAGAGACCAGGCTAGTCAGCAGTACCAGCAGTATGTGCAGCAGCTCAACGCACAACTGCAGAGCTTGGCCACCAAGGTGACAGTAACACTGATCAACTACGCCACTACATACCCCACCTCACATTACGCCACCGCACACCCCAACTCACATGCCATCACACACCCCAACTCACATTACGCCATCACACACCTCACATGGGGCCCTAATGACCAAGTTGTCGACGGGCCCTTAAACCCGACACTCACACCACCCACCTCACATTACGCCACCACACACCGCACCTTAAATTACGCCACCACACACCTCACCTGACACCACAACCCACCTCATATTACGCCACCACAGTCCACCTTACAATATGCCACCACACAGACCACCACACATTACGCCACCACACACCCCTTTTCACATTATGCCACCATATCTGACATCACGCCACCACACATCCCACCTAACATCATGCCACCACACACCTCACATCACAACCAGCTCACACTACGCCACCATGCAGCCCACCTCACATTACGCAACCACACAGTCCACCTTACAATATGCCACCACACATTATGCCACCACACCCCATTTCACATGCCACCACACCTGACATCACGCCACCAAACCCACCTAACATCATGCCACCACACACCTCACATCACGCAACACCGCCCACCTCACATTACGCCACCACACAGCCCGCCTCCCATTATGCCACCACAGCCCACCTCACATTACGCCACCACACACCTCACCTCACATATTACGCCACCACTCATCACCCCACACATGCCACCACACCTCACCTGACATTACGCCACCACACACCCCGAATCACATCTTGCCACCTCACAGCCCACCTCACATTATGCCACCACACAGCCCACCTCACATTACGCCACCACACCCCTTCTCACATGCCTCCAAACACCTGCCACATCACACCACCACACACCCCACCTCACATCATGCCACCACAAACCCCACCTCATCACGCCACCACACACCCCACCTCACATCATGCCACCACACACCCCACCACGTTACTCCATCACACACTTTCCCTCACATGCCATCACACCCTGCCTCACATGCCAGTACTCACACATTACGCCACCAAACCTTACCACAAACGTTATGCTACCACAATCCTTACCTCACACATTATGCCACCATACACATCACCTCACATTACGTCACCACATACCTCACCTAACATTACGCCACCGCACACCTCACCTCACATTATGCCACCACTCACTCCACTCACATTATGCAACAACACACCGCACGTCACACATATCGCCACCACACCTCACACATTATGCCACCACACACCTCAACTCATATTACGCCACCACACCTCAATTCATACATCATGCCACCACACATTACACCATCACACACCTCAATTTATGCTACCACACACCCCATCTCACATGCCACAACACACCCCACCTCACACCACGCTACCACACACCCTACCTCACATGCCACCACACACCTCACATTACGCCACCACAGCCCACCTCACAATACACCACCACACAGCCCACCACACATTACACCACCACACACCCCTTCTCACATTATGCCACCACACCTGACACATTGCGCCTCCACACCTGACATCACGCCACCACACATCCCACCAAACATGCTACCACAACCTCACAATACACCACCACACAGCCCACCTCACATTACGCCACCCCAAACCCCACCTCACATTACGTCATCACATACCCTCCCTCACATTACACCATCACACACCCCACCTCAGATGCCACCACTCACACATTACGCCTGCACACACCTTACCTCACACATTACACCACCACACACATCACCTCTCACATTACGTCACCACACACCTCACCTAACATTACGCCACCACACAACCCACCTCACATTACGCCACCACTCACCCCACTCACATTATGCCACCACACACCTCACCTCACACATACTGCCACCACACCTCACACATTACGCCACCACACACCTCAACTCATTATGCCACCACACCTCAATTCATATATCATTCCACCACATTACACCATCACACCTCAATTTATGCCACCACACATCCCATCTCACATTATGTCACAACACGCCCCACCTCACATTACGCCATCACACAGCCCACCTCACATGCCACCACACAGCCCACCTCACATGCCACCACACACCCCTTCTCACATCATGCCACCATAACCTCATAATAGCCCACCTCACATTATGCCACCACAGCCCACCTCACATTACGCGACCACACAGCCCACCTCACATTACGCGACCACACAGCCCACCTCACATTACGCGACCACACAGCCCACCTCACATTACATCACCACATAGCCCACCTCACATTAAGCCACCACACACCCCTTCTCACATTATGCACTCACACACCCCTTCTCACATTATGCCACCACACACTTGACACATCACGCCACCACACACCCCACCTTACGTTACACCATCACACACCTCTTCTCACATAATGCCATCACACACCCCTCCTCACATACCACCACTCACATTATGCCACCACACACCTTACCTCACGCATTCCTGTTAGACGTTTTAACAGTGAAAGGCGCCTTTCTGCTCTTTGTATTACATTTTCTATTTTTTTGGTCCATGTAAGTTTGGTGTTAAATGTAACTTAAATAGTTTGTTTCCTTTGTCTCTGGTAATTGTTGACCCTCAAAATTTAGTTTTATTTTTATTGGTTTTTTTCTCAGTGAAAAGATTTGGTAGTTTGATTTTGTTATATTAACAGTCATTAACACTTTTGTAGGTTGGTTAAGGGTTGTTTCATGGTTTCTTTCTAGTTCTGTACTTTTGTTTTTTGGTTTTGAAGTCCACATTACTAAGTCATCAGCAAACAGTGCACACTTCACACTTGATTCTTTTATTTGTTGTGGCAGATCATTAATAAATATATTAAAAAGTGTAGTGCTGAGCACTGGCCCTTGTGGTAAGCCACAGTGTACTTGTTTGTATTTAGATATGTTTCCTCCATATCTGGTAGCAATAAAGCATTGCGTTAGGAAATGACATAGCCATGAAAACATTGGACCTTGTATCCCTATTTTTTTACTTTCTTTAGTAGTTTTGTTCTGCATATAGAATCATGTGCACTTTGGAAATCAATAAAAACTGATAAATTATCTTCCTTTCTATGGAAGGCATCTTTGATTTCTTGACTGAGAAGTAAGACTTGTTCATTTGGGGAGTGGAACTCTCTGAATCCAGCTTGACATGGGGAAATTAATTTTGTGATTCTAGAACCAATTTAACCTAGTTTTAACAATATAAACCCCATCACAATCCAAACAGCTAAATTGATAAATGTCAGTTTTTCTATAATTTGGAATTTTATCCTTTTCAAAAAAATTTGGTAAATTTTGTATGTTAATCTAAAGTAAGAACAAATTAGAAACTAAAAGCTTCACTTAGCTTTTGATTTTTTTTAAAAATATGGTTAAATTCTTTAGAATTAAACAAAGAATTAATAGATGATTTTGTAGAGCTTTGTTGAGATTTTAATGGTCATTTTTTTCAACAAACTTCTGGCTTGGCAATGGGCAGTCCACTTTGGCCATTTCTTGCTAATCTTTTTATGAGTTTTTTTGAAACTCAAATTATAAAATCATTCCCTCTAATTTTTAAAATATGGTATAGATATGTGGATGACATTTTTGCTGTTGTCCCTAAAAAACAGATAAATTATGCTTTAAAACTTTTAAATTTACAGGATAAAGCCATACAATTCACTTTGGAAACCGAAAATAATAGATGCCTTCCGTTCCTAGACTTAAAAGTTAAAAAAACATAACAATAAATTGAATCTTTAGAAAATCTATTCACACTGATAATTACATAAAAAATAAAAGTTTTAATCCGTTTGCACATAAATTTGCTGTTTTCAATAGTTTAATTTATAGGTTAATAAATATACCCCTTAATAAAAAATTTGATACAGAATATAAACACATTATTAACACTGCAGTAATTTAATACAGATTTTATACATAAGAAGATAGAAAAATTTAACCATCAAAAGGCTGTCAGAGGTTTCTACCCTCAAAAAAATAAAAGATAATTGTATTTTTAAAAAGTTTACTTACCATCCATGGGCCAATAAAAAATTTACAAAAATTTAAAGAATATTGAATAAATTTGGTCCCTCAAAATAAATTTAATATACAAAATGTACTAAATTTTTCTAAAAAAGATAAAATAGCAAATAATAAAAAATCTGGCATTTATCAATTTAGCCTGTTTGGATTGTGATAAGGTTTATATTGGTAGAACTAAACGTCATTTAGAAACCAGAATAAAAGAGCATTTTAGAAATATTAAATATAAACAAACTGATAAATCAGCTGTGGCATATAATTTTTGGTCATATAATCGTGAAATTAATCCAGAGGTTAAATTATTAAAACAATTAAGTGGACCTATAAATTTAATGGTTTGGGAAAAGAGATTTATTTTAAAAACCAGGAACCATGTTATGAATTTTGAAATACCTCCAATAGATTGTATTTATAGGTTTTTGTTTTCAGAGATTGGTGATTAAAATGAGCATCAGTAGCTAGAGATTGGTGATTAAAATGAGCATCAGTAGCTATGGTAACTAATTTGTTTGTATAGCTGTGAGAATGAGTTGGAGTCAACTAGAAATGTGTCAGCACCAAAGAACTTGCAATATTACTAAGATAAGTGAAGCGTTTAATTTCTAATTTGTTCTTATTTTAGATTCTAAATTTCTTCTGCTGCACACATTTTACTTTCTCTACTGGTAAGTAGGGGAAGTATTGTATTCCACCCAAAAATTCGATGTCGATATTTCACCGGAAATATGTTTTGAGGCCCCCTGAATCCAAAAAAAAAGCATTTTTAGAAAAAAGTCTGTGTGTGAGTCTGTGGACAGCATAACTCAAAAACGAAAACTCGGTTAAAAACCAAAGTTGGTATTTAAGTTTAATGTCTTTCAAGGATGCGACACTAAGATTTTGAAGAAAATAGTCCCACCCTAAACTACCCTTTACATGGAAAATGTTTCGAAAATTTTGATTTTCTTGAAAATGGCTCTAACGATTTTGATTAAAATGTCATATGTTTGAGATATTTTTATGGCAAATGAAATGTATATCTTGAATTTTCTGGCTATAGCCCCTGTAGTCGTATTTACTCTGGACGACTTTTGCATATCTGGTAAACTGTTAGAGATAGACCAAATCATACTATACAAAAAATGTAGATCTTGCTAAAATACATAATTTATGTCTAAATAAATTTTCTTGTAGGGTGAACCATTTCGGAGATATTCCTTGTTATGTGTGTGAGTTTCAGAAAACTTAGAACTTTTGTGTAGTGGATCATCGTTGTTCATTTTTTTATATGTTAAGTGTGCAAAGGTAACGAATCTCAAAGCTTTAAAACATTTGACTATCGCACAAAGCCTACTGTATTCTAACATTCCCCTTGCACCTACAAGGAAATAAGCAGTAAGGTAATTTGTACAAATGTTTTATCTTAACTAACAGGAAGAAGATATAGGAATAAGAGTTTGTAAGAATGGTTAGTACAAGAGTAGAGAAAGTCATGTGAGTGCAACACATCAGATTTTTATTGTCATTTTTACTTCTTTACAATATTTTTTCACTTGTATAAACGTTTCAAACTGCTAGCATGCCTGAAACCATGCATTTTATGATTTTTCAGTGAGCTATCGAAAATGGCTCCTGTCTTCCACACCTTTTTGCTGTTTGAAGTTGAAGAATATGAAAGACTTTGAAACAGCAATCGCAAAAATGTGGCAACAATCTGCCACAGAAACAAGTGGTAGAGGACACAAACTCAACCTTTCAACAAGCATAACATCTGTCACACAAACGAACAATACATTGCAAACAAACAAAGATAACAAACAAAGATGAATATGAAAGTTTGCATATTGTGAACTTTAATTTATGTGCAGCCGATAATAACAGAGGTTGACCCTGAAGATGCTGGACGCAGTTTCCAGCGAAACGTCGGAGGAAGGTAATCCAACTCGACCACGGCCCACAAACCCGGAAAATCTACTTAACATAGTTAATACATTGCTTTCTTCCCAACTGATGGAATTCATTTCTGATCTGGTCTGCATGGTTAAAAAAAACGATTTTGTTGTTTAACGACGCTGTCAATTGCCAAGGTCACATCAGCATTGCCGGTGTGCCGGAATTTTGTCCTGCAGGAGTTCTTTTACATGCCAGTAAATCTACTGACATGGAGCTTCATTTCTAAGCACACTTAAAAACCATCGGTCTGGGCGGGATTTGAACCTGCAACCTTGGGATCAGTAGGCCAGCGTCTAACCAACTGAGCCACCCAGACCAACCCTGCATGGTTCGCTCATTCTTATTGAATGTATACTCTGTGTGTCTGCTTTTGAAGAGATGGTGGATAAATTGGTTTTAAAGAAATAGTGGAAGTACTGTTGTATAGATATATGGAATGTGTGGATGCATATGTGTAGAATTTAGTTTTAGAAAATTATAAATTTTCATCTAGCAGATTACTTTTGGCTTCAATTCAATATAGACATATTTGATTTTCATAATCTTTGTTAATGGTATAATTTATAAAATTCTCTACTAGCCGAATGTTGCACATACTTATATTACTTATATTTTCCACAATTGTTAATTTTGATTTGTGCATTTTTGCAACATTGTTTTATTTTCTAGCTTAAACCCTGGTATGAAAAACCTTTTAGGTACTTTGTCCTGGTGGGAGACATACACTTTGAGGTATCTAGAAAAGCGGCTTGCATATGTGCAAGAAACATTGGATGAGTGTAGGCCTACTACACCACAAACATTGAATACTATTTTGTTTTATTTTTGCTTTTCATTCTACAAACAGGATTAATTTGCAAAAACAGCTGTATTGTAGTTTTGCGGGAAACATAAGAACATTGTATTGTATTCTAAATAAACGTAGTTAATTTGGAAGATAGAATCAAAAATGAAAAGTTCAATGCCGTAGCCAGGATTTGAACCATGGATCTTCTGTGATAATGTGACTATTTATAACCACTGAGGTACCATGGCAACATGCCAGCATAGGCTTAAATTCATCTAATTTGCATTTTTTCGGTATCCCGCAAGGGAGTCTAAAATTTGAGATACCCCAATGGCAACTCACAATCGTAATTATATATGTGCATGTGTATTACCCAGTAGCAGAGTTAAATGTACAATTAAGATTACAAAAAATAATAATTACATACACAATGGGAATACAATGAAAAATAAAAAGAATATTAATATAAATAAAACAGTTCCATCTTTGAAACATTATTATAGCTACCCTGTTTAAGGTTTTGTAAAATAACGGCTAGTTTTTTTTTAAGTCCTTAATTACTTTACTAATTTACATTCAATAATTGTGTATCCTCTCAGTATAACCAATAAATTTACCGCTAGTATTCACAATTAGTTTATAAAATTTCAAACATAAACCAAAGTAATCTTTATAATAAATTTTCCAACATTTACTCTATTTAAATTTTCGTAAATTTCGTCATGGACAGAGGACAGCGTGAAAGGCTGCTACAGGCAATTTGTTCCATTCCTCAATAGTTTTAAGCAGGTACTTACGTATTTAACTTGGGCTTTAAGCTTACTTACGAGTTTGAGAGGTAGAACTTGAACTTAAAAATTCAATGCCACAGCTGGGATTTGAACCACAGACCCTCTGCTTACCAGGCATAAATAAATAATAATTACTTACGAGTGCTTACAATGTAAGTTGCCATTAGGATAAATATTTAGAATACGAGATTCCCTTATGGTCAACTGGGAAAATGGGAGTCAGATGAAGAATTGAAGGCTACGCTGGCTTGTTGCCATGGTAGCTCAGTCGCACATAGAGCAGAAGATCCGTAGTTCATTCCTGGCTATGGCATTGAATTTTTCATTTATGATTCTAATATATAAAGTTTACCTACATAGGATTTGTGTGCATTAGAACAATCAATTATCATTCATTGGCCTGTTATATGGAAACTAATAGTAATTTGATTTTGTAATTCTTGAATTTTTATCAAAAAATGCATTTATTGCAAAAAAACCTAAATTGACAGCATCAAAAATATTTCACAGTACAAACAGGACGGCAGGTTGATGTCAGATATTAACAATAAGCTTGAGTGCTCAGGTAAAGTTTTGTTTGGTTCGAACAATCTGTATAGTTATTATTTATTTATGCCAACAAACTTACTGTTGGTGTTTTTAAACACACAAGCCGTGTGTGGGCAAAGTTTTAAGAGGTAGAACCGGAACTTAAAAATTCAATGCCACAACTGGGATTTGAACCACAGACCTTCCGCTTGCCGGGCGGACGCTCTACCACTGAGCTATTGTGACAAACTGCCAGAATGGCATTAAATTCTCAAGCCAGTTCGTATTTTTCCTGGTAAACCTCTTAAAACTTTGCCTACACACGGCTTGTGTGTTTAAAAACACCAACAGTAAGTTTGTTGGCATAAATAAATAATAATTACCATGTGAAGGTTATTTAATCCTGGGATATAAAGTACTTGCAATAGTAAGTCACCATTGGGGTAATTGTCTCTGATGTGAGACTGCCTTTGTGGTTTACCAGGAAAAATACGAACTGGCTTGAGAATTTAATGCCATTCTGGCAGTTTGTCACAATAGCTCAGTGGTAGAGCGTCCGCCCGGCAAGCGGAAGGTCTGTGGTTCAAATCCCAGTTGTGGCATTGAATTTTTAAGTTCCGGTTCTACCTCTTAAAATCTGTATAGTAATTATATTGCTTTTCTTAGTTTTCCTAAAATTAGTGCAATGTGACTTGGGTTGTTCTTGCAATCAGCGATTTAGTTACAGCATGGTTTAGAACAAGTTGTTGAGTCAAAGGATAACATAACTTGTAGCTTGGCACTCATTTAAAATAAATTAAGCGATCTCTTTGTCTTACAGCACATTCCTGTATCTTCTCTTTGTGTTGGTACTTGGCTCAACATGTCAGCGAGGTGCCCTTATGAAAGACTTCATGATAGCCTCCAAGGTTTCTGCAGTGCGTAAGTGTCTCTGTTTAAACAATTTAAACGCAAATAGTAGAGAGTAAAAGGTGTTTAGTAAAGCAGCAGTAACGGTTTTAAGCATATGACATCTGGTGTAGCAAATCTGGTGTTACTAATAAAAGACACCATTGAACATATTTAGAATCACTAACATATATATATATATTAATATAATGTTTGAGTTCTCAAGAAGTAGTCACTGCCCGGAGATCTGAATGGGAAACTATTTTAACTCTGGAATATTTTACTCCTTGAGGCATAATTCATATTGGAGAGCTATATAGCAGTAAAAGTAACCGCTTTTTAGAGAGCACCATATTTTTAGATTTTGACGGTCACATCGCTCTCTCGCAACCCTCAGAATGTCTGGAGGACCACACCTGTCGTTGGTTTACAGGTCTTACCGACCTAATAGGGAGAGTTATCAAAATATATTCACCGACCATATCCTCTTATAACCAATCAGAGGATACATTACATGTCATGAGAGGTGAGCATGTTGGGGGTTAAGAGGTTATAGAAAAATTAGAAAAGTAGAAAGGTTGGAAAAATAGTCTCCCTAGCCCTTGGGTACCTTAGTAGCATCGGGGTCAGAAGAGAACAAGAGATGACCAAAGTAAAGTCATAAGGTCAGATAGAAAAGATGCAGTGAGGAGCAAAACACCTGTAAGTGGAAGTAATTTTCTGCTCAGCTGGGGTACCTTGTGGTCACCATCTACATATCCCCTAGACGGGGACCCATGAGCATCCTCAAAAAATGTCAGTTGCAATCTTATAGTTGATTACGGGACATGATTGTCTGGCAAAACATTTGAACAGAATTGGGATATATTCTTCACTACTCTGTCCTCTATGTGTCCTACAAGAGGAAATGGACCAAGACCACCTTACACAGTTTGACTGCAGCACTATGTGCCCATTATTACTTTAGATTGGGGTATCAACTACAAAAGGGAGTTATGCCCCAAGACATGAAAAAATGAGTGTTTTGAGAATTTCAGACAGCTCCTTCCATCTAGCATCCTATTTGTGAATCACTTGAGTATGGTATAATTTCAGCGAATCCTGAAAACTTTTAGTAGTTTGAGAAAATCTATTGTTTTCAGTCTTCCAGTGTGAGATGGAGCAACGTCTCTGTAGTTCACTTATAACAACCTGGAAGTCAGCAGTCATACAGTGTGTACAAGGAATTTTTTTCCTCTTCTGAAAAGGAGCACTTAAATTCAAATTAAATATTTATGACATCAAAGAATACGCCATAATTCAATATAATCACAGCAATTCAGCAACACTGCCCTCCATGTCCAAGCACAGTTGCCATCTCTCCTCGGTGCTCCTGAATACATGCTGCAGCGTTTCTGGGGTAATTGTGCGGATGTCCAAATGCATCATGCAGGTGCTGCAAGTCCGTAATCTTCTTCTTTTCCTTTAGTAGGAAGTTAAAGGTTTGCCACACAGTATACTTGGGGATGGTGTGTTCCTCACTGAGACAACATGTCAGCACTTTTGGACTGCTTGATCGCCTGTTGTATGGGCTCCACAATTTCCTGTGATGCCAATAGCTGCCCAGAATGTTTCTTGTCATGAACATTCCTAGTTTGGTGGAACTTGTTGACAGAACCTCTAATGGTTGTTTGTGTAGGGCCTTCTGTAGGATAATGTAGGTGAAACCATTCCTGGATCTCAGCAAAGGGCAGTTCATTGAGTCTACAACTTACGAGTTTATTCATTTTTGTGTGGTCAAAGTCTTTCAGATGAAATATTAAAAATAAAAGCACTATTAACAACGAGGTATTCATGTTTGAATCTGGTTTTTTGAGTAACTTTATTTACACTCACCTTCACTTTTAAAATGTTGGAAAAACTAGTGTTTTCAAGATCAATCGATCTCATCATCAGCCGTTGGGTGACTGAAGCCTTTTTCTTCATCCACTCTGCTGCTAGGGTCCTGTTGCCATCTGGTGTTATGTGTGCAAAGCCTTAACAATACATTCAATGCCAGGATTTCAAAATTTATTACTCCATTACTGTTTTTTTTTTTCCCGAATGTTCAATTCTGTCGGTGAAGTGAGTGATTTTAACTTTTATGTTACAGCCAACAATGTTGTGGTTTTCTATCCAAAAATGGTGTGACACATGTTTCTCTGGTGTTCCTTTAGTCTGATTTCCAAATTTCTTTTAAACAGTGGTGCTGTTTTTATAATTATATCGAAGGCGATGTTGATGAGCTTTTGACTCTTTCGTTATCTCGGGTCGTGGTACTGGATGGAATGAACATACACTCGGGGTTAGCTTTAGTGAAATATTTTAATCGCACCTTCTTGTTCACAGTATTTAAATCGTATCACAGTAGCAAGTCTTTTATTTCAGTGGATCGACTTCCCTAGCATCACCGAGATTTAATGTCTGAAAATTTAGCGATATTTCGCTTATTGTGTTTTCTATCACTTTACACTTTGTCTATTATACGTCCTTACATTTAATTGCACACTTCGTATTAACTAACTTATTAAAGTTAGCTAATGTTTCACTTATTTTACACAAATTAACAGTCTTTAAACACTTAATAAATTTACTTTCACTATTTTATGACGTGCACACATAAAAAATGCATCCATCTACACCAAAGACCCGGACGCTATTAACTAGACAATTGGCGCCGCATCACACTTCTTTTTGTGTACATCTGCGTATGCGTCCATCAAATAGTTCCCGCATTGTTAGGGAAGCGATCCTTAGCCATTCTCCCTTCGCTTTCATATTGAACACATATAATTCTTTTATTTATACATATATATTAAAATTAAATATGGAAATATTTATGACGTCTTTAAACAAACTTAATTGTTTGTAACAATGAACATTAGTAACACGTTTTCGTCATTTAACCAACTCATACCAACATCAAAAAAAAATTACACTCTTAACAAATATTCACATAAACGATTTTCTTTTGGGCTCTTACAATATCGTGTCTCAACAGAAAATAATTATCCATGCTTGTGGGCTGTAGTCTAGTGGAAAATCTTCCAGATGTTTTGTCTGAAGCTGCGTCGAACATCCTCAGTGGCATGGCTAGTCTCGGCGATGACTGATACAGAGCCTTTTGGTTTCACGGACTTTATACATTTGGCCTGGGTGCACTGAGCTAGCTCCCAGTTGGTCCGATATTTGTTCATTGGTTCGACTGCTGTGTGAGCTGGGCTAAAGTGAGGGCTGCTTCCATTGTCTATGATTGGTGTTGATGTGCGGGGACTTACTGTGTCTGAGGCTGTATGAACTTGGATTTGTCTCTGGTTGGGTTTCTTCTCTGCCCTGTATAATGCTGGATGCCAAACTTAATTTAGGCGCTTGGTTTCTTCCTTCCTATTAAGTTATCTGTATGTTTGAAAATCTCAATAGCTGTGCAGCTTAACAGGCGTAATAATGAACCATGGAAGATAGGATAGCTGTGTCTGAATCTTGTATAATGTGCTCCCCTCCCCTGACACTAGTAAAGCGTGTTCTGTGACTGCAGATTTTTCTGTTTTTCACAAATGGCAGCACCTCCTGTGTTCTGTAAGGTGTGTGTTTACTGTACGTTGATTGGTCTATATATACACAGAGCCATACGAGTACGGAATTCTGTAAACTCTGCAGAAGAGAGTGGTTCTTTTGGATCCTTTGCTGAATGCATCATGTTCTGTATTTGCTGTGTGGATTTGTAGATTGCATGGATGTCAAGCTTTTTGAGATTAGATTAGATTGCGTTCAGCGAGTTCACAAGTAGCCATGGAAGCTGGTGAACATTGAACATGTCAATTGTGATGTACAAAACATTGTCAATAAATATACAGAATGAGTACATAAAAACTCATTATATACAGGAAAAAAAAGAAACAAACAAACAACAGCAAAGGGGATAATGGAAACACAATCAAAGCTTACCTGAAATTTGTCAGATAAGAATTGAATTTTGTGTTAGATTTACACTAGGCATTTACAGCCATATTCTACTGTTTAATTTTAATATAATAATAATAATAATAATAATAATAATAATAATAATAATAATAATAATAATAATAATAATAATAATAATAATAATAATAATAATAATAATAATAATAATAATAATAATAATAATAATAATAATAATAATAATAATAATAATAATAATAATAATTAATAATAATAATAATTCATCTAGAGATCACTTACAGAGTTATATAAGCTTTCACAGGATGATTTGTGATTTAGATTACCTTATACAGTATAAAATGAGTTAAAAATTGCTTACAAAGTTACATAAGCATTAACTCGAATATGAGAAGTGAGTGCATTTTTGTTGAGATGAGTGGTGTTCTCTGAGCAAGTTTGTGACAAGTGTGGCAACTTGCATTGACTGAGGTTACTGCAAGGGATGTGTGACATTTTGTGTTGTACTCCCCAACAAGTGAATTGTCTGGAAGATGAGACTATGCTGTTTATATTTAATTGCAGTGTAAAGAAAGTGAAGTGATAGGGGAAATTGAACTAGTTCACATTTGTGAGGCGACAGTTTGAGTTAAGTATAGTTTCAGTGAAAGTTAAACTAGGTAATAAAGTGACATTGAAAATTAGTGAAGTGACTGTTTAAAAACTGGACAAAGTCACAATATGAATGTGAAGCAAGCAAAGGTTAATATAATGAGATGTACCTTTTTAAGGATACAGTCATTCATTTGAAAAAACTTGGTATCAAACACACAGTGTGCACAGCTATGTGCATTCATGCAAGTATGATATTTAAAATGTTAGAAATGAACTCAGTATTAATTGTTTCAGGGTTTTTGCTACTTGCTGGACTTTATGTCTCGTCCATGTCAAGTTGTTTGGCTGCTATGTATGGAACACCTCGCGTCCTACAGTCCATTGCCAATGAGAATGTTATTCCAGTTATACAAGTGTTAGGAAGAGGGGTATGTATGTGCACTTATAAGTTAACCATTGCCTGACTTTTAACAATTCAACAGTTTGTCTGTTGAGGGAAAAATTGATGCACAGTAAGCAAGGTTTCCTTTTTGTGCTTGACAATGGACTCTATATGGTTCCTATCCAAAGTTACATAAATAAAAACAAAATTCAATCTTCCTAAATCTGGCTAGAGAAAATCCTCTAAGCTCTCAACCATTTAGTATCCAGCTAGATTTTAAAGAACCAGTTTTAAAATTTGAAACTTCGAAACCTGCCGTACAAAAATAACAAATATCTTAGAGACTATAAGCTTCACTTATCTTAGTATGTGCTACAAGTTCTTGAAAATTATAATAAATATATAAAATTTGGTGAATTTTTCATAATTCCAAATTATAAAAAAATCTGGCATTTATCAATTTAACTGTTTGGATTGTGACAGGGTTTATATTGGTAAAACCAAATGTCTTTTGGAAACCAGAATAAAGGAATGTTTTAGAAATATTAAATATAAACAGATTGATAAGTCAGCTGTGGCAGATCATTTTTGATCATTTAAGGGGAGGCATCTGTGAAAATGACAAAAATCCACAATTTTTTTCACAATGATGTGAAAATTTGTATGTATGTGTGCCAAAGCATAACTAGAAGGTTTACCAAATTTCACTTTGCTATGTAAGATAGTTTTTGCAAAAAGAAATTGTTCATTTTTTTTTTTGCTGCAATTTTAGGGTAGTATAGCAAACGCTTCTTATAAAATATTATTTGTTCTAAGTAAACTAAACTCTGGCCATATGTTTCCCTAGATTATGTCTACAAAACCTGGTATTTTTATTTGGCTATGTCAAACAGCTTTGGAGAAAAAAATATGTTGTTAGCTAATGCTGGATTTCTGACAATGAAGTCATTAATCCTCTTGCTCTCCAATATTTTTCACTGATGGATGGGGCACTAGAAGTGGCCGGGCATATTTGAAGGTGGTCTCGATCCATTTCCTCTTGCAGATCACATAGAGGACAGAGTGGTGAAGAATATATCCCAATTCTGTTTAAATGTTTTGCCAGACAATCATGTCCTGTAATCAACCTGAAGGTTGCAACTGCTGTTTTTCGAGGATACTCAGGAATCACTGTTTGAATGTTTGGTAGTTCCCATCTTTTATTCTTTGATTTTTCATAGTAATATTTTGCAATAATTTTTTTGAATTCAGAGTTGACTAATCTTTTAGCTGCATAAAGTGGTAGATTAACTATAGATTTTTGTACACCGCTGGTACCCTTTTTTGCAAGAAAATCAGCTTTCTCATTACCACTCAGTCTACAGTGAGCCGGTATCCATTGGAAGACTAGGTGTTTTTGAAGTGCTGTTAGATGGCTAAGCATCTTCCAACATTCTATATTAGTTTGGTTTTGGAGAAAAAAATATTGAATACCTCAATGTCCATTTTTTTTCAAATTATTAGTAATTTTCAAAATAAAAATTCGATAACAATGAAACTGCTCCATCTAGAGCATTTAAAGTACCAAGTTTTATGAAGCAACTATCTAAGAAAATGTGTGCAAAATTTAAAAGAAATCTATTAAGAACTGTATGAGAAGATGCATTTTGAAGATTGAAAAATGTGAAAAAAATAGAAAGCAGAGAAAAATGACTTCAAAGTTTTAAGTATATGACAACATACATTTACTGCTTTAGAATCCCCCTGGACCATATGAAGGTCCTTCAGCTAACTGTTTAGCTTCTTCTTCTCTAAGTTTTGCTACTCTTAACTGTTTTTTTTTTTGCTGATTTAAATGTATTTAATGTACTCAGTGCACTCTGCTTTAATCTTCCCTAATCCCTAACATTACTAATTCTTTTGCTGACTGGACTTACTTTTCTAGCTGTGACTCTTTTCTTTACATAGAGAGTAGCCTCACAACTCATTAAATTCACTGATAACTGAAGTCACTGCAATTTTTTACTACTTGAACCTGCTTCTTCAAGATCTAATGTAGATCTAGTTATGCCTAGTTTCTAGTTTCCTACCTTTTGAGTTGCTAATTTTGTTCTTTGCCTCACCATATATTTTAACTCCGTGGTTATTTATGTATGGTCGGGCCCACACTGTTTCACAGTATTTCTATTCAGTTTCCTATACCATTTTCCCCTTATTCTTGCCATACATTCCCCTAATAACTTTATATCGCCTTCCTTTCTTAACTTCATTATCTTAATTTTATTAACCTCTTTATTATTTCTCCCCCATTTCTTTGGCAAAAGTTGTTCCCTCAACAACCTTGTTTCTTCACATTCTAATATATAGTGAAAATCATTATCCTGATCCCCATACAAAGGGCATATATCCAAGCCTACTCCCTTTCTCATTCCTCTTAATCTATGTATACATAATCTGGTCCATTCCCAACCATCTCTTCCCACCTAATACATCCGCTAACCCACTCTTCCTTTAGTTGACTACATAATGCTAAAGTTTTCTTTTCTCTAAGACTTTGATATAATTCCTGTCAACAACTTCCCATCCTACTAATTCAATCTTCAATTTCTCTCTAAGAAGATCATTTACCTGCTGCCAACTCCTTTTTCCTCTCTCTCCATCATATCCAAATATAGTTTCAATCTAATTTAATTTAAAAGGTGAGTTAATTAATAACACTGAACAACACTTACAACATATTTTTCCGGGACGCGTTTCGAAGGTAACTTTCCTCCATTATCAACCGGACAATAACTGGGTTTCCATGGTGCTTGATGGTGCAGATGGTGATGCTTCTTCTGGTGTTTCTTCTGGTGGCGGTTCGATGAACTTACTGAAAATGTCTCTCTGAGGAATGTCAAAATTAAATACTCGGTTTCTATTTTTTAAAATTAGATTTGTTCCCATGTGGACAGTTCTTGTTTTCCAGTTATGTGTTTAAGAAGTTTCGGTTCTAGCTTTATGTATGCCAGATTTTTTGTTAGGTGGAATAGCATCTTTGATGTTTGAAAGTAGTAGGTTTTTTATGGAGTAATGGTTTACTGCTGCTAGCTCAATGTTGTATTCCTTGAACACCTTTTTAAATGTATCAAAGGCCCATGGATGATATGTGAATTTTTTGAATATCATTTTTGTTTTTGCTGCTGTGAGAGTTGTAGTTTCTTTTAATAATTTTTTCTTTTATTATTTTTATTATTTTTTATTATTTTTCTTTTTTTCTTTTATTAAAAGAAACTACAACTCTCACAGCAGCAAAAACAAAAATGATATTCAAAAAATTCACATATCATCCATGGGCCTTTGATACATTTAAAAAGGTGTTCAAGGAATACAACATTGAGCTAGCAGCAGTAAACCATTACTCCATAAAAAAACCTACTACTTTCAAACATCAAAGATGCTATTCCACCTAACAAAAAATCTGGCATACATAAAGCTAGAACCGAAACTTCTTAAACACATAACCGGAAAACAAGAACTGTCTACATGGGAACAAATCTTTATTTTAAAAAATAGAAACCGAGTATTTAATTTTGACATTCCTCAGAGAGACATTTTCAGTAAGTTCATCGAACCGCCACCAGAAGAAACACCAGAAGAAGCATCACCATCTGCACCATCAAGCACCATGGAAACCCAGTTATTGTCCGGTTGATAATGGAGGAAAGTTACCTTCGAAACGCGTCCCGGAAAAATATGTTGTAAGTGTTGTTCAGTGTTATTAATTAACTCACCTTTTAAATTAAATTAATTACAACAACACTGCTTTCAAACTTCTATGAAAGGAAGATAGTTTCAATCATTGATCCGTTTTTTCCATCTTCTCATTCACCTCTCTACCAACGTTACCCATTTCTTCCTTAATTTCTTACATATTCTTAACCAATCTCTCTTCTGTTCTTTTTTCCATTTGCTTCACTTGGACCATATCTTCTGCTATACCTTTCAACATTCCCGTTATATCTTTCATCTCTGGCCCGGGATTCAATTCAACTCCACCAATAACCAGCAGAAACATTAAAATTAAAGCCAACCATGTCCATGCTGATAATACTCCTCTTTTTTTCCCATTTTTCCTCCATTTTACTCCATTAAATGTGTCAATTTGCGCATGATAATTTTCAACTGTTATACACATCGCAGAGCCCGCACTTTGCACGTCTTCTCTCTATCGCTCTTTGTCACCAACTCTAGTTCTTCTGTTAGTAGCAATTCAGGATCAGGAATTATATGTGCATTATTGTCATTTCCCACTCCAACAACTTCTATACAGAATAAATAAGTTTAACATGCTGTCATATTCACATTAATTTCCAGAGAAATCTCCAGTGTACATTTTTTCAAATCATGGAAACCTCCAAAGGTAGACCGTTCCCCCTGTTACTTGGTAATAACCATTAGCAAACAAAATGCAACCCTCATAAACAGGGTGAGAGGCAATGTAGCTGTCTTCCGGTTCCTTTATGTTTTTAAATCACAAACCTTGTAAAATCCATACCTCAGAGTGATGCTTTCTTTGGCAGAGGAGTGGGGTAAGGTTGTCCTCTTATAGTATACCTACCTATATGAGTTGGCATGGATATAGAAAGTAGTTTTAGTGAGTTGGAATGAGTGTGTTGGGTCAGTTTTATATAGTTAATTGTCAGAGCAGGCTGAGAACAGTTGTGTGGTGTTTCTTAAGATACAACGGAACAGGTGTGAATTATTATTTATTAATGCCAACAAACTTACTGCTGTGTTTACAAATACACAAGCCGTGTGTGGGCAATGTTGTAAGAGGTGGAATCAGGACCAACCATTCGATAAGCGGAAGATCCATGGTTCAAATCCCAGCTATGGCATTGAATTTTTCAGTCCTAATTCCACCTCTTAAAACAGGCGTGAGTTGCAAGGTCATGAATTGTAAATTATCATTCAGCTTTAGAAGAAATAAGGTGAAGTAAAAAAATACTGGACTTGTCATTTGTCACAATACTATGTGGCGGGGTTTTATTATAAAAGAAGGTCATATATCAGCGTGAATATAGCAGCAAATGGAGTATTGTTTTTACTAAAAGGTGGAAAGTTTGTTATAGCAGACGCTACTCTTATTTTCAGGGTCTATGGTTGTAGAATGGAATGCAAAAGCCAACGTTCTTTTCTCACAAACACATTTATTCTTTATATACACTTTTCATCACTATTTCAGCTAGTTAATAACTTTAAAAATTGGATAGCGTCCATGCCGGTTAAAAGTTTGTGTGTAATTCACATATTCACACGCCATCAACAATTATACGTCCTTACACTTTGAGTTCACCGACGCTAATGAATATAGTCCAAGCGTCCTATGACGCAACACCGCCATTCTTATGTATTCATCCGCGCAACAGTTCTCATTGGTTGAACTCAAAGTGACGAGAAGACATTGGATCTTGAATATTGAAAAAAATAGGTCCCTGATACACCCAAATTAAAAGAATTAAAAATTTACACACTCTTACAAAAATATTCACATGAACAATTTTCTATTAGTCAATATTCTGTCTCATATGCCCCTTGTTTTGTTTTTCAAGTTGTCACCTTATTCACAATCTTGAAACACAATACAATACTTCTCCCTACTTCTATGATTCAATCACTTTGTACAATTTTTTTTTTTTTTTTTTTTTTCAGTCTTCTTCACTGTTTGTCTTTGTCCTTTGTTTTGACATAATACAACATGTCTTTATAAGTTTCACATATTCGGTTACTACACAATGCATTCAGTTATTATACAATACATATCCAGTTATTGTACAACACATTTAGTTATTACACAATATGTCCAATTATTATGCAATACATATTCAGTCCTTGTACAATATACCCAGTTATCATATCACATATGTTGTTATTATACAATACACCTTCAGTCATTATACAATACATATTCAGTTATTGTACAACACATTTGATTACTACACAACATGTCCAATTATTACACAATATATATTCAGTTATTGCACAATATATCCTGCTATCACATCACATATGTTCTGTTATTATGCAATACATATTCAGTTATTACACAATACACATTCAGTTTTTGCATAACACATTTAGTTATTACTCAACATATTCAGTTATTACACAATATGTCCAGTTATCATACAATACATATTCAGCTATTGTACAACACATATTCAGTTCTTATACAACACATACTCAGTTATTGTACCTTTGACATTGACACAAATACAATTTAAGTGTTTCATGTGGTTTTTGACTTGTATTCTTTGCTATGAGGAGAGAAAAACAGGATACAAATTTTGAGCTAATGATTATGATTATGTTTATGGCAATATTTTATTCAGTTCTTTGCCTTCTTTGTCTTATAAGCTTATGTATAGGCAGGTTATTGAGTCGGTTCTTAAACTCTGATGTTACTAATGGTACTAACTTTCTTGATTGGGTTATTATTCATTGTTGTTTGGTTCAACATTTCTTCGAGCTTAGCATTGGCTATATTCATCTCAATTCATGGGCATTGTTTTTCTGATTATGGTTTTCCTCACTTCACTAATTGTCATTTCTTTGTCTCTTATTTTTATAAGAGAAAACTTCTATACTTACAATCATTCTGTAATTGTATTATTTTTCTTCTCAATTTACACTCGACATCTTTGTGTCGAAATATCATATCTTTTTCATCATAATTGATTCATTTCTATTTTTGTCCCTGACATCCTTATGTCAAAAACATATTATCTTCCGTCGCTATGATTCATTTATTTAATGACAATCAGTGTCCTCATCTGTCTTTGTTGACAATGCTCTTTGTGGTCGATATAGCCAATGACTATGTTGATTTTCTTCCCTGTTGTAATCCTATTCTGAACGTAATTTCCTATAAGTAACCCATCAAAATTGTTATCTTCTTTCATCTCTATTATTCCTGCCTTACACATTTGTTGACAAAGACTATTTGGTCCTTTCTTTGTATGGCTTCAATTTATTTTTGTGGTATCTTCCTACCAACTTGCCATTTGTATTCTGTAGCTCATATGTGTGGTCACCCAGCTGTTTTGTTATGACCAGTGGTCCAGTATACAATAGTTCCATCTTTCTCTTCGTGTAGTCATCATGGTGTCGATGTCAATTGTAAGTTGCTGAGATTTTGTTGTTTGTCATCCACTCGGTTGGGACGAACTTAGTTGTTGTAATTTCCCTGAGTGTTGGTGGTGGTTGTCATTTCTGTATCCTGTGCAGTATCTGCCCTATTTGCCACATCTTCTTCTACTTCCTGCTGTCTTGTGTTGTTAGTGTACCACTGGTCTCTGCCCCTTTGGCGTGAACCTCTGTCATATGACGGTCTGTGGTTGTTCAAGTATTCCCCACTGAATCGCATGTGATTCACTTGATGGGTACGATCTCCTGGTCTTCCACGATCATATCTATGCGTTCTGTACCTCGATTCACCCCTCGGTATCGTGTCGTGGTACCGCTGTCTTGTGTTCTCCATCCTCTCGCCATGATTATGTGGTTGTGGGAAATGGTGTGCCCCTCTCCCCCTTTCATGGGTACTCCTAGTATTTCTATGTTCTCCCTCACTCTGGTCGTTCGTAGTCGTGTTTCGGTTTAGGATGGGTGAGTTTGGGTGACTGTTCCTATGTCTATGCTCATTAGGCCGACCATTTTGTGTTTCGAAGGCTGTCAGCAGTTCTATCATATCTGCAAAATCTACTGGCCTTGCAACGATTAATCCTGTTCTCACTGTGTCTGGGAAATGTCTTGTTATGCTGGCAATTAGTTCTGCCTCCGACAAGTTGGGGTCTAATAGCTTTCCTTTGTTGGCTACTTTCATAAAATAGTCGACTAATGACAACCCTTTGGCTGGATCGTATCTACCTGTCGCTAGCTCTACCCTAGTTTGGTTTTGTTTAGCTGGGCCCCAATACCTTGATAGAAATAAATTTCTGAATGAGCTATAAGACTCATGACCAGCTAGTGTTAACCTGAGCCATTCTAATGCCTTGTTTTTTAAGCTTTTCTTAACTATCATCATCCTAAGCTCGTTTGGTATCCTTTTCACTTTAAAGTATTCTTCCATCTCTTTAACAAAGAGTTTTGGATCGTCTCCCTTCTCCTCGTCAAATGTGGGTGGTGTGATTTCATGTAATATGCTGTTGGTGTAACATGTGTTATGTGTTGTGTCATTGTTTGGTTGTGAACCTCTTTCTCTACATGGTGAGTCAACATTTTGTACATTACTCAAATAACTCTCATCTTGTACATTACTTACATCTAAATCATCTTGTCTTTGTAATGCCTTCACAACATCATTTACATTAGCCAAACTTTCTTTCCCTTTTTTCATTTCTTCACAAATTGATTTTAAATCATTCTTTATTTCTAAGTGGCTTTGTTTCATGTCATTTATAGCATCCTGTTGTGAAAGCATCACATCATTCATTGTCTTAATTTTAGGAATTACAATTTGTTCTACAGTTTCATTAATAATGTCTTTCTTTACTACCTCAATCTCTTTCCTTAATTCCTCAGTTATTTCTGCTTTTACATTTGTTATCTTACAGTCTACACTTGTATTACATTCTGTTATTTCATCCCTACATCTAGCAACTTCTCTTTCTAACACAATTTTATTCTCTTTCATCTCTGATTCTATCTTTCCCATCCTATCTCCTACAATTTCTATCCTAGCTTCTAAGGCTTCCTTTGTTTCATTTAAGTTTTTATGTACTAATTTTAAATTAGTTTCCATTACTTTCATATTTTCTTTACACTCCTGTCTTCCTAATTCTATTTTCTGTTCTAAGTTCTGTCTACCTAATTCCATTTTCTGTTCTAAGTCTTTTCTCACTTCCTCCATTTTCTGACCTAAACTTTGTTCTATGTCATGTTTTAATTCTGCCTTATTCTGTTCCATGTCCTGTTTTAATTCTGCATTATTTTGTTCCATTTTCTGACCTATTTCTACCTTATTTTGTTCTAGTTTCTGTTCTAGTCTTTCAAACATCATCATCATTAACCTTTGGTCTTTGCTTATTTCCGCCTGTTCCTCACTCTCTAATCCTATCTGATAACTAGGCCTATCTGCCCCTTCCCCCACTCCTGTTTCTATCTCTTTTCGCGACATTTTAATTCCTTTATCTAATTCACTTAATGTTGAAAGTCCTGTTATTTTGCCACTTCTAAGTAGCATTAATAAATGAAAATAAAATAAAGACAAATTTTGGATCCTACTTTTTTTTTCTGCTGGTTCTTCGTCCGGTTATTTACGTCTCCTGGGTAGTTGGCTTCGCTAGATGATCTCCGGTGTTTTTCCCACGTTGATTCTCCGTGTATCGATGTTTTGTTGATATCAGACGATGGTCTAATGGCGTCTTTCTCCTGCACGATGAGATAGCGTCATTCAATGTTATACACTTTGTTCTCGTAATTATGCATTCCATTCTAAATTCGCGCTCCACGTTGGGCAAGCCATTTGTGGCGGGGTTTTATTATAAAAGAAGGTCATATATCAGCGTGAATATAGCAGCAAATGGAGTATTGTTTTTACTAAAAGGTGGAAAGTTTGTTATAGCAGACGCTACTCTTATTTTCAGGGTCTATGGTTGTAGAATGGAATGCAAAAGCCAACGTTCTTTTCTCACAAACACATTTATTCTTTATATACACTTTTCATCACTATTTCAGCTAGTTAATAACTTTAAAAATTGGATAGCGTCCATGCCGGTTAAAAGTTTGTGTGTAATTCACATATTCACACGCCATCAACAATTATACGTCCTTACACTTTGAGTTCACCGACGCTAATGAATATAGTCCAAGCGTCCTATGACGCAACACCGCCATTCTTATGTATTCATCCGCGCAACAGTTCTCATTGGTTGAACTCAAAGTGACGAGAAGACATTGGATCTTGAATATTGAAAAAAATAGGTCCCTGATACACCCAAATTAAAAGAATTAAAAATTTACACACTCTTACAAAAATATTCACATGAACAATTTTCTATTAGTCAATATTCTGTCTCAACTATTAATGTTGAACAAATTGCCATAATTATGATGTGAAGATTTACTTACAATTCCCCACAGTTATAACATTTACTTACATATATTTGCATATAAATTTGTTATGTCATTGTTTTAAGCAACAATAAGTTGAACCTGCTTTATACATAATCTGGTTCTAAGTAATTCATATTTGTATATACATTTTTGTAGGTCCCGGCAAAATGTAATTTAAAAACGTGTTAAGAGAATACTAACTAGGTCTTCCGGGGTAGGCTGCGTCTTGGTTGCTGTTGTTGTTGCTGCCAACGTTTCGCCATACTACGTAGGGCTTCTTCAGGGCTACTCCTCTTCTTGAAAGCACCGCAGGAACTGTGCTGACCATCTTTTTTTATTATTATTATGTAATGCATTTATATGTAAGTTACTTTTATACACATTAGATTTCAGTGAAATACAAATGAGTTATACATAAGTGTAATGAGCATACACCATATGCATCTTAAAAGAAACTTGAGGGGTATTTTCCTTATCTGAATCTTGACAAGGACCGAAGCTGAGTGGATGGCTTTTAGCATGACAATGTTGTATCAACAAACGAGAAGGAAGGATAAAAATTTTCGGTATCTGGTGTTTATTGTTGAAAAGCAGTTTTGTCTTTCAGTTCTCAATTGCTTTTAATCAACCATGGAGAACAGAAAAAGGATGTATTATACACTAGATTAGAAAGGAAAATTCAATCGAGAGGTGGAATTAGATGCACACTTAACCAAAACTGAAATTGCTTCAGACTTTGGAACTGCTTATACCATGCTATGTGCAATTATCCGTAACAAAAAGAGGTGTATGTACTTAATGCAAGAAAAGTGAAACAAGCCAAATTCTTTAAAGGAGGACCAAGTTCAAAATAATGTTTTTTTCGTACATATCTGAGGTTTGTAAAATTTTACACATGTAGGTCCTCTGTATTGCTTTTTTTTTTTTTTTAAAAAAATTATGCATCATCAAAATCTCATTTGAAAGTAATTCTGAGTTACAAGTAATCTTCCCTCTTCCCCTTGATATACGCATAATTTAGGTTCAACTGCAATTATTTATTTCTTTTCATCAACTATTTCTATGATTTTGTGTAGCAAACTTACATTACTCCTTATGCTTCTTATGTTAGCTCAGAAAATTTTATTAACAGTATCTTCTTCTATTTCCTGCTACCTTTTATCTTGTTTCGGGGTGGCCTTGTTCTATTCATTTTCTCCATTCTGTTCTATCCTCACTCACCCTTTCCAGTTCTGCGATTGTCCATCCCCATTTCTGTCCAATTCTTTCAATTCCCTCCTCCCATGTCCCTCTTGGTCTCCCTCTGCCTCGTCTTCCTTCCACACGCATTTCAAAGACCTGTTTTGTTTTTCTCTCTTCTCCCATCTGTCTTATATGCCCGAACCATTTTAGTTGTCTCTCCTCTATTATATCAACCATTGTTTTCTTCTGACCTATCTCCATTCTAACTCTTTCATTTTGTATTCTGGCTCTTCTTGTTTGCCTTGCTATTGTTCTCAAGAATTTCATTTCCATTGCTGCAAACTTAAACAAATGTTTGTCTTGTGCTACCAAAACTTTCTGTTTTTTACAATGTTATTAGCACTATTATTGCTTTATATATCTTCAGTTTTGTTTTATTATTTATTTCCCTTTTTCTATTATTATATTACTCATTGCATTGTAGGCTGAGGTAGCTTTTTTAATTCTATTGAGTATCTCGTGTTGTATTCTCCCAACATTGCGTATTATTGTGCCCAGAAACATTAACTGTATAAGAAGTTGAATCCTGTTGATCTCGGCTATTGTCTGACTGCTAGTGATTGTGAAACAAGTTCCTACATTTATAAGAAGAATGTATACCTTCTTAATTCAAAGGAAAACTTCATATCTAAAGTCAATCCGACACAAACATTAGACATCACATATTATTTACACCTGACAGAAGAAGTTAAGAAAAGTGATACTCCAACTAGTGTTCTAAAATTATTGGCATTAGAGACAATCCATACTAGATTTCCAGAACACGAATGGCTCCATATTTATACTGATGGATCATTAATATCAAACCAAGATGGAGCAGGTGCTGGAGTCACATGTCACCTCTTTTCCTATTACAAATCTTTAAGTTATGGAACTACAAACTTTGATGGAGAAATTGAAGCAATTCGAATGGCCCTACAAAATCTTTTGTACAGAATTTCACATTTTCAGCAAGCAGTAATTCTCTCAGATTCCAGGGCAGCAATTATAGCAATTACTTCCAAGTTGTCACCAAAAAACCAAGCAAATTATAGAATGTTGGAAAATGCTTAGCCATCTAACAGCACTTAAAAAACACCTGGTCTTCCAATGGATACCAGCTCACTGTGGACTGAGTGGTAATGAGAAAGCTGATTTTCTTGCAAAAAAGGGTACCAGCAATGTGCAGAAATCAATAGTTAATCTATCATTTTATGGAGCTAAAAGATTAGTCAACTCTGAATTCAAAAAAATTATTGCAAAATATTACTATGAAAAATCAAAAAATAAAAGATGGGAACTACCAAACATTCAAACAGTAATTCCTGAGTATCCTCGAAAATCAGCAGTGGCAACCTTCAGGTTGATTACAGGACATGATTGTCTGGCAAAACATTTAAACAGAATTGGGATATATTCTTCACCACTCTGTCCTCTATGTGATCTGCAAGAGGAAATGGATCGAGACCACCTTCAAATATGCCCGGCCACTTCTAATGCCCCATCCATCAGTGAAAAATGTTGGAGAGCAAGAGGATTAATGACTTCATTGTCAGAAATCCAGCATTAGCTAACAACAACAACATTTATAACTTTATAACTGCCAAAGCATAAAAATATGGTGCTCTCTAAAAAGCGGTTACTATTACTGCTATTGCTCTCTTCGGTATCAAATCTCGAGGAGTAAAATGTTCCAGAGTTAAAATAGTCCCCCATTCGGATATCCTGGCGGGGACTACTTCTCGAGAACTAAAACATTATATTAATAGAAGATCTTATTCAAACAGCAATTCTTGAGTATCCTCGAAAAACAGCAGTTGCAACCTTCAGGTTGATTACAGGAAATGATTGTCTGACAAAACATTTAAACAGAATTGGGACATATTCTTCACCATTCTGCCCTCTGTGATCTGCAAGAGGAAATGGATCGAGACCACCTTCAAATATGCCCGGCCACTTCTAGTGCCCCATCCATCAGTGAAAAATATTGGAGAGCAAGAGGATTAATGACTTCATTGTCAGAAATCCAGCATTGGCTAACAACATTTATAACTTTAACATTAATCACATTTCTTCATAAATTGTCTCTTTCTGTTATGTATTTATACACTATCACAATATTTTTATTGTGAGAGTCAATTTTTACTGATTATTTTATTTAAATTATATTTTTAACATATTTTCAACATTATTAATTTTTTATCGCTCTGTTAGTAACAAACACATATTTCAGTTATAAATTTAAAATATTTCAATGCTCAAAGCAAAGGTAAATATACAAATAGTGTTTTAAAAGAACAATACATTAGTAATTGAAATACAAATTTTATAAATAAATATACAAATATTTGAAATTTCTTTGTCCTTAACCACAGATTTCTAGTTTGCTATTTTTAGCAAGAACTGCAAAATTATTTACAATAATTTTATAAATAGCTGCTTCAAGATACAGCTGTTCATTCCAAAGATGACGTTTAATATCGACAGTGTGTTATGAGTAACTGTGGTTTCAGAAACTTGACCACTTGGATCTGTGAAGAAAAATGTCCTATTTTACTTGCAGGACTTTATTTTGCATTGAGTTCTAAAACCAGAGAACTTAGAAAACTGTGGAGCTGCTCATTTCATACCTGAAACAATTTCTTTTCACCTTTATATTTGTTGTTTCAGATAAGAATGAATAGGAAAATCACCATAAATAAAATTCCTGACCAACCCAGCAAGAAAATAGGACAATATTTTTAATATATAATGTAGATAGATAAGATGGGTTATTATTTATTTATGCCAACAAACTCACTGTTGGTGTTTTTAAACACACAAGCCGTGTGTGGACAATGTTTGAGAGGTAGAATTGGAACTGAAAAATTCAGTGCTACAACTGGGATTTGAACCACAGATCCTCCACTTACCAGGCGGGTGCTCTAACCATTAAGCTAATGTAACAAACTGCCAGAATTACATTAAATTCTCCAACCAATTTGTATTTCTCCCGGTAAACCACAAAGCCAGTCTCATCTGAGACAATTAACCCAATGCCAACTTACTATCATAAGTACTTTATGTTCTGGATTAAATAACCTTTACAGTAGCTTGGTGGTAGTCTGGGTGGCTTAGATTGTTAGATGCTGGCCTACTAATCCCAAGATCGCAGGTTCAAACCCGGCTCAGGCTGATGGTTTTTAAGTGTGCTTAAAAGTGACAGCATGATGTCAGTAGATTTACTGGCATGCAAAAGAACTCCTGCAGGATGAAATTCCGGCACACTGGCAATGCTGATGTGACCCCATTAATTGACACCGTCGCTAAACAAACAATAATTGTTTTATCATTGTCGTTCTTGTTCTTATTCCTCTTATTTTCATCATCATCATCATCAGTAGTAGTGGTGGTGGCGGTGGCGGTGGCAGTGACGGCGGCGGCGGTACTGGTGGTGGTACTAGTATTAGTATTATAATTAGTATTAGTAGCGTTACTATTAGTAGTATTATTATTTTGATTTTGTTTCAGCGAGGTCCAAACAAGGTTCCTCTGTACTCCATGGCAGTTGTGGCTGCTGTAACACTCACTTTCATCATGATGGGGGAAATCAACACACTTGCTCCAGTGGTCACTATGCCTTTTCTTCTCACATATGCTGCAATAGACTATGCTTACTTTGCACTGGCCCAAACATTTGACATCCAGCTGAGGAGGGAGGAGCGGTTCAGAGCTCGGGAGTTTCACAGTCCAACATTTGACTCCAGTCCTCAGAGAACTGTCAACACCTATGGAACAGTCATGGCAAACCATTCAGAAGCTGTAGAGAAGTTTGGAAGTGACTTGGACAAGCTTTTCCCAGAAAGAACTCATCATAAGAAGGTAAATGTAGAATCATTCCAAGGAGCTACACAGAACTTAGCAGAGAGCATTTTGAAAAGCTGAAAAAATGTATTATTACTTCTTTGAGGGTGTCCTTTTGAGAATAATCAGACCCTCTGTGAATTGAGAATTTACCAAGTAAAAAAAATTATCTGAGTTACCTCTATGGTGCAGAAGTTACCATGCCAGTCTGTCAGGTTTGATTCCCAGCTTAACGAGGGATATGTTTCTTTGGCCAGAATCAATCCCTAACCTCCTTAGAATCAGGAAATGTGAATGAGTGTGAATATAATATTGTGACAAAACAGCAATTTGATGAATCCAACTTCTGACGCCAGCAAAATCGTCTGGTTGCTTTTCTATCACTTTATTATCTTCTACAATTTTACCACAAATAGTTTTCTTCTTGTCCTTAACACAGTCTACAGACTTTCGGGCTATCACTACTCACAATTTTTACTTCTCATATCCTTTCTCAGTCCTTTTAGTGTCTTTCTTCACTTCCTTTTTTTCTCATGCACTAATTATGACAATGTAATCACTTGTGTTGCTTGTTGAATTTTATGTCGCACCAATACGACGACACACATGCACAGCTGTCTTGCACTCAGTGACACAATGACAGACTCGTGTCTGTAACTGTAACTCTAAAAACTCACTGCTCTGCTCGTCTATGGTCTCCTTATATATTGGGGATTACACACAGACCCTTCTTGAGTTCCACACACATGCACGCATCTTTTTTTTTATCTCTCTCTCACTCTTTGTTCCTCTCCCTTTCCACTCTCCTATTCTACCTCTCTCCTTTGCCTTCTCCATCTTGTCCTCTCTGTTACAACATAGAGAGTATCCATGATAATGATGATTCAGTAGGTGCTAAGATATTTAAAGTATTAGACTATCCTCTAAAATTGCCATTGGGCACAAACTCTGTTAAAAAAATTAGCATATGCATGCACGCTCTCACACACTTGCACACTCTTGCTCACATTCTCTCACTCTCATTCAGACTCCATCTCACACTCACATTACATACAGAAATAATATATACCAATTTACATAGGTGTAGACCAGGTCAAGATAATACAGCTAAAAACAATCACTTTAATAATTTCTTAGGAAAAATGGATTATAGGACAGATGGTAACAAAGCCCATAAGTTCATAAAAAACGTCAAGGACAGGTAAGAAAACAATAGCACACCTATCGTACACAACAATAAAATATTAACAAATGATGCAGTCATAGCTGAAACATTCAGTAAATATTATGCTAATTCACATAAAGTAACAAGAAGTAAGGAAAAGGAATGTAAACAATTTAAGAAAGATTTGAAACAAGAAAGAGAATGTGATCCTAACACTTGATACATCTTTTTTCAAAATTTTAATATGCAAGAACTGAACATTGCAATTAATAATCTAAAAAACAAGAAGTCTCCCGGGCCAGATCACATACATCCAGAGTTCATAAAAAAGCTTGGAAAAACTGCAAAACAACAACTACTAAAACTCTACAATCTATCCTGGAAAACCAGTATATCTGCCGAATGGTAAAAATCAATAATTTTCTAACTCTTGAAGAACGATAAAACAGCACCAGAAATAAAAAATTATAGACCAATAGCTCTTGCAAGCATAATAGCAAAAGTGATGGAAAGAATGGTGTCAAATAGGTTAAATTGGACAGACAGACAACCTTTTTCTAAAAATTCTTTCTTTGGATTCAGGGGCTCTCAAAACATATATTTCTGATGAAATACAATACTTCCCCTGCTTACCAGTAGAGAAAGTAACAAATAGGGATACAAGGTCCAGTGTTTTCATGGCTATATCATTTCCTGATGCAACACTTTATTGCTACCAGATATGGAAGAAACATATCTAAATATAAACAAGTACACCGTGGCTTACCACAAGATGCAGTGCTCAGCACTACGCTTTTTAATATATTAACGATCTACCACAACAAATACAAGAATCAGGTGTGAAGTGTGCACTATTTGCCAATAACTTAGTAATGTGGACTTCAAAACCAAAAAACAAAACTATAGGAAAAACAATGCAGCAATCCTTAACCAACCTACAAAAGTGGACCAAAAAAATTTTAATGACTGTTAATACAACAAAATCAAACAACCAGGTCTTTTCACGAAGAAAAGATCCACTAAAAATAAAACTAAAGTTTGAGGGTCAAGAATTACCAGAAACAAAGGAAGCAAAGTATTTGGGAGTTATATTTGATACCAAACTCACATGGACTTAACAAAGAGAAAATGTAATACAAAGAGCAGAAAGGTGCCTTTCTTGTTAAAATGTCTAACAGGAATGAAGTGGGGATGTTCCAGAGCAACTCTTAACACGACATATAATGTATATATAAAGCCATTATTTACATACTGCAGTGAAGTTATTGTAACAGCAAATACAAAAAAAATTCAAATCTTTCAAAACCTAAGTCTGGGACTCATTACAGGTGCTATCAAAACCACATCAATAACAGCTATGGAAATACTAACCAACCAATACCCCATTGAATATGAAATAGAAAAAGCAGCTCTTATTCAACACGAAAAGTTAATCAGACTCCCATTCAATACATGCCACAAGAGAAATTTTACGCACACTAAAGACTCAGGAGAGCTTTCTTTCCAAAATTCAAGACATCAGGAAGAATGTATACCTCCCTAATTCAAAGGAAAACTTCATATCTAAAGTCAATCCAACACAAACATTAGACATCACATATTATTTACACCTGACAGAAGAAATTAAGAAAAGTGATATTCCAACCAGTGTTCTCAAATTACTGGCTTTAGAGACAATCCATACTAGATTTCCGTAGCACGAATGGCTCCATATTTATACTGATGGATCACGATATCAAACCGAGATGGAGCAGGGCTGGAGTCACATGTCACCTCTTTTCCCATTACAAATCTTTAAGTTGTGGAACTACAAACTTTGGTGGAGAAATTGAAGCAATTCGAATGGCCCTACAAAATTTCACATTTTCATAAAGCAGTTATTCTTTCAGATTCCAGGGCAACAATAATAGCAGTTACTTCCAAGTTGTCACCAAAAAACCAAACCATTATAGAATGTTAGAAAATCCTTACCCTTCTAACAGCACTTCAAAAACATCTAGTCTTCCATTGGATACCAGCTCATTGTGGACTGAGTGGTAATGAGAAAGCTGAATTTCTTGCAAAAAAGGGTACCAGCAGTGTACAAAAATCTATAGTTATTCTACCAATTTATGCAGCTAAGCTATTAGTCAACTCTAAATTTAAAAAAATCATTGCAAAATATTACTATGAAGAATCAAAAAAAGTAAAAGATGGGAACTACCAAACGTTCAAACAGTAATTCGTGAGTATCCTCGAAAAACACAGCAGTTGCAACCTTCAGGATGATTACAGAACAGGATTGCCTGTCAAAACATTTAAACACAGTTGGGGTATATTCTTCACCACTCTGTCCTCTATGTGATCTGCAAGAGGAAATGGAAGAACACCACCTTCAAATATGGCCGGCCACTTCTGGCACCCTATCCTACCGTGAAAAATATTGGAGAGCAAGGGGATTAATGACTTCATTGTCAGAAATCCAGCATTAGCTAACAACAACAACAACACATGTATCAATCTGCCAATGTACGTGTTTAGTAGCGTCATTATATGACGCCATTTTCCGCATACTTTTAGAATCCCAAAAATGCTAAGAAGGCAATTTTAATCGATCTCTTTAACATTTTTGGCATTGTTCTCAATAACCCTTAATTTTTTTACATACAATTGAAATATGGTATTTAACACTTACAATATCAATAAATGGGTGATCTCAACTATGGATGACCCAGTAGCTGTAGCTACAGTACTGCGGTTTGTTGCCAAAATTAATTTTAGTAAGCAAGTGTAAGGTGTGTTTTATCTTGGTGGATTTGGAATTTTAGGACATTTTACTTCCGGTGTTTTCAGCTAACAGTGTTACTAGATTACCTTTTTTGCCTCAGGGGTCTCCGTCTAGGGGATATGTGAATAGCGACCACAAGGTACCCAAGCTGAGCAGAACATTACTTCCACTTACTGGTGTTTTGCTCCCCACTGTAACTTTTCTATCTGACCTTACCTTGGTCATCTCTTGTTCTCTTCTGACCCCGATGCTATTAGGGTTCCCGAGGGCTAGGGAGTCTTTATTTTTCCAATCTCTCCAGTTCTCTATAAAATCTTAACCCCAACATGCTGACCTGTCATGGCATGTAATACGTCCTCTGATTGGTAATCAGAGGTTATGGTTGGTGAATTTATTTTGATAACTCTCCCGGTCAGGTCAGTGAGACCCGTAAACCAACCGCAGGTGTGGTCCTCCAGACATTCTGGTGGTTGTGAGGGAGTGATGTGACCTCCAAAACATAAAAATATGGTGCTCTCAAAAAAAACGGTTGCTATTACTCTCTTGAATATCATTGTGAAAAATATTGGAGAGCAAGAGGATTAATGACTTCATTGTCAGAATCCAGCATTTGCTAACAAGATTACCTTTTTAGTGAAATAAGTTTTTACCGACTTTAATTTTTAGCTGTTTTAACTGTCATTTTAGTCCTTTTAACTTCCGATTTTAGTTAATTTAACTTTCATGTTTTAACTTTTTAGTGGTGAGTTTTTGTTTGCTTGTTTTTATTTTGAACTTGGGGCCCTAATGACCTAGTTGTCGATGGGCCCTTAAACACCATTACTCACTCACTCACTCACTCAACAATGGAACAATGATGTGATACAAATAAAGTCAATTACATGTTTGAAGTAAATCAAGTTCACAATGTATTTAATTCTGTTTGGCAATAAATTATATATACTGTTTCACATTTATCACATTATCGGTGTTGCTCTTGTTTATACTGGTCAGTATGTTAACCAACGCAGAATCACTTGGCACTTCTATGTGTTACTAGATGCTGAAAACAACACAAATTTGGTTCCTCAAAATAAGTATAATATGAAAAATTTGCTGAAGTTTTCTTAAAAGAATATAATTCCAAATTATGAAAAATCTGGCATTTATTAAGTTAGCTGTTTGGATTGTGACAGGGTTTATGTTGGTAGAACCAAACATCATTTGGAAACCAGAATAAAAGAACATTTTAGAAATATTAAATATGAACATATTGATAAGTCAGCTGTGGCAGATCATTTTTGATCATTTAATCATTAAATAAATCCAGAGGCTAGATTATTAAAACAGTTAAATGGACCCATAGGCTTAATGGTTTGGGAAAAGATATTCATTTTGAAAAGTAAGGGCCGCATAATGAATTGTGAAATACACCTGATTGATTCTGTTAACAAATTAGTTTTGTTTTCAGTGGTTGGTAGCACATAGAAATGTTTTGTGATTTTGTGCTGGTTACGTTAGCGGCCAGTTTAAACAAGAGTGGCACCAGTGATACAATAGATATATTGTGAAGCTGCAGTTGGTATTTGATTTTAAGAACATGCAGCAAATACTAAGATAAGTGAAGTACATAGTCTCTAAGATGTTTGTTATATTTGTAGGTATAATTGTACTGTCCTTCTATCCCTTCCCAACTTCTGGCAGACTGATGTGCCCTCCTTTCCAGGTGCAATAATATTGTGGTCAACTCATAAGTGTAACAACAATACAAATATTCTACAGGTTGATGATACAATCAAGTGATGTGGGAAATTAGTTCTGGAGAACATTTATAGAATATAAGTGAAATTTTGGTTACTAATATGTGTTATAATTTGTTTACCATTTATTATATTTGCATATCAAACAAAATGTATATCTTGAATTTGCCGAGAGTAGCTTGTGAAGTCTTCTTCATTCTGAATGACTTTTGTTTAGTTGCTAAGCCATTAAGAGAGAGACAGAATCTTACTGTGCAAAAAATCTAGAGTGGGGGGGGTTTAAGGTTGGTTCAAGGGCCCGTCGACAGCTAGGTCATTTGGGAAAAATCTAGGATGTAATTAAAACACAATGTATGTCAGGTAATATTTTTTTGTGGTGTTAAAACCCTTTCTGAAGTATTGTTTTTTTACTGATATGAACTTTGAAGTAGGAAATCGCTATTTGATTTTTCTGATGGTCATGCGAAGTGCATGGAATTTCAAAAGCCATTACATAGCAATTTTCACTTTAGTCTATTGTATCCTTACACTTACAAAAAATGTATAATGAAAATGTAGAAGAATGTAGATAGAAGAAGAAGCTTTTGTAAGAATAGTGTCTATAATGCCGGGATTACGATAAACTTAACGTAATATGACATATGATGGGATGTAATGGAAAAGTCTAACACATATTATATGGAGCTATTTAGGGTTGACTTAATGTGACGTAACTTAAGAGTTTGGCAATGCCAAACACTTTTGTCAAATTACGTGAAGTTTGGAGGTCACATGACTAATTTGGACCAATCGGTGAGTAGTTCCTAGCAGGAATAAATTGTGCTTTTCTATGTAACTATTTGCATCAAAATTATTTCTGTTTCTTTTGTTAGACTCCATAGTACTTCATTTGTCATTTAAAAATGTTTTACTTCACATTTTTAGTTTTCTATTTCTTTTCATTTTTGGAAAACAACCTCTGATTAGAAAGACAACTGCTTCGAACATCTGCCATGTTTGCTGAGTATAGAATAACCAATCAGAATCATTTCCATTAAATTAAGTGCATCCTAATAGACCTAGTTTCTCACTTTACGTTACAGTCCATCGTGTTGTCATGTTTAAGTAAAGTACATTATGCTCCCGGCATAAGAATAAAGAAAGTTGCGTGAATGCACAGCATCAGTGTTTTCTTTAATTAAAGCAACTAAATTTTTATATTTTATAACAAGGCAGTCCATCTGTTAGTTTGAAAGAGGAAGTTCTGTTTCTTACACAGACATGAAATGATTGTTTTACAGGGAGCTCACAGTTCAGGAACATCAAGTTTGGTTTCATCCCCAGATGAACATTCCAGTATACGTAGTGGTGAGGAAGGGACCAAAGGGCATCCTGTAAGAGATACCCATATTCATTCCAAGCTGAACAACTGGTATTCAATGTTCTGCAATCGTTGGTTCTCTTTGGCAGGGGTATGTTTGTAATTCCAGCTTAATTAACAATCTAAATATATGTGTATTTACTTCATATTTCTAACTCTTAGATCATATTGTGTCATTGTCATGTGTTCTACACATGCCAAGATGCTATAAAGTTGCTTTTGTTATTTTCTGTGGATAGAGAATTATCAGCTATACAGTAGAACCCCACTTAACGGAACTAAAGGGGACGGAGCCATTTCAGATATGTTATTTTTTTCTTTTGAATAGTTAGTTTATTTCCTATTTCGTATTACAATATCTAGCATATACAATTTCATACATATATAACATATATAGTATATTACAAATACAAAATCTTACACAGTCCTCGTTTGGAGTTGCATTTTCCCATGCCCCACTATATTTAACCTGGGTTGTGTATATAATGGAGCATTTTAAAACTTGGGATCTAGATTTTTGTTTCCCTTTATACCGTATACTATTTTTCCTAATTATTCTCATTAATCTCCCCTATTTTCCAAAGCCATTTCTGTCTTACCTTGCCCATAAATTTTCCCAGTTGTATTATATTTTCTTCTAATCTTAAATTCAAGATTCTTTTGCCTCTTATTTCATTTGGTATGTTTTCCCACTTATGCAAAAGGAATTCATCTCTGCAATATTTTGTTTTTTGACAATCAAAGATATGCCAAGTACCACAGATTATACCAGATGATCGACTCTGTGTTAAAGGGTGATGTCATAAATGTCGCTGATGTCGCTACCTTTCACCACGGCACTGGCAGAAACTAACGATTCCGTCGATAATGCAGTACGCCTCTATATCGACCGAGCAGCACTACATTCGTCCCTATTCCGTGCCAAAATCAAATGCCGAATTTCTTTCTTTCAAAATCACAATTCGCGCACTCGTGAATAGTTTCCGGCACATTTTAAATTTTCACATATTAGCCTAATATGCACTACATGAGCTACATGATTATTGTCCAAGTAGCTGATGTAATGCATATTATGCTAAGATGTGAAAATTTGAAATGTGCTGTAGACAATTCATGAGTGCGCGAGATGTGACTTCGAAAGAAGTTCAATCAATTCCTGAATATAAGATTGGCAAGAAGAAGCCACTTCTAAACTTGACATTTGTTTCTGTGTATGAATATTTATGTCTTCAATTAATTATAGCTTTAGTAACCTGATGGAGAGTGTAATATCACACAAATTGTTGGGATTATTTAATATATTTTTATTTTATTTCTCTCAAGAATTTCAAAGCTTACAGCAATTATAAGTACACATTGAGTTAATGGCAGAGGAAAACAGGAAAGGATAGCACAAGGTTATGTGTAATGCAACTTTTTTTGTACACAGTAAATTAGTAATAATGTTAAAACAAACTTCTGAAAGATAACCTTAGTGACCAAGAAATAAAAAACTAAATAGATTCTAAATGAACATACACCAACTATGTACAAAAAAACCAGCACTACTTCAAAAGGAAAACAAAGCTAATGCCTATGTTTAATAAGATTTTGAAAAGCAATTACACTTAAAAATATATACATTATTTTCTGCACAAGTTTACAAAAGAGTGTATTAAGAGAAAGACCTGATATTTGAGATTGTCTCATATGGCATTCATAGTTTATTTAAACGTTTAAAATTAGTACAGGAGACAGTGTCAGCAACCAAACAGTATGCAAAATATGCACAATACATATAGCACTATCCAAGGTAGGTGCTGCCAAATCCAAATATGCTCTCCTGAAACAAACAACAGGAAACAGTACAAATAATTCATCAGTATTTCGTATAGTTCATTTCAAAACGATATCAAGTCCCATCGTAATCAAAATTTAGTTTGGTACAATTTCCTACTCTTAGTGTGTATTCTATAGTATTACTGACACATTTTATATCCTTTGCTATCCTTTTTCCTTGTGGGAGTTAGAATGTCGGAGTAAATCTTATTCTTTTCACAAAACTGATCGGTTCAAAACATATTAAATTCTAGTTTCTAAGCCTGCTTGATACAACGCAGATTTGTTTCTATATTGTTGGTGTGACTTGACTGCACACTGATTGTTGATTTTGTGTATGTGCCCTGGGTGTTTGAATGTGGCAGAGGGTGAGGATTTTTAGGCATAAAAATGTCTAGCACAGCTTCCTTCAAAAGGGAAGAATCCTGTGTTGTAGATATGCAGCACAAAGAAGGGCATCAAGCATGGGCGTCGCGAAGGGGGGGCAAGGGGGGGCCGCGGCCCCTCCCTGAAGTTGGTCAACTTAATGTGCAATCAATTACTGACTATTAAACTACTATTTTAAAAGATCAATTTCTATTTAACACAAATTAACATGGTTATATGCAACGAATATTATAAATTTTGACAATAAAATAGTGAATTGATATTATCTGATTGCAAATTTGAAACATGTGGCCCCCCCCTGGAAAAATGTCTGCCGACGCTCATGGCGTCAAGCCTAATTAAGAAGGCCTCTGAGCAAAATTAAGCAATCTGTCATTCCCAATGTAGTATGGGACGCTGAGAACTATATCAGTTAAAGTGCATCCATAAAAGAAACTAAATTTTTCTTGTATATATCTTTAACACAAGAATAGCATTGTGGTAATTAAACCCCAAACTATTAAATGATCTCGACCAAAAACAAACTGTCAAATAACTATTATACTTCACCTAGTGTAATTTCAAAAAGTATATTTACATTTAAATAAACATAACCTAACACAATGACAAACAATTCTGAATAAATTGAGCAATTAATAACTGTGTAAGAGTATATCTAAGATCATTGATTACTTATTAATTACACTTTTACGGCTAAAATTCTGTTTCTGGGCCATATGAAAACTCTGTTTACACCTGTGCTGCAAATATAATTTTAATGCAACTCAGAACCAAATACAATTATAACATCAGCTGTATGAATATTGAAAAGAAAACTGTTTTCATTGGTCCAATTATATTTCTACATGTTTATATGAATGGCTAAACCGAATGAAAACATTGGTTTTTACAGGATACTATAATTTAGCTGGCACATCACTACCTACAAAATATCCTGATACTCTTAACACATTCTCTCTTCATTCTCAGCAACTATTGTGTGTTCATTATTCAGCAACAACACAGATCAAAACTTCTCTAAATGCAACATTGTAGTATCACTTACTTACCATAAACTTGTTTCTTTATTTCAATATTTTTACTTATGCCGATGTACAAGGTCCAACGCATTGTATACAACAAAAGAGCATCGTGGGAACATCGAGAGTTGGATATAATTTTGTTGCATACAATTTCTATCCTATTTTTTTATCCAATCTATTTGTATACAATGTGATTAAGTTGCATCTAATTTTTTCATCCAACAACCTCAAAATAGCCAACCAGTGTAAGTAACAAAGCAATATGGCATACTGCACAGGCAACATGTAGTCAGCTGTTTTATATATACAGCTCATGGTTCTTTTAATGTGATGGGTATTTTAATAAAACGTTTAAACTTTTTGTGGAAGATTCATTAACGATTTTTCGTGACCATTAACATATATTACTGAGGTGATCATTACATAGCTAAATTTCAGAAATTTCCAGTTAACAGGAGTTTACATTTTACGTTATGAAATGAGTTCAAATCTCCTGTCCATGTATACTAAGATTAAAACCATAACAATTGTACCTTATCTCTTTCGCACTATAATAGTTTGTCTCATATTTGTGTCCTGGTGTGTAATATTGCCTACTACAGGAAGTAAAAGGTTAAGAAATAAAGCTTTGCCAATTTGTAGAAAATTGTCATAATTTTCCAATTCCTCTAATCTCAATTCGTTCTGCAGCAGACCCAATATACCCAGGCCCGTGTCCTGTTTTCATGACCGTGCCCACCAACGTCTTTTACTTCTAATACATCTTCTCCCTACATAGACTCGTGGAAATATATCGCAAACCTATACTTAACATAGCAATCACTAAATTAATATTTGCTTGCGCCATGTTTATTTTTCACACTTGCTACGTAAACTGTCATTTGTGTTGGACCAAAATTCATCATAGTGTGACATACACTGTGTCTTTTGTGTACAATTCCATTGGATACAAAAAGTTTGGTCAAAAAAGTTGGACCGTGGGATACCGGCTTTAATCTCATCTCAATGGCTCTTCAAAGAAATGATTTTGTTGTGAAGATACCATGAGCTATGTACCAGTAACATCACAACAATATTAAGATAGTGCTGCAGACTGAAACATTGCTACAACTTATGAATACCAGACATTTTACCACATCTTTCTTTACTGAAGTTTGTAAATTTACATGATTTTCTTGATAAAACAGCAATTAGATTTTACAAAGAACTTTATCTTAGCATGTGATCCTAGGCCATGCCATAACACTGTACCAACAATATTCAGATTGTGGGCACTAATCTCTCACAGTGACAAAATTGAAGAAAAGATAATTTACTAAAGATGTAGCAATGAGTCTGCCATTGGGTTATGGCAGCAAAGTGGAAAATGTATGAAATATAACTTACTTCAAATGATAAATGAAGGAAATCTGTGCCGCAGTCCTGAAGATGCACTTCTGGAGACATCAAGCACTGTAGTAGTTCATTTTGTAATATGCACTGTTCTGAAATTCAGAGAATGCAAAAGTGAATTTAATAATAAAATTTAATATTAAAATGAGAATGAAAAGGCTTTCAATTCTGGTCTTCTAACAACTGCAAAGCCTAAATAGGTTTCCGAATGGACTTTTGTTGCTGACTCATAGTTCATGAACTATCAAGTTACTATGCTATTTATTATTAAGGTTATCATTCTAAGCAGAGTAGATTCGAACTACAGCTAACTTGCAAAAAGTAATATTAGTCATATATTGACTATATTGAAAATAAGTAATGCAGATACATTACAATTCAGGTTATGTCATGATTTAACTGAGATCATTTTACATTTATGTATTTAATACATGAATCATACTTACCAATGACCTTGTAACAATAGATTTGTTTCCTCTTGCTGCTCTAGCACATATTTAAAATCTTGTGAGTTTTACAAATACAAGAATATTCTTTCCAGATTTATTTTTGCTCCGCTGCCATTAATAATATCACAAACGTTAACCATGTTTTCAAATCAAAATCACTTTTAAATTATGTCACTGCATGTCGCATCGCCAACTTGCACTCCATTAAATTACGAAACTAGATCTGTAGTGTATTCATATTTGGTATTGACTCAGTTCGGTCATTAGGTAATTCCTTTTATTGTATGATTTATTCCTTCGTTTTGAGGCAGAATATTAGAAGACCCCAAAAGAAAATCGTTTATGTGAATATTTGTTAAGAGTGTAATTTGTTTTTTGATGTTGGTATGAGTTGGTTAAATGACAAAATCATGTTACTAATGTTCATTGTTATGAACAATTAAGTTTGTTTAAAGACGTCATAAATATTTCCATATTTAATTTTAATATATATGTATAAATATTAGAATTATATGTGTTCAATATTGAAAGTGAAGGGAAAATGGCTAAGGATCGCTTCCCTAACAATGCAGGAACTATTTGATGAGCGCATGTGCGGATGTACACGTGGCAGTCGGAATGATAGACTCGCAACTAAAAGAATCGGCACTAGCGCCTGTATATTCAAGGTGAAAAGACGTATTTTGGTAGCATGTGAACATTGTAGAACGTTTACCAGACTTTCATCAAGCTTTTGTTCCACTTTTTGAAAAAGTGGAAAGACGTAAATAATCTAAAACGGTGCTAAGAGGATTTATTTAAATGTAAAATAGAGAAAAAGTGTTAATAAAATAATGCATTGTGGTGAAGAAACATCGTGTGATTATTCATTCCATCCGTTACCATGACCTGAGGAAAATAAGAGCCACATCGCTCTAAATTGAAGCTCCACTTCAATAAAAACAGCACCAAATGGCTTGCCCAACGTGGAGCACGAATTTTGGATGGAATGGAAATCTACGGGAAACGAACTTAAGCGAAATACCAAGTGACGCCAAATCTTCGCGCCAAAAAGAAAGAAGACGCCATTAGAACATCGTTTGAAATCTACGACTTCGGGTACACCAATGAACGGATAATCAACACGGGAAAACACCAGAGATCGTCTAGCAAAGCCAACCACCCAGGAGACGCACGTAACTGGATAAATCAACGAGAAAAAAGTAGGACCAAACATTTTTATTTTCATATTCATTTTATTTTTATGTTACTGCAAAGCGGCAAAATAGTAGAACTTTTGAACCAAAGTGAACTGAATAAAGAAACTAAAATGTCGCAAAAAGAGAGAGATCTAGTAACAGGAGTAGGGGAAGGGGCAGATAGGCCTAGTTATCAGATAGAACCAGAAAGCGAGGAACAGGTAGCAATAGGAAAAGACCAAAGGTTATTAATGATCATGTTTGAAAGACTAGAGCAAAGTTTAGGTCAGAGTACAAAACAAAAACTAGAACAAAATAAAAAAGAATTAGGTCAGAAAATGGAACAAAATAACGTAGAATTGAGTCAGAAAATGGGAGTGAGACAGGACTTAGAAAATAATAAAAAAGAAATAGGTCAGAAACTAGAACAGAATAAGGAAGAGATAGGTCAGAAAGTGGAGGAAGTGAGAAAGGACTTAGAGCAGAAAATAGAATTAGGAAGACAGGAGTGTAAAGAAAATATGAAAGTAATGGAAACTAATTTGAAATTAGTACATAAAAACATAAATGAGACAAAGGAAGCCTTAGAAGCTAGGATAGAAATCATAGGAGATAGGATGGGAAAAATTGAATCGGAAATGAGAGAAAATAAGATTGTATTAGAAGGAGAAATTGGTAGATGTGGAGATGAAATAACAGAATGTAATGCAAGTATAGACTGTAAGATTACAAATGTAAAAGCAGAAATAACTGAGGAATTAAGGAAAGAAATTGAGGTAGTAAAGCAAGGAATTATTAATGAAACTGTAGAACAAATTGTAATTCCTAAAATTAAGACTATGGCTGATGTGGTGCAATCGCAACAAGATGCTATGAATGATATGAAACAAAGTCCCTTAGAAATAAAGAATGATTTAAAATCAATTTGTGAAGAAGTGAAAAAAGGAAAAGAAAGTTTGGCTAATGTAAATGATGTTGTGAACGCACTACAAAGGCAAAATGATTTAGATGTAAGTAATGTACAAGATGAGAGTTATTTGAATGATGTACAAAATGTTGACTCACCATACGGAGAAAGAGGTTGACAATTAAACAATGACACAACACACAACACATGCTACACCAACAGCATACTACATGAAATCACACCACCTACATGTGACGAGGAGAAGGGAGACGATCCAAAACTCTTTGTTAAAGAGATGGAAGAGTATTTTAAAGTGAAAAGGATACCAAATGAGCTTAGGATGATGATAGTCAAGAAAAGCTTAAAAAACAAAGCATTAGAATGGCTTAGGTTAACACTAGCTGGTCATGAATCATATAGCTCATTCAGAAATCTATTCCTGTCAAGGTATTGGGGCCCAGCTAAGCAAAACCAAACTAGGGTAGAGCTAGCGACAGGAAGATATGATCCAACCAAAGGGTTATCGCTAGTCGATTATTATTTTATGAAAGTAGCCAACAAAGGGAAGCTACTAGACCCTAACCTGTCAGACGCAGAGTTAATTACCAGCATAACAAGACATTTCCCAGACACAGTGAGAACAGGGTTAATTGTTGCGAGGCCAGTAGATTTTGCAGACATGATAGAATTACTGACAGTCTTCGAAACGCAAAATGGTCGGCCTAATGAGCATAGACATAGGAACGGTCACCCAAACTCACCTATCTTAAAAAGGAGCGCGACTACGAACAACCAGAATGAGAGAGAAGATAGAAATATTAGGAGCACCCATGACAGAGGGAGAGGGGCACACCATTTCCCACAACCACACAATCATGGCGAAAGGATGGAGAACACGAGACAGTGGTGGTACCACGACATGATACCAAGGGGTGAATCGAGACACCAAACATATACATATGATCGTGGGAGACCAGGAGACCGTACCCATCAAGTGAACCACATACGATTCTGTAGAGAATACTTGAACAACCGAAGACTGTCATACAACAGGGGTTCACACCACAGGGGCAGAAACCAATGGAGCACTGGCAACGTAAGACAGCAGGAAGTAGATGAAAATGTGCCGAATAGGGCAGATGTAGGACAGAATACAGAAACAACCACCACCACCAACACTCGGTGAACCCCACGACTAAGTTCACCCCAATCGAGTAGGTGACCAACGCAAACCCTAAGCAATTGACAATTGACATCGACACCATGATGGCTACACAAAGAGAAAATGGAACTACTGTACACTGGACCACTGGTCATAACAAAACAGCTGGGTGACCATACGTGTGAGCTACAGAATACAAATGGCAAGTTGGTAGGAAGATACCATAAAAACAAATTGAAACCATACAAAGAAAGGACCAAATAGTCTTTGCCAACAAACATGTAAGGCAGGAATAGTAGAGATGATGGAAAATAATAATTTTTAATGGGTTACTTATAGAAGATTATGTTCAGATTAGAAAATACAACAGGAAAGAAAATCATTGGCTATATTGACCACCAAGAGCATTGTCAACAAAGACAGATGAGGACACTGATTGTCATTAAAGAAGTGAATTATAGCGACGGAAAATAATGTGTTTTTGACATAAGGATGTCAGGGACAAAAAAAATAAAAAGGAATCAATTGTGATGACAAAGATAAAATATTTTTGACACAAAGGTGTCGAGGGTGAATTGAGAAAAAAATGATACAATTGCAGAATAATTATAAGTATAGAAGTTTTCTCTTATAGAGATAAGAGATAAAGAGGTGACAATTAGTGAAGTAAGAAAAACCATAGTCAGGAAAGCAATGCCCATGAATTAAGATGGATATAGCCAATGCTAAGCTTGAAGAAATGTCGAATTAAACAATAGTGAATAAGAACCCAATTAAAAAATGGTACCATTAGTAACATCAAAGTTTAAGAATTGACTCAACGACCAGCCTATACATAATAAGCTTACAAGACAAAGAAGGCAAAGAACTGAATAAAATATTGCCATAAATATAATCATAATCATTAGCTCAAGATTTGTATCCTGGTTTTCTCTCCTCATAACAAGGAACATAAGTCAAAAGCCACACAATAAACCATGATGCACTTAAATTATATTTGTGTCAATGTCAAATGTATAATAACTGAATATGTGTTGTATAATAACTGAATATGTATTGTGTAGTAACTGAATGTGAAATTTATAAAGACATGCTGTGTCATGCCAAAACAAAAGACAAAAACATACAGCAAAGAAGACTGTAAAGAAAAAAAAGAATTGTACAAAGTGATTGTATCAGAGGAATAGGGAGAAATGTTGTATTGTGTTTCAAGATTGTAAATATAGGTGACAACTTGAAAAACAAAATAAGGGGCATGTGAGGCAGAATATTAGAAGACCCCAAAAGAAAATTGTTTATGTGAATATTTGTTAAGAGTGTAATTTGTTTTTTGATGTTGGTATGAGTTGGTTAAATGACGAAAACGTGTTACTAATGTTCATTGTTATGAACAATTAAGTTTGTTTAAAGACGTCATAAATATTTCCATATTTAATTTTAATATATATGTATAAATATTAGAATTATATGTGTTCATTATTGAAAGCGAAGGGAAAATGGCAAAGGATCACTTCCCTAACAATGCAGGAACTATTTGATGAACGCATGTGCGGATGTACATGTGGCAATGGGAATGATAGACTCGCAACTAAAAGAATCGGCACTAGTGTCTGTATATTCAAGGTGAAAAGACGTATTTTGGTAGCGTGTGAACATTGTAGAACGTTTACCAGACTTTCATCAAGCTTTTGTTCCACTTTTTGAAAAAGTGGAAAGACGTAAATAATCTAAAACGGTGCTAAGAGGATTTATTTAAATGTAAAATAGAGAAAAAGTGTTAATAAAATAATACATTGTGGTGAAGAAACATCGTGTGATTATTCATTCCATCCATTACCACGCCCTGAGGAAAATAAGAGCCACATCGCTCTAAATTGAAGCTCCACTTCAATAAAAACAGCACCAGTTTTATTGTTTTATTCAGAATTTCCTATTAAATTGTTTCATAAAACGACACTCCCATAATAACGAATATTGGCATCACTGATACTTGCTCTACCTCCATTGACATCCAGTAAAAAGAGATATCTGTTGACAGTAACCTGTTCTAAAATTGATGTGCAGTGCGCGAAATGTATCTTTCACCACGGTGACCTTGGCAGAACGACGTAGAACCGGAAGTGCCTATTCCAATCGGCACCCACTGCCAAGTACTATCTTCTTTTTCACACATTGGACATATCCCCATAATATATCCATTCCTGATACCCCTTAAGTTTTCTTTTGAATAATCAATGATAATACTTTAAGCAGTGAAAGTAAGGAAATAGTTATAATCCAGATGCATATACAGTGTAACCGTACTCGCTTAAGACAAACTTGCAGTTACCACCAAAAAATATTGGCACCGACAGGAATACATTAGTTCTTATGGCTGCATGCGAGATTTGTGGTAGACGAAGCGGTGCTGGGGCAGGTTCCCTATGGGTTCTCCGGTTTCCCCGTCATCTCATTCCACAAGTGCTCCATCTTCATTTCATGCATCATCAGTGTCATCACCTGTGGCATCGTATGTAGTAAAAGTGGGTATTAAACGCTACAAAAAAGAAGTTCTTATGGGAATTCTAAAGTAAGAACAAATTAGAAACTAAAAACTTCACTTATCTTAGTAATGTTGTAGGTTATTTTTTCAACCACTGACTTGAGTTTCAAGTTGTCTCCAACTCATTCTCAAAGCTATACAAATTCGTTACCAAAGCTACAATCTTTCATTTTTTTCTGAAAACAAAAAACAAATACTGATATTCATTTTCAATTACCAATCTCTAAAAACAAAAATTTATAAATACAATCCATAAAAGGTAATTCAAAGTTCATAGCGTGGTTCCTGTTTTTTAAAATAAAATTTTTTTCCCAAACCATTAAATCTATAGGTCCACTTAATTGTTTTAATAATTTAACTTCTGGATTAATTTCATGATTAAATGATCGAAAATGATCTGCCACGACTGATTTATCAGTTTGTTTATATTTAATATTTCTAAAATGCTCTTTTATTCTGGTTTCTAAATGACGTTTAGTTTTACCAATATAAACCTTATCACAATCTAAACAGCTAAATTGATAAATGCCAGATTTTTTACAATTTGGTATTTTATCTTTTTTAGAAAAATTAAGTAAATTTTGTATATTAAATTTATTTTGAGGGACCAAATTTATTCCATATTCTTTAAAAATCTTTGGAAATTTTTTATTGGCCCATGGATGGTAAGTAAACTTTTTAAAAATACAATTATCTTTTATTTTTTTGAGGGTAGAAACTTCCTTAACAGCTTTTTGATACTTAAATTTTTCTATCTTTTTATATATAAAATCTGTATTAAAACCATTAGTTACTGCATTTATCAATTTAGCTGTTTAGATTGTGATAAGGTTTATATTGGTAAAACTAAATGTCATTCAGAAACCAGAATAAAAGAGCATTTTAGAAATATTAAATATGTTGTTGTTGTTAGCTAATGCTGGATTTTTGATAATGAAGTCATTAATCCTCTTGCTCTCCAATATTTTTCACTGATGGATGGGGCACTAGAAGTGGCCGGGCATATTTGAAGGTGGTCTCGATCCATTTCCTCTTGCAGATCACATAGAGGACAGAGTGGTGAAGAATATATCCCAATTCTGTTTAAATGTTTTGCCAGACAATCATGTCCTGTAATCAACCTGAAGGTTGCAACTGCTGTTTCTTGAGGATACTCAGGAATTACTGTGTGAATGTTTGGTAGTTCCCATCTTTTATTTTTTGATTTTTCATAGTAATATTTTGCAATAATGTTTTTGAATTCAGAGTTGACTAATCTTCTAGCTGCATAAAATGGTAGATTAACTATAGATTTCTGCTCATTGTCGGTACCCTTTTTAGCAAGAAAATCAGCTTTCTCATTACCACTCAGTCCACAGTGAGCTGTTATCCATTGGAAGACTAGGTGTTTTTTAAGGGCGGTTAGATGGGTAAGGATTTTCCAACATTCTATAATTGTTTGGTGTTTTGGTGACAACTTGGAAGTAATTGCTATAATTGCCACCCTGGAACCTGAGAAAATAACTGCTTGATGAAAATGTGAAATTGTATACAAAAGATTTTGTAGGGCCATTCGAATTGCTTCAATTTCTCCATCAAAGTTTGTAGTTCCATAACTTAAAGATTTGTAATAGAAAAAGAGGTGACACGTGACAACAGCCCCTGCTCCATCTCGATTTGATATCAATGATCCATCAGTATAAATATGGAGCCATTCGTGTTCTGGAAATCTAGTATGGATTGTCTCTAATGCCAATTATTTTAGAACACTAGTTGGAGTATCACTTTTCTTAACTTCTTCTGTCAGGTGTAAATAATATGTGATGCCTAATGTTTGTGTCGGATTGACTTTAGATATGAAGTTTTCCTTTTAGGAAGGTATACATTCTTCCTGATGTCTTGAATTTTGGAAAGAAAGCTCTCCTGAGTCTTTAGTGTATGTGTAAAATTTCTCTTGTGCCATGCATTGAATGGGAGTCTGATCAACTTTTCGTGTTGAATAAGAGCCGCTTTTTCTATTTCATATTCAGTGGGGTATTGGTTGGTTAGTATTTCCATAGCTGCTATTGGTGTGGTTTTGATAGCACCTGTAATTAGTCTCAGACTTTGGTTTTGAAAGATTTGAATTTTTTTTTTTTTTTGTATTTGCTGTTATAAGAACATCACTGCAGTAAGTAAATAATGGCTTTATATATACATTGTATGTTGTGTTAAGAGTTGCTCTGGAACATCCCCACTTCATTCCTGTTAGATGTTTTAACAGTGGAAGGCGCCTCTCTGCTCTTTGTATTACATTTTCTATTTGTTTGGCCCATGTAAGTTTGGTATCAAATGTAACTCCTAAATACTTTGCTTCCGGTAATTCTTGACCCTCAAAATTTAGTTTTATTTTTAGTGGTTTTTTTCTTAGTGAAAAGATTTGGTAGTTTGATTTTGTTGTATTAACAGTCATTAAATTTTCTTTGGCCCACTTTTGTAGGTTATTTAAGGATTGTTGCATGGTTTTTTCTAGTCCTGTACTTCTGTTTTTTGGTTTTGAAGTCCACATTACTAAGTCATCAGCAAATAGTGCACACTTCACACTTGATTCTTGTATTTGTTGTGGCAGATCATTAATAAATATATTAGAAAGTGTAGTGCTGAGCACAGCACCTTGTAGTAAGCCGCGGTGTATTTGTTTATATTTAGAAATATTTCTTCCATATTTGGTAGCAATAAAGCGTTGTGTTAGGAAATGACATAGCCATGAAAACATTGGACCTTGTATCCCTATTTTTTTTTACTTTCTTTAGCAGTTTTGTTCTGCATATAGAATCATGTGCACTTTGAAAATCAATAAAAACTGATACATTACCTTCTTTTCTATTGAAGGAGTCTTTGATTTCTTGACTGAGAAGTAAGACTTGTTCATTTGTAGAGTGGGACTCTCTGAATCCAGCTTGACATGGGGAAATTAAATTTGGTGATTCTAGAAACCAATTTAACCTATTTGACACCATTCTTTCCATCACTTTTGCTATTATGTTAGTAAGAGCTATTGGTCTATAATTTTTTATATCTGATGCTGTTTTATCTTTCTTCATGAGTGGGGCAATTATTGCTTTCAGTATTGAAAAGTGATTGATACTGTAGTGTATTGCACATTACTGTACATGTATACGTGTTAAAATCTGTTTGTCACTTAATACAAATTTTTTGAACACACACTCTTGATTTTTCGGTCCCTTCACATTTGTGTTAATGAGGTTATACTGTAATAATGTTTAATAAAAACTACCACTATATATTCAGTATAAAAATATGTATTGTTATATTTACAATTACTATTTCATATAATTGGTCATTTTTGTCTGAACTTTCTTCTTGCAACGCTTGTTGGCATCTATATCACGACACCATTTGTTAAGCATTATATCTGTTGGTGTTGATTCACTGCTTTTCTTTTACAAAATGCAGGGCAACCTAAGAGTAAACCATATGTGTTATTTATAGTGCTGCAGTTCAATATTTCCTGTTAAGATTTCAATACAAATTGTGGCCTTTTGTACCTATAGTATTAAAATTTCAAATGTTTTTTATTTTCTATACTGCCCCATATCTTCTGTCTTCTGACATACCCCACCCTTTCTCTTGGTGTAAAAGACCTGGACTATTCCTTTCCCCTTGTAACCATGTCTGCCATTCCTATTTCTTCCAGTGTTTTTTTCAGCCCTGCTTCCCAGCTACTTTCATTGTTTATACTCTCTTGTTGTACCATACAAACTTTTACCATATCTCCTTTCTTTGTCAAGCATCAGTACCAAAATTTCAACAGTCTCTCTAGCACTCTACCTTTGCTTCTCGTGCTTCCCAAATCTAAAAAGGTGACTTCCCCCGGGCTGATTGCAGCAGTCCTATACTCCATCCAGCCTTAGTTCCGCACCTTCTATCCTTCCGCGATAACCTGATGTTCATGTCACCTGCGACTAATACAAACAAACGCCATGTGGACTCAAACCTCTTGTTTATGATGCAACAGAACGATATTTACTCGAGAGTTTCAGGAATAGCACTGCTATCGCGTTACATTCAAGTAGCCTTTACCAAGGTTACCATACATCTTGAAAAGTCACAGATAATTGCCATTATTTCAGGTACTATATTTTATAGTGTGCTTTGGTTTCGGCATATTGCAGGTTAGTTGTTGACACCTTGTGTTTACATCAGGTGCAGATCTAAAGGTGGAGCGATTATAGTAATTCTTTGCAAATTAACCTGTAATTATGGTCCACCTTATTCATTAATTCTGATCCTCCCCATATTTCCATTCCATACAACATCCTTACTTTCACTATAACTGCATGTGTCCTCTGGAACCATTTTATGGATATTTCCAGTTTATATTTTACATTTAAGTTTTCACAGACTGAAGTCCACTTTTGTTGCTCTCTCTTGTGATCTAAACAGTTGACTGTTTTATTATCTTATTTGAACTGATTTCTAGCTAGGCAGTTGCGTTATGTCAGTCAAAGTTAATAGCTCTTTCACACATGTTGTGTGTGGCCTAAAGTTGGAAAGGTACAATCAGACTGAAAAATTCAATGCCATTGCCAGAATTTTAGATCATTTAAACTTATATATCATTTCAGAGGTAGAACTAGAACTTAAAAATTCAATGCCACAACTGGGATTTTAACCACAGACCTTCCGCTTACCGGGCGGCTGCTCTAACCACTGAGCTATTGTGACAAACTGCCAGATTGGCATTAAATTCTCAAACCAGTTCGTATTTCTCCTGGTAAACCACAAAGGCAGTCTCACATCAAACTTTGCCCACACACGGCTTGTGTGTTTAAAAACACCAACAGTAAGTTTGTTGGCATAAATAAATAATAATTACCATCTGAAGGTTATTTAATCCTGGGATATAAAGTACTTACAATAGTAAGTCACCATTGGGGTAATTTGTCTCTGATGTAAGACTGCCTTTGTGGTTTACCAGGAGAAATACGAGCTGGTTTGAGAATTTAATGCCATTCTGGCAGTTTGTCACAATAGCTCAGTGGTTAGAGCAGCTGCCCGGTAAGCGGAAGGTCTGTGGTTCAAATCCCAGTTGTGGCATTGAATTTTTAAGTTCCAGTTCTACCTCAAACCTTGCCCACACACGGCTTGTGTGTTTAAAAACACCAACAGTAAGTTTGTTGGCATAAATAAATAATAATTATATATCATTGCTAGATGTTGGTCCAACACTAAACTCCCTAATTTTCTTCAATTTTTTCCGAATAAGCCACTAGGCATTCTCAAATACACTGTTTGATCTAGTAATGCTAATCTGTAAAGCCCACTTACAGAATAATAAGTCACTATTGGAGTGTGTTATCCCAAAATAAATTTGAAAATACTTTGTGGTTTGTCAGGAAAAATGAATCAGTTGGGGAATTCAGTGTTGTGCCAGCATGTTGCCATGGTAGCTCAGTTTGTTAGAGCGGCAGCACTATAAGCCAAAGATCCAAGGTTAAAATCTTCTTTCTCCCTAACAATTCACCTAACTTCCTAATCTCCTCTGTATTGTTAGACTTGCTAATTATCATCTTTATTGTTTCTCTTGGTAATTTTAACCACCTATAGGAGTTTTCACGTTATGAAGGCAAATCAGCGTAGCCACCTATGTTGCACCACTGCAATTACCACAGTTTTGCTAGTTGGTTCCTGAACCACTGTTCAAATCTATCACTGTTCATTTCACCATGATAATCAGCAGAACCTTTTTTTTTGCCAAGAAAACAAGTTTTGCACCCTATACAAATCGTACCATCGGCATCCAATATTACAAATCGTGGTCTGCAAGCAATAGGTGATTTAAGATCAGTGGATAACCCAGCCAAAAGCGCTTCTTTAGGAGTTTTTATAGTCCTATCTTCTAGTCGATTGTCCATGCTACAATCGCGAGCGCCAGCTGTTTGACCTGGGTTCCACTTTAAAGTCAATCTTAGGCGACGACCCAGTAGCTGTTGATTCAGTGCTGCGGTTCGTCGGCAGTATTGGCTTTGGTAAGCAAGTTTAAATTTTATTTCGTAGTTTTACTTTTTAGCTTTTACATTTCATCTGCTTACCTTTTTAGATCACTTTACACGTTTTAACTGTTTCAAGCTTACCTTTTAGACAAGTTTTATGTTTTAACTGTTTTACCTTTTACCTGTTTTATCTTCCGTTTTAATATTTAACCTTAAGTTTTAAGTGGTGGTGAGGTTTATCCGTTTTTCATCTTTTGACTTGGGGCTCTAATGACCTAGCTGTCGATGGACCCTTAAACCCTAATCACTCACTCACTCACTCACTCACTCACTATAGTCCTATCCTTCCAAACTTTTGATACAGTATGCCCTACATTTACCCAAGTTTCATCAAGGTACACAATTTTCCTTCCCACTTTGTTGAATTGTTTTATTTTCCTTAAATAGGAATGTCGCCACACTGTAATATAAGCGATTTATTTCCTCTCTTTTCAAACTCAAATCCCATTTCCTTCCCTAAGCGATAAAAGGTTGAATATTTAAAATTTGGCAAGTCCTCATCCTCATTGACCTTTTTCAACATAGGCAAAATTGTAATGGGAATACTTTGAAATAGAAATTCATGAAATTTGCACCATATAGTACTGCATTCAAAATCATATTTTACCTCTCTGCTGGTTTTGTATGTATGCCACAGTGTAGTGGTGGGACCCTTTTTACATTCTTTTCTTAATCTAAAAAATGTATGCCACCTTATAAAGTTCACTAACAATAAACAAGTCACTGTCCGGGGTTCCTTTTTTTTTTAATAATCATACACTCTAAGAATTGTTTTTCGCTTGCCACTTTTAATAATTTCACCCTTTTTTCTGTGATCCATTGCACACTGATCACTTAACTGCAATGCACACGATTACCAAAGAACTAGTAAAACTCGCTTACACCTCAGATTCCCAAAACCTATTGAAAACCTCCACTGAAGTACAATCCCTTATTGGACCTTCAACTGTCACACCACATCTGGTTTTCATCATCTCCAAGTAACGAGGACCGGGTTGGCAGTATCCATTGTGCGCTGCAAACATTTGCCATTAAGTGGTGATTCTGGTGGTACTGGAGACGTTCTATATGTACATAAAAAATAATTTTGTTATTTCCTTGACAACTTTGTTGCTGGAAGTTTTTACGTGGACTTATAGAACGAGATGTAGACAGTGACAACATTTTCCGCTGTATATATGAAAAATCTTAACACTTTGTTTTAAACTTTATTTTTTTTTTAATATGCTTAGCCATATTGATATAATCTAAATTCCAATGTGACCTATAAAAGCAAGCAATTAATCCAGATTTTTTCATTGCAATTATTTTGGTTTAAAATCATGATTAGACGTTCTGAGCGAGAAATATGTTAAAAGATCTGCTTTCAACAAAATTTTAGATTTTATTATTTTAAAATTGAGAAGTTGCAATCAATAGGTGTGAAAAGTAACATGCTTAATTGGATAACTCAGTTTATTTCACAAAGATTTTGTGCCACAAAATATAATACATACATTTCCAAATATAAACAAACACACCGAGGTCTTCCACAAGGTGCTGTTCTGAGCACAACACTCTTTAACATATATATATATATATATATATATATATATATATATATATATATATATATATATAAAAATGACCTTCCATCAATAATAAAAACTTTAGAAACCAAAATTGCTTTATTTGCTGACGATGTAGTCATTTGGACTCCAGGCTCTCCAAAAAAACCTGAATTAATTAAAGACAGAATAGAAACAGCCCTAAACAAAGTACATGAATGGAGCTCCAAAAACCTCATGACTATCAATGTGGAAAAAACAAATTATGAAATTATTTACACTAAAATACAAACCAGTTAATATTAACATAAATTATAATGGTAAACCACTCAAAACAGTTGATGCCAAATATTTTGGCATCACTTTCGACAGAAAGCTAAGTTGGAAAAAACATAACAAACATCTCAGAAAAGGTTGAAAAGAAACTGCAAATCCTGAAAAGGTTAGCTGGTGCTAAATGGGGCTGCTCAAGGAGAGTCCTTAACACAACATACAAAATGAATGTTAAACCAAACCTCTTGTACTGTTCTGAAGCTTTAATAACAACAGCAAATGCTAACATCAATAAACTTGAACAAATACAAAATCAGGCTCTTCGCCTAATCACTGGGGCAGTTAAATCCACACCTATTGATGCCATGCTTGCCTTAACATGGACCCCATCAATAGCAACAAAAATAGAAGAACAAGCATTGCTCCAACACGAGAAAATGTTACGACTGCCAAACTCTAAATGGACAGAAGAGAACCTCCCCCCTTCAATCCTTAAAACTCATAGTAGTTTCCTAGAAAAGGTAGCACAGATTAAATCCAAATTGAACATTCCTAACACCAGAGAAAATCTACTTATAAGAGAAAATCCATTGGAATTATTGCAACCTACCTTCAATTTGGAATTAATAGAGGAAATAAGTAAATCAGACACACCAAAAGAAATACAAAAACTTCTAGCTCTGGAAACAATCAATACTAGGTATCCCACAGAAGAATGGCTGCACATATATACTGATGGATCCTCGAAGGAAAACCTTACTGGAGCTGGAGTTATGTGTTCACATTTTTCCTTTTATCATTCTGTTGGCAGAGACACAACAAATTATGATGGAGAAATAGAGGCTATACACATTGCTCTCCGACAATTATTAAATCTTCCCTTAAATAAATTTAACAAGGCAGTAATTCTTTCGGATTCTAAAGCTGCAATTCAGGGAATATGTTCAAATACTACAAAGAAGTCAACAAAAATTAGAGAATGCTACAAAATGTTAACACAACTCAAAAAAGTTAATAAGACTGTTCATCTCCAATGGATTCCAGCACACTGTGGAGTCATGGGGAATGAAGCTGCAGACTCACTTGCAAAGAAAGGCACAACAATAAAACAAAAGTCTAAATTCAATTTCTCATATTCCTCAATAAAACGCTTGATCATTAAAAAATTTTCTCATTCATACCTACAAGAAATAGAAACAAATGCCAAAGATAAAAAATGGATTACACTACTTTCCAACCCAGATATAATCCCCCAGAGACCAAGGAAAACAGCGGTTGCAGCCTTCCAACTATTGACAAATCACGACTGCTTAGCAAGTCATCTCTACAGAATAGGTATCTCAGCTTCACCAATATGTGTCCTGTGTAACGATCCAGCAGAAATGAACGAAGACCACTTGAAGACCTGTGAAGCATTAAGATCAGAAGAAACTACAGTTCAAAAGTATTGGAAAGCACGAATGCTAATGGCTTCATTGCCAGATGCAAGGCACTAGAAAACAACAACAACATTATTTTAAAATGTATACAGTTGTATAAAAGGTTTATGGTGCATACCATAGTATTCTTCGACACACCGAAATGCATGTTCATACTTTATCGTAGTCGCATTCGAAAACATGCACATTTGGCAACAGCAGACTTGATTCTTCCATAAGAAAAGCATGGTCCGTAAGAGCCTGTTGTGCCTTCATGACTTGAAAATTCCTATAGCTGGTACCCATTTATCCCTCTATAATTTAGTTTCTTTACAATCCAAAAGAAAATGTGGTTCATTTTCCATTTCCTCACATACTGGGCACTTCGTTGGGTCCATTCCTTGTTTCATTCCTCTTAATTTCCTTGCCCCAGATCTGAACCATGCCCACCTTTCCCTTTCCAATTTATTACATACATCAACATATTTTTCCCTGCCCCAACTAATCATCTATATACAGAAAACTGGAGTAATTAAGTCACTGACTCATGAATTTAAATACCATAGAGATAAATTTTATATACTATGTATGTTAAGTGAATAAAGTAGTTGTAAACAAAACCACGTGCATTTTGACCACATCACACCTTCTTGATGCTTTTGCCATCTAAATAGTCCCTTGAAAAAATACTACTACTAAGTAAATTAAGGATAGCTTTGAGAATAAGTTGGATGCAACTTGAAACTGTAGTCGGCAGTATACCACCTTGCAATACTAATAAGACAAGTGGAGTTTTTAGTTTCTAATTTGTTCTTAATTTAAACTACTACTAAGGTCTGAAATCTCACTTAATGTTTGCTCAAGCATGAACTAAGTCTACTAAACATAGTTGAATCGTAAGAATGCACAGTTAAGTGAATTTGTAACCATCCTAACTCATTTGTCACGCATATCATTCACTATGAAAGTAACACGGCGGAACAAGTGAGTGTTGTGAAACATAAGCATGGAAAACCGTTAGGAAGTGGTAAAAAGACAATAATATTGAACAAGTTGTGCGAGAAATATCCCGAACTTGCTATACATAGATGACGTGCTGAAATTAACATTCAACTTTACCAGTGTGTCAGTTTCAAGTATTCACAGTGTATGCAAAGAAAAATCCTCATTGATTTAGTCAATACTCCCGGGAAGAAGAGACTGCATGTCAGGCAAGTGCTGGATGTTGTTTGTGATGAATTTATGAGATCTGCAATCCGTCCAAACATGCACCAGTTCTTTGTTAACAATGAACTACCTTAAACAAAGTGCTGTTGGCAGTTAACTCTGATCCCAACGTTCCAGTTTTAAAACAAACTTCCCTCCATAAGCTGCTTCTGGATATTGGTTTCAAGTTTGTGCGCAGAAAACAAAAAAGTGTTATTGTAGACAGAGATGATGTAAGTAGCAGTTGATTTCTATGTGCTGTATGTTATTTAGGTCTTTTAGTGGTGTAAAACTCATACGAGGGGCATCTCAAAAATAAGTTGCACTATTTTTTGAAATCCACGCGGTAGGCGGGGAAAGTCTGAAAGTCCCAGGGAATATAGGTATGGGTGTAGTAGCAGCACTGTAAAATTCCTAGGTACCTAAGTTTATTGCTTGGGCATTAAATGGCAGTAACAATGAAGACTCCACTCATTCCTACCGCCGATTGCGAAGTTTGCACTGTAATCCGTTTTTTGACGGGTAAAAATAAATGTGCGACTGAAATTCATTGCGAGTTGTGTAGTGTTTATGGAAAAGACGTTTTGTCAAGACAAATGGTTTCTTGTTGGCCCCAATTGTTCATTGAAAGGAGAACATCACACGATGAGCAATGAAGGTGGCCGACCCTCCACATCCCTCGCTCCGGATATTGTTGACGAGGTTCGAGCAGTCGTGAACATGATCGGCGCCATACACTTGATGCAGTTTTGTTTCAACCTCCTCCGTATATTGAAATAAGCTGTGCGTCACTTCACAGGATTGTTTCTAAGGATCTGTGTCTATCGAAAGTGTGTGCAAGTTGTGGAAACGAATGGATGAGGCAACTCCAAAAAAAGGCAAAAGTTTTTGCATCGGCAGGCAAGGTCATCACAACAATATTCTGGGATTCGAAGGGAGTACTGTTAATCAATTACCTGCCCCGTAGGACCACGATGACAGCTGCTCACTATTGTAAAGTGCTGAGAAAACTCAAAAGAGCCATACAAATCAAAAGGGGGGGAAAGTTGAGCAAACCATTTTTTCTGGTCCACGATAACACTCGCCCGCACGCTGCTTGTGAAACTCAAGCCATTTTGAGCAGTTTCGATGGGATGTTTTCGGTCATCCATCTAGTGCACCTGACCTTGCACCGAGTGATTACCATCTTTTTCTGGAGCTGCAGCAACATCTTGGGGGAAGGCACTTCGTAAATGACGAGGAACTGAAACAAGAAGTGGAAAGATGTCTATCCAGTTTGGCGGGAGAGTGGTTTGACATTGGGTTAAAAAAACTGTTACCACGATATCAAAAATGTATTGAGGTTCAAGGAAATTATGTGGAAAAATAGGTACTGAATGTAGCTTTCAAAATATACCCTTTTTAAAAATATTTAAACGTTTTGTTATTTTTTAAAAAAAATAGTGCAACTTTTGAGATGCCCCTCATATTATACTTACGTCTACTGGTAATTGTGTTCTGCCATTGCAAATGCATGTGGTCGCGGAGTGATACAAACTGGCAATTTGTCTTTATTCACTTGATGTACATAGTATACAAAACTTTACTGCCTGGATTTTATGCACAATATGCATCAGATAATGAAGAGAAGCTCTAAAATCCATTTAACCACCTCACTGTAAGTTCCTAAGCAAGAAATAGAAGTGAAACTGAATGCATGATACTATATGTCTATTTTGTCTTATTTTTATATTTCAGAATGTAGTGATATTGGCATTCAAATGTTTATAATGAAAGATTTATTGAAAAGCTTTCTAGTATATGAAATATATTGAACGTTTATTAAAATTTGCGTGGTATGAAAAACAGAATAGCAACTTAGAGATAACCATTCAGAACTTTACAAAAGAAAGAGGAAGTTTGTTAACAATGCATGTTTTTACAGGCTCTTGTGAAGTTGCTGATTATGTTCCTGGTTCATTGGGGCTATGCATTAGCAAACATTGTGGTAGTGTTTGTTGTGTGGTTTTATGTCGGACATGCTAATCCTGCTGTGAAACCAGGAATTGCAGCAGAATTTAGATTCTTTACTTGGCTTAAGAATGCTCTCTTACGATTAATGGGGTAAGTAAACAATCTGTAATTTGCATGCATTTCTTAATACAAATTTATTAGTCTGTGGTCATATGATCAGTATGCTGACTTGTCATCCTTGAGGTTTCAGATTTAATTCCCAGCTGGGGTGTAGAAATTTTTCTTTACTTAGATTCATTCCAAACTTGCCCAAGGATTGAAAATGTGAGGATGAATATGATTATTTATTTAGTGCCATTTTGGAAATTACAATAATTACATAGGTTTCATTAGCTACAACTAATAAATCAGGTACATTATCTGTATTGCAGACTGTTTACATGTCACATTTGTTTTCTGTGTCAAGTTCTTGTATGTTGTGTAGAGGATGTTTCATTTATACAATCTCTTTTTAAGAAGTTGATCATTTATGGTAGTCAGTTTTGATGGAAGTGAATTGAAAAGTTTTATGCCTACTACCTTGTAATACTTTGAGCTCTTCTGCAACCTGTGATATGGCATAATGACTTTATTTCTACTACATGTGTTATGCTTATGTAAATCCCCCTTACATCATAGATGCCCAAATTCTCTTTAATTTGTACCAACACATAAATATATAAATTAACAGAAGAGTTGTATTTTCTAATTCTATAAGTAAAGGTTTACACTATTTGAGAGGTAGAACTGGAACTTAAAAATTCAATGCCACAACTGGGATTTGAACCACAGACCTATTATTTATTTATGCCAACAAACTTACTGTTGGTGTTTTTAAACACACAAGCCGTGTGTGGGAAATGTTTGAGAGGTAGAACTGGAAATTAAAAATTCAAATCCCAGCTGTGACATTGAATTTTTAAGTTCCAGTTCTACCTCTCAAAGGTTTACACTGTTCAAGCTTATTTGAAGTTGTCATAATTCTTATCTTTTTTTGAATCCTTAATATTTCTGTTATTCTTAGGACTACTGTCCCATGCTTGTTGCATTGTTTCATTTACAAACTGTGTCAGCAACTGTTAAGTCTTTATTCACATTAAGGAAGGCTGTATCATTTGCGTAAATATTTGTATGGCAGGGATAACACTTTGATACATCATTCGTGATTATTAGAAAAAGTAGGGGCCCTAGTTTTAAAGTTTAGGCTAGCTCACAGTAAAATGAGCTTCGTGTTCTCAATAGTGAGTTGAGTAGTTCTTCTTTCCCTGATTACCCTCCCCTTATACCTTAGCTTTGATGTCCTCTCACAAGATGACCACCTTATTATTACCAGAATTGACTTGTAACAATTGCAGTGCTGGCAAGCAACATATCTTGTTACTTTGTTGGGTCAACGAGGTTGCATTACTGGTTGTAGTTCCAGTACTCAAAATTGTAATTCCTTGGCTAGCTAAATATTGGAGCAAGGTTCTTTTTCCTGAGGTATCCTCAGGTGTATTGGAGAATGACCAAATAATTATTGAATTTTCGTAAAGTTTAATGTCTGAACTTGTGTGCTATTCCAGACGAGATGTTCCGACCACAAAGATTGTGAAATGTTCACTTCTGATTGTTGTACTTTTAACTTCACTATTCACAGTAGACACATTAATAACAATGCATTAATAACCTTTCAAACATTGCCCACACATGGCTTGTGTGTTTAAAAACACCAACAGTAAGTTTGTTGACACAAATAAATAATAATTACCATCTGAAGGTTATTTAATTCAGGGACATAAAGTACTGGCAATAGTAATTCAGCATTGGGGTAATTGTCTCTGATGTGAGACTACCTTTGTGGTTTGCCAGGAAAAATACAAATTGGTTTGAGAATTCAATGTCATTCTGGCAGGTTGTCACAGTAACTTAATGGTCAGAGCACTTGCCTAGTAAGCGGAGGGCCCGTGGTTCAAATCCCAGCTGTGGCATTGAATTTTTAAGTTCCAGTTCTTCCTCTCAAACTTTATGGTTATTAAACAAAATTAAACATGTCACTGATATATTACAATATTTAAACAGACGATGCTTTCTGCATTCATTTTCTTCCACTAACATATTGAGAGTCACTAGCCGACTGGCTTACCCATGCCGGTAGTATGGCGCCAAGCTATATTTTAAATAAACCGTTAAACAACGACTCTTGAAACCCGACATTTCTCTTATTTCTCTTTGTATATATTTGTTTAATTTACTTATATTGTTATTGTCATTCATTTATTATCTTTAGTGAATTGCAATAGTTACTTTTATTTACAGTTACTCTGTTGACTTTAAAACACAAATTACTTGACTTATAAAAATATGACTGCTAAAGTCAAGTGACGATCTACATACACCACTGCTGTCAAATGAGTTTCTGCATCAGAGCTCAGCAAACTAAGCTATGCAACAAGAATCATTAGTTGTAGATCTTCTACTGAAGTTTTAAAAGTGGTCTATTTTGGATGCATACATTATTTACTTTCTTACAGCATAATCTTCTGGGAATCTTCAACTAAATCAGTAAGTATATTCATACCACAAAAGTGCATTGTAAAAATCATAAAACATGTTCCCATAAGTTCACCAACTAAATCAGTGTTCAGAGAACAGTATACTACCGTTAACCATTCTTGAGACTGTTGTTTTCATTTACAAGAATGTATCATATTTTAGCAGGAATTCTGACTACACAGCTATCACAAAACTTGTATCTCAATCACCAAAGCCATGGATTTCAAAGATGTTATTCACCCATGTATTTCGATTATATAGGATATATCATGAGTTCAGAAGAACTTGCATACATAATATTTACACATACAGTTTATTTACAATTAATTATTCATCTAAGCTCCATGCTCAAATTCCTCTAGACTATAAAATACATTTTCTACTAGATACTTCTTTGTTACTTTTATCTTTAGATCTGCATTTTTTATAAATTTAATGTTTTCCAGTAGCTTATTATAAAGTTGTTTGCCCATATTTTTTGTATAGCGTCTGCTTAATGTACCCCTAAGTACTGTTCTCTAATAATCGTCATTATTTCTTAGATTGTATGTGTGAGTATAGTCATTTTTTGTATAATTTTCTTGTAAGATATGTTTTATCATCTCATAGAGGTATATACATGGAACAATCAAAATAACAAATTTTTTTATACATTGATCTATATGTGTGTCTTTTATTTACATTGCCTATTAATCTAATTCCTTTTCTTGTAGTTTAAAAAGCTTTTCCATTTCTGTTGTAATATTTCCCCACAATACTATTCCATATTTTAAGTGTGAGTAAACAAATGCATAGTATACCTGTTTTAGTGTTTCATCTTCCATGGTTTTCCTAAGTATGTCACACCAAGGATTATCTCTTTACAACAAGCTACCTGGTAACTCAAAACTCTTAAATTAGAAACAGTTTAAACAAAAAGTTAAAAACCATCCCTTAATTCACCTGTTCTGCAGTATTAATGAATTTATACTACTCCATTATCCTAAACTAGTTTAAGTTTCTGTTAAATTGTACATACTAATTGTAAATTGCACACTAAAGAAATCTAATTTTGTTATTTAACAAAGCCTTTGAATTTTTACAATTCTTTTGGTGAATAAATCTCTAACATTATTTATTTATGCCAACAAACTTATTGTTGGTGATTTTAAACACACAAGCCGTGTGTGGGCAAAGTTTGAGAGGTAGAACTGGAACTTAAAAATTCAATGCCACAACTGGGATTTGAACCACAGACCTTCCGCTTACCGGGTGGCTGCTCTAACCACTGAGCTATTGTGACAAACTGCCAGAATGGCATTAAATTCTCAAACCAGTTCGTATTTCTCCTGGTAAACCACAGAGACAGTCTCACATCAGAGACAAATTACCCCAATGGTGACTTACTATTGTAAGTACTTTATATCCCAGGATTAAATAACCTTCAGATGGTAAATATTATTTATTTATGCCAACAAACTTACTGTTGGTGTTTTTAAACACACAAGCTGTGTGTGGGCCAAGTTTGAGAGGTAGAACTGGAACTTAAAAATTCAGTGCCACAACTGGGATTTGAACCACAGACCTTCCGCTTACCGGGCTGCTGCTCTAACCACTGAGCTATTGTGACAAACTGCCAGAATGACATTAAATTCTCAAACCAGTTCGTATTTTTCCTGGTAAACCACAAAGGCAGTCTCACATAAAGTACTTACAATAGTAAGTCACCATTGGGGTAATTTGTCTCTGACAAATCTCTAACATTTGTCATACCTGTATGGAGAGAAGGCGAATAAGATGTATTGCTTGATAGAAAGTAAAGAGCTAGGGAAGTGGATACAGGATTTTTGGGATTCAAAGTGGGACAAAATGAACAATGAGCACTTAAGGGAGGAAAAGAAATCAAAGACATGGGGAAGTTTACTTGGAAAATTAAGGGAAAATGGCTAAGAAAAGTAAAAAAAGCAAAGGGAAAGGATCAAGAAAGCCAAGAGAATGGAAAGTAATGAGAAAGTAGCTATCAGGGAAGAGGAAAGAAAAGGAAAAGAGGGGCTAACTGAAAGTCAAAGGGTGCCAGTTGCAACGTAGCCCTTAACCCTTTGCGGTTGTATGTCCATATATAATTGACACAACAGTACTGCCTGTACGGTCGTATGTCGACATATGATCGACAGCAAAGCTCTTCACGTTTTCTCGTCTTAGTTACAAGAAGTAACACTTCTGGCAGGATGTTACAGGCATCATACTGTTCGTGGAAGCTTTACCCAGCCTATACTACCATCTGTTCGGAAGTTACTTTACCTATTTCAATATACAGAGGAAATGTTTCTGTCTCTGATGCACAGTATTTTGCAATGGCTTCGAGCACGTATAAACCGGGTCCTTCTGGAATTAGAAAACAAAAGTTTGATGTGTTGTGCAATGAAGATGTGGAAGAATTAAGGTTAATGATTCAATCTGAGTTGGATGCAGTGAGTGATGACGATGTGGACAATGAATTTGAAGAGGAGAATGATGTGGAAGTATCCAGTGCTGAGGAGTCCGTAAGTGAGAGTGAAAGTGACACAAGTGCTGCGAATGTTGTGTGCGCTGATACATGGAAATTGATAGGCATAACTGACCAGAAACCTAAAGAATATACCTTTTCCAAGAATATAGGTCCAAAACTGAATCTTGCCTTTGATACTGAGCCAATTGAATACTTTAGTTTATTTTTTACTGATGAGCTAATATCTCAAATTGCTAAGGAAACAAATAGATAAGCGAGAGAAAAAATTGCCGCATTACAATTGTCCCCATGCTCTATTTAGAAAAGTTGGGGTGATGTGTCTGTAGTAGAAATGAAAGAGTTTTTGGGGATAATAAACTCATACATTTTGTACAAGGTTCAAAATTCCCAGGCAAGCACCCATCCCTTGTCTCATGTAAAATACAGAAGGTCACTTGTTGAGAGTCTGGTGAAAGGCATAAGCAACCCAAGGCCAAGGTCACACCCTGGTATGGCTGAGAGAGAGAGAGAGAGAGAGAGAGGAAAGGCTAAACAATGCACATTTTATATACCATTTTGAGGGAAAAACCACAAAGTCTGTATTGTCTGTAGCAATCGAAAACTCAAGGGGGAGAGAAAAGAAACGTATTTCTACTGCAACACGTGTACAAATAAACTGGCCATGTGTATCGGCGAATGTTTCGAGCGCTATCACATGCTTGTCAATAATAAAAGGTAATTGTTCTGTCATAATGAGAAGTGTGTGACGTGTATATGTGTACATAGTGTTTGTGTGTCCGTTTATTTTATATACACTACTATTTATGGCCGAACGCTATTTCATCGGTATATGCTTTTTATGACATGATACTTTATCTCGGTCTAAAGTGTTTGCAAACTTAAAACATTTTAAAAATCTCCATATTAGTGGACATTGTAAGCAGCACGAACTGTTCCAGTACATCAACAATTCTCTGTTTAGCTCAACTACGTTCGATAATCATCTGCAGTGTAGGTAAATTCAGTAACATAGGCCACTTTTGCATGAAGTTTTGCTCCCATTTGGGTTAATCCATGTCAAATCGCACACCTGTAAAACACGACTTTTTTGTAGGAGGTTCAAAATTTTTTTATAAATAGTAGGCATCAAATAAGGAGACCCGTATTTTTTTATTTCCGTATTTTTAAATTACTTGCTTAGTTATGGCTATTAGACATTAAGCAATTTCTGCGCGCACCGTAATATAAAATCACTTGTTACTCTAAGGCCATATAAACTTGAGTGTTGGGGTTTGGTGCACTGGAAAGGTTAAATACAACACTTTTAACAACTTTCGACCAATCATTACTACACACAAATTTTGGACTGTTTTCTTGATGATATATTTTGTAAAACCAAAAATAGAATTTAAATCGATATGTTAAAAATATAAAAAAAATACACACGTATTCCCTGACATTTTATCTATAAAATAAGATGTTGAAAACTATGGAGCTTGCATTAGTGCATTTGCTACAATTTTTTTTCTGGAGGCCTGCAAGTGCTCATGGACGACATGAAGTAGAGAGATCCATTTGTACAGCTGGATTCGCCATTCTTGGCCCCTTGAAAGCGAGTAACAAGTCAGGTGACTGCAGACAGCATGTGAATTGGTGTGTCAGCTATGCTATTCAGATAACTTCTTACTAAGGCAGTACAGTCCATGCAGAAAAATGTCTCCACAATGCACCTTCTTTCTGATACTCCTGTGGCATCTGATATGTGCTTTTGAACTTTTGAATTTTTTTGAAAAAATATTGTGATGTAAGCAGTTCTTTGCTTTTAGCTTCTTCCTTCATGTACGTTCATACATTTGAAATAATTTCTCTACTCTGACTGTGTAATGTTTTGGTCCCTAATTTAGAACGTACAGGTGGCATAATTGATTTACGCTATGATCAATGTCTCACAAATTCACTATATTCACTATTTATCGCAAAGATCTATGTCTTCAACTGCATGCTGCACTAAAAAGCACCTGTGAATTAGCAAGGACTGTCTGAGATCATGCAAACATCACTACCTTCCCCCTCCCTCCCCATGTGTATGGTTTCATTCGCAGAATTATACAATATGAGCTGATGAAAGAGGCAAAAGCTATGGATTCACCAACAGGACTTCCAGTCAAGGTCAGGGGCCAAGAACGATGGGTCCAGCTATGCTTTAAAATTACACTCCTTCATTCCTTTGTCAAAAACTGAAGCTTTAGTGAAACAATTTTCTTTTGAAGAAGGAGGTAAAGTTGTGTGTTGTATGGAAACATTAGTTTAAAATGCATATTTTAAAAACAGTTTGAAGATGCTAATAGTGTCAGCTAGCAGTGTTCTCCTTACTGTACTTCGTAACGTTCATGGAAGCTCAAACAGTGGACAGTTGCCATAATGGAAGGTGGCAATTGTGTGAGGTTACGATAGCCGTCACCGCTGCCACGCGACTCCGCTGCACTGATTTGCAAGTTAGTTAATTAAAACTGAACTATTAGAGACTCCATTCTGATTTTTGAGAATATTGAATAAACTTCATTGTATTTTTAGTTTTTTTTCTTCAGATTTTTAAATGGTTGAGTTTATGTTGTTATCTAACTTTAAAACTTTAATCGTATAGAATATAATATCAATAATAATTAATAAAATTTTCTAATAAATACCTCATGAAATACTGTGATTTTTCTTTAATTTGAGCCTAAGATCAAGTAATTTGCTTCATTACAATCTGAGGTATGATTGATCGAAGAGTGAGGAGTGCGCGATTTTTGGGACATTTCAAAAATTAATATCTGCCAAAATAATTTTTTTTTATAAAACGAAGAAACATGGGTCAAATATATTTTGTTCCAAAACACCAAAAGAAATTTCAAGAAAATTTGAGAGATCAAGGTCATTTTTTGCCATATTTTGTGCTATTTAACGTGGAATGACTCATTTGCGTAGCTCTAGCAGCAAATTTACAGCTCTGTCCTGGCTACGGAAATTTCTTCCCAGGACTACGTCCACAAAGGGTTAATAAATAGAAGGAAATTGGGCTCAATTTGTATTAGAATGTACTTTTTTTTTGTTAGATGTGTGATACAAATAAATATTCTATTCTAAGAAAGTTATCTTCAGTAATATTCGCAGTGCAAACACTGAACAGGAGTTGCGTGAAGTCAGGAAGTGTGCTGAATTAGAACATGTGGATAAATGTACCTATCACTCAGAGGAGTAAGTTGTGTTTAAGGGCCCGTCAACAGCTAAGTCTCTTTGGGCCCCTCAAAGAGGATTTACTGCGGTTTCCACATTTAAAGCACTTCTTAGAATTGTACATTGCTAACTTCACAATAAGATATCATAAATATTAAGATATGTACATGTTATAGTAATGAGCCACTACATTTCAAGACAGTTTTTATACTACTGTCTGCTGAGAGATGATGCTCTCCTACAAACCAAGTGAAGCATTTTGTAATGATGCCTATGATTGGTTATCTATCACATGTGGTGATATCATTAGTATCAATTGTCCAATAACATGTTTCCTTCCTCTGCATTATGGTTGGCTAGCAGTTCTTTATCTGAGTTATGTAGTGGTAGAAGTCTCTCACTGCTCACAATCTTGTCGCTTGGCAGGTCAGCTCAGGTTGTATCTCAGGGCGTATAGGTGCAGAGGAATTAATTGTTTAATGCTTGAATGAAAAATCTAATATGTCTGGTTTTACTGCAGAAGAATGTATTTTCTGCAATTTCTTCCAATAAAATTTTGTGCTTTTAGGTACCTTGTTTACAGTTTACAAAAACAAACAGCTGTAATAACACAAAATTAGGGTAATAAAGCTCTCTTTGAATAATGAATGTATTAATGTCCTATCTAGACACCATTGTTCCATAAGTCGAAATTCAAAAATGTTTGTCTGCTTGGGACTATTCCATAACTGTTATTTTTCATAACTCACTGTCACCATTTATGAATTGTATATTATAAGGTGCGCTCAAAAAGAAACGAGCCGGAGACATAATTACAGAAACCAGTACCTGTATGTTAGAAGTGTTGGCCCTGGCTGTTGAGACACTTGTCCCACTGTGACACAAGACAGTGAATGGCTGTCTCATAAAAGTCCCGGGGCGCGATGTGAGTCAGTTCCGCACATACAGCTGGGCATCGTCATCCGAGGTGAATTGTTTGCCCCTCAGAGCCTTTTTAAGGGGGCCAAAAATGGTGTAATCACAGGGAGAGAGGTCTGGACTGTATGGAGGGTGGTCGAGAACCTCTCATTTGAATTTCTGCAGGAGTGCCGCAACTGTGTTGGCCGTATGAGGCTTTGCATTGTCATGGAGCAGAATTACCCCACGGGTGAGATTGCCTGGTCGTTCTGATTTGATTGCTTGGCAAAGGTTGGTCGAGGATTGCAAGTAACGCTGGGCATTCACTGTTGTCCCATGCTGCTGGGTCAAAGAAACGTCAGCATAACCTTTCCTGCACTTGTGTGAATGGCCTTGGCTTTTTTTGGTGGTGGTGACCCTGGATGCTTCCACTGGAGACTTTGTTGTTCTGATTCTGGTTCGAAGTGATTGACACCATGACTCATCTCCAGCCACCACTCGTGCCAGGAACTCATTCCCTTTCATAACATAGCACTGCAGATGACCAAGACATTGGGCCATTCGACATGCTTCCTAGTGTGGTTGAAGACTGTGGGGCACCCATTGGGCACACACTTTGCGCAAGAGCAGTCGTTCCTTCATGATGGTGTGAACACTTCCGATGCTCAATCCGACCTCGACAGCTATGGCTTTCACTGTCACTCGGCAGTCCTGGGTAATGAGTGCATCAACCAGCTGGACAATGTCATCGGTAATGCAGTGGAGTGCTTGAGACCGTGCATCATCGGCTAACAACACCCGTCCTTCCCTGAAGCGCTTGTGCCATGCCTTGACCTTGCAAGGGACATGCAGTGTTTGCTGTACACTTGTGACATTTGTCGATGAATGTCCGTTCCGCCTACTCCTTCCGCTGTCAGAAAATGAACAGCACCTCTTTGCTCCTCTTTTGACGCATCCATTTCATTGTTTGCAATGCGACTGGCAGCGTTGGACGATTGATGCATGCTGCTGCTAGCTTTGTATAGTCATGTGACGTGCATGCGCGTCCTCTACTGACGGGCTGTGAACTTCCACGCTCTGGTCGGAACAACACTTCATTACACACGCCACGATATTACCATCCTGTCACCGGTTTGTGCATGCCAGACTCCGGCTCGTTTCTTTTTGAATGCCCCTTATATTAGTCCAAAATCGGTGCTTTTAATGAAGGATCTAGTAGTCATTGCAGTATTTTCGACTAATTAACTTAATTAGATTCTCACAATTGTTCCTTTCTTACTCCGGAAACTCTATATCCTGTTATTCTTCATAACTAAGCATCACCAAGAGAAGTGACAAGCGATACGCGCTTGTACATTGTTTTTATTATTTTAGAGAGAGAAAGAGCTGGATTACCTTACACAAATGTAATGTTTCTGCAGCATTAAATTGTGAACTGAAGCACATACAAACAAATACACAGTCTGTACGTAAAAGAATTAAATCACATATATGTAAAATTAACAAATTGAACATGGCAAAACTACTAAATTTGGGGACATGACATTTAATTACTGCCAGACTAAATTGTTAAAATTGTATTAATATTATTGTCTAAAATACACATTAATAACTAAAGTAAATAGTACCTCAGTGTTTTTCGCCTCTATTTTTGTGAAATCCTCTTTTTTTTTTTTTTGTGGGAGAAGATACTTCGATAAACCTGAAAGGCAAAACGTTAATTAAATAATAATTTTTGTAGCAATTGTTAGGAGTCATTTCCGAGATACAAGAGATATAGAAATGCATACAAATATTTCATAAACACCATCATTTCAGCTGAAAAACGTCTACTGCTGAACGCACAATGCCTGTCCCATAGATATCCACCTAGTTTGAGGTTTTTGTTGAACATTTGTTCCATTATGGAGTTCAGTTCTTTGCTGCTGCGATTGACTCCATGGTGTTAACACATTGGCCAAGGTCCTTCATACTTCCATCGAATTCTTCCATGGCTTCCTTAACCCCGGCCAATCGCTTGTTAGTATTTTCCAATAGATCTGTTTTCATATTGGACATTCCCGTCTTCAACTTTTCCATTTCGAAGTTTATATTTTAAATTTGGCTTCCATGTTTGTTTCCATTTTGTCCATTTTTGTTCTCATATTTTGTATTCCGTAGTTTAATTTTTCCAATTCAGCTTTCATATTTGTTTCCTCTGCCGCATTCCGGAATTCATTTCATTCCCTATTATGTCCATCTTGACTAACATTTGTTTCATCAACTGTTCCATATCGTGCTTTTCGTCGCACTCCTGACACCAATTGTTATTACTTTACGTTTTTAACTATTTCTTTATATTTTATTAAAACACCGGAGCGACACTAAGCAAAAACACTGTTGAAGAATAAAGACTACAGAAAGAAAAGCTGGTTAATAAAGCCATGTGAATGTACTGTGCATTTCTGTTTCAATTACATAGAAAATTGTATGAATTGTTCGTAATTGTTCGTGGAAGTGGGTGTAGTGAAAGAAATGTTGTTATGTTGTTAGCTAATGCTGGATTTTTGACAATGAAGTCATTAATCCTCTTGCTCTCCAATATTTTTCACTGAAGTGAAAGAAATGTGATTGTGTTTTACTAAAGAAAGATGAGTAGAAAAACTGTGGGAATGTTATACGTTGCACATATATTTCAAGTGTATGGAAAAATGTATGGACTGTTTGTAGAAGAGGTGGTAGTATGTTAGGTAAAAGAAAATGGAGTAGAGAAAACCATGTGAACGTAATACGTTGCATGGTAAAATGGATTCCATAAAAACCTTCGACATGAAAACACTTAGATATGTCAATTTTCATGGCGATCGGTCAACCGGCTTTGGAGTTTACTTACTCTTCAACATACGATATGTATAGGCGTTGGTATGTATGAAGTTGATAAACGATAGAGAATAACATGCGAATTGTTACGTAAAACAAAAGTGAATAGAGAAAATAGTATGAATGTAATGCGTTGTATTTCTGTTTCAAACATATAGCAGATTGTATGAATTGTATGTTGAAGGGCGAGTAGCGAAAGAAGACTGATCGTGTCTTGTAAGGAAGAATAAGTAGATGAAATCGTGTGAATGTAATACGTTGCATTTATATTTCAGTCATAGAAAATTATATGAATTGTATGTTGAACGGCAAACAGAGGATACATGAATGAGCTACGTAAAAAAAAAAAAAAGCGAGTAGAAAACCATTTGAAAGTAATATATTGTGTAGTAAAATTGTTACCATAAAAACTTTCTCCATGAAAAAATACATATATGTGCCGAATTTTGTGGTGATCGATTAAGCGGTTTTAGAAATTAACAGTTACATATATACAAACATCCAATTTGTGTATATATATGATAGGAATTGTTTTTAGAAGAGTGAATAGAGACAGATGCGAATGTGTTACCTAAAAGTAAATAGAGAAACCACTCTGAATGTAATATGCAGCATTTCTATTTCAAATATACAGAAAATTGTATCACTTATTTGTAGAAGATTGAGTAGAGAAAGAGATATGAGTGTTACCTAAAAGTGAGAGGAGAAAACAGTGGGAATGTAAAAGCATTTCTATTTCAAACATACAGGACATGGTATGATGTATTTTAAAAGCGAGGATAAAAATAGTTTTTTTGTGTAAAATACTTTTTATAGAAAATTGTTCATAGAAGAGTGAGTAGAGAAAGAGATGTGAATGTGTTACCTAAAAGTACTTAAGTAGAGAAACCACTGTGAATGTAATATGCAGCATTTCTATTTCAAACATGCAGAAAATTGTATGACTAATTTCTAGAAGAGTTAGGAGAGAAACGGTTGAATGTGTTACCCAAAAGTAAGTAGAGAAACAGTGTGAATGTAATACGTAGCATTTCTATTTCAAACATGTACAACATTGTATGACTTATTTGTAGAAGAGTGAGTAGAAAGAGTTGTGAATGTGTTACCTAAAAGTGAGTAGAGAAAACAGTGTGAATGTAATAGCATTTCTACTTCAAACATGCAGAACATGGTATGACTTATTTTAGAACTGCAAATAAAAATATTTTTTATTCATTGTGTAAAATCATGTTTTTTGTGGAAAATTGTTTATAGAAGAGTGTGTAGAGAAAGGGATGTGAATGTGTTACCTAAAAGTGAGTAGAGAAAACACTGAATATAATATGCATGTATACAAAGATTTGACCAAATCTTTAGAGCCGTTTCTGAAATACCGGGAATATACAAGAATTGCACTGTAGAAGCGGGAATAAAAAATGTTATTTTTTATGTAAAATCACGTTTTTTCAGGTATTACACCTATATAGATGAACTTCAAATGCTAAACCCTATCTGAATACAAAATTTGATGGAAATCGTTAGAGCCGTTTCCAAGTTATGTGGAATATATTTATATATATACAAGAATTGGTCGTTTAAATATATAAGATATGATCCAGTGGAAGTAGTTGAAAGTATGAAGAAAATATTAACAAGTTTCTGTTGTCACTTAAAGCACATAATTTCAGAATGAACTAATTATTTTGTTGTTTAACAATGCTTCAATTGCCAGGATCACATTAGCATCGTCGGTGTGCTGGAATTTTGTCCCGCAGGAGTTCTTTTACATGATATCTACAGTATATCTACTGACATGGAGCAGTCATTTTTAAGCACACTTAAAAACCATTAGTCTGGGCTGTATTTGAACCCATGACCTTGGGATCAGTAGGTGAGCGTCTAACCAACCGAGCCACCCAGTCCAACTAATTTCAGAATGACAAAGCTACCAAAATGACCAAGCAGTTAAAGTCTCTATAATGCAACAAAAATATCATCTGCATCAACTCTCAACTTTTTTCGGTGTTACAGCTTCAGTTAATCCTTTATGCCAAGGATTTTCAAACTGTGAGGGCAAGCACCCCAGCTGCAAAAATGAGGGTAACATTGGCAGCATTAGTGAGTGAAACCTGGTTTACACTCACAAACATTGCAACAACCTGAGAAATACTGGGTACTTTATGGTTGCTACAGTTCCACAGATAGAGTACTATCAATATCAGGGTGAGGGTGTGTGTGTGTTGTGTAGCACCTACTCATGCCGTGGATACTCTTGTTCTAGTCTATGGCCCAGTCTGTAAGTACAGTAGAGCTCTGCTAATCTGAATTAAGTGGACGTGTGATCTGTTCAGATTCAGAAATGTTCAGATAATCTGAAAAGCGAAAAAGAATGTGTATAAATTGAGCTATAGGATTAGCAGCTACAAGGTAACGTAGTGCAGCAATGTGAGAAGTAACAATGCTGCGATTACCACACATGACATAATGACAATGTATTCAAACATAACGATTATGTATTCTTCTGACCTATGGACATAGACGGTCGCATGTAATAACGGCAGTACATAGATAGTTGTTTGTTTTGCTATTGTTAGCAGTCATTCTAAAATAATTGATATTTTTCACTTATAAATTAATACAGAGCAGGTGCTTGTTTGTGTTATACCATGTATTACAATATCAAACAAAAGAAAATAGTTGCTGTACCTTAAAAAAAAACTGGAAGTGCTTAAGCGATTTGACAAGGGGAAAAGTGCTACAAAATTAGCAGATTTAGTTCTTTATGGCAGAAGATTACCAATTTTGCAAGTTAAGTGAAAATCACTATTTCATAACATTGTGATAGTTACCAGTATGGTACCTAAGTAAATGTGAAAATGTTGTATAACAGTGACTAAATCACATTGCACATTGCCTATAGCAAAGCTCAGCAAAAAAATTTTTGTGCAATATGTGTTGTTTGAATAAGAATTTGTATAATAAAAGCGCTTTCTCTACACCACAAAAAAGCTCTGTATTGCTTTTTTAAATTATGGATTTTGTTTGTTTTAAAAGTTGAGTAAAATAATAACACTATACAACACTTAAATTTATAAATTTCCAGAACGCGTTTCGGAGGTTAACTTTCCTCCATTATCAACTGGACAATGGATAATGGAGGAAAGTTAACCTCTGAAACACGTTCCAGAAAATTATAAATGTAAGTGTTGTTTAGTGTTATTATTTGACTCAACTTTTAAAATAAATTAATTATAACAACACTGTTTTCAAACTTCTATGAAAGGAAGATAATTAGGATTTTGTGTTCAGATTATCTGGAATTTCAGATGTATGGGGTTTGGATTAGCAGGCTTCTACTGTACCTTAGGTTGTTAAACATCTGGCCGATGGTTTCTTTTGCTCTAATTACAAAAGACGCATCATGAATTTGACTAGCACTGACATCCTGTATCTGGCCTTGAGATGGTGTCCCCTGTAACCTTGACTTAGCTTAAATATCTTATACTGCAAGGCATCAACAGTTTGTTGATCTGGATTCACCATATATCTTGATTTCAACATTTCCATGAGTGTTGCCTTACTCAATACTTGAGGTTCGTTCCCAGCCCTCGGACACTACAATATTAGCTTATCATCTTTATTTTATCCTATATTAGGCATAGAAGCCTGAATTATACAAGGTAAGAAATCTGATTTGTTGCACTCACATGACTTTCTCTACTCTTGTAACTATTCTTACTATTCTTTTTCTGTCTTCATGTTAGTCGACATAAACATTTGCAGAAATTATCTTATTGCTAAGTTTCTTGTAGGTGCAAAGGGAATATGGTATTACAGCAGGCTTTGAGCGAGTCAAATTTAAAGTTGGTCGCTATAGGAGGGCTTTGAAATTCTGTTCTCTTAGCTTGGCCAAGAGATAAAACAAGTGAACAATGACCTTTTATTTGAGAACAGTTAACATATTGTTGTTAGCTAATGCTGGATTTCCGACAATGAAGTCATTAATCCTGCTCTCCAACATTTTTCACTGATGGATGGGGCACTAGAAGTGGCTGGGCATATTTGAAGGTGGTCTTGATCCTTTTCCTCTTGCAGATCACATAGAGGACAGAAGCTAACGTATTGTAAAACTCACAATTGCACTAAAAAAAATGTTAGCTAATGCTGGATTTCTAACAATGAAGTCATTAATCCTCTTGCTCTCCACTATTTTTCACTGATGGATGCACTGGAAGTGGTCGGGCATATTTGAAGGTGGTCTTGGTCCATTTCCTCTTGCAGGTCACATAGAGGATAGAGTGGTGAAGAATATATGCCAGTTCAGGAGCGTTTTTTGAAAACTCGATAGATGCAAAATTTTACAAAATTGTGTTATATATACATAGTATCGGCATAATTTTCACCTTCTGCATCATTCTGTGAAATCAGATTTTGCAAAATTCGATTCTTGTCCTGTATAGAAGCTAGGGAATATCAGCAGTTTTTTCAAAACTCGATAGATGCACTTGGTCAGTTAAAGCAAAGGTCGATAGATGCAATTTTATGATTTTATAATCCAAAGTGTAGTAACCTCAATTCTATGAAACACATGTTGGCATTGACTACCATCTCACTGTTGCGATTCTTGGAATTCTCAATAATTTCTGCAAGCTTTGTACACTTCTGCATCGTTGGCAATAACTGCGAGCTCAGGTTGTGCGCTTGGATTCCACATTCATTTCTGCAAGCTTTTAGTTCCATTTATATCCCGTCTTTAACTGCAGAGGTCATATCGGCAACCTTGCCTATTGGCAATGGTGTTACTCGTTTAACAGTGGGTTTTTCGGTCTGTGGGGGTTTTTGTACGTTGAATTCACACACACATTCACACTTTCATTCATACTTCCAGACTCAGGGAAGGATGAAGAATAATCTTGGCTGGAGAAAAATTCCTACTCCCCTGCTGGGAATCGAACCCGGGACCCCTTACACAGCAGGCAGGTGCTTCTACAAGCTTTGTTATACTTACATGGTATTTTTATTCTTAGTTGAAACACTGCACTGTACTATGCACAATGGACAGGAGCTCAGATTGTGAAGCTGTACCAGTCGTAGAATGCACGGGAGGTAGGAATTGCAAAAACAAGGAAAGGAAATTACATGTTCAGACAGTCTCGAGTACACTCCACGAAATCCTAAAACTAAGGCTTCCAAGGAATCAAGGGGTGTCAAAAGTTAGGATATTTCTCCTGATTAGAAAATTTCAGTTATCTGGGAATGCGCCAAAGGAAACCAGAAGAGGTGACAGAACAGGAATATTACAGAAGGGCATTACTGCTGCTATAAAGCAAGACATTAAGAAGTACAGATGTAGAGATAGCCACTATGGAAGAGCAAAATCAATTAGAGGATATTTACCTCCAGAACTTAATATCAGAAAAATGTGGACCAACTTCTGCAACGAAAGAAGATTAAGAAATCTACCAGTCTGCTCATTGTCAAAATATAAAAACATATTAATTTACAACTTCTTCAATCTTTCATTCCGTACACCACACACCGACACATGCTCAGAGGTAGGTGTGTAAAAGAAAAACAAATTAAGAACCATGTACATACTGCACAAGCACTAATAAAGGTGAAAGCTTACTTATTCATATTGTTTGAAATTTCTTTGTGTGTATTCAATATGTGTATTATATAAATAAAACAAAGTATATGTTAATGTGAATGTAGCAGTACTTAGTTTCCAAGTTTATACCTAATAAAATAATCCTTATAAACATTAATATTGTAACTTTTTTTTTGGTGGGTGTGAAGTAAAGTAGACAGATGTAGTCGAGATAAAGAAACACTTTTATTTCCGTAAACAGTAACTTGTACACTCGTTGCAACAGCAAGAAAGTCTTTTCCGATTCTCCAACAGCACGGCTCCGAACTCGTAACACAAAGAACTGTCCCTTCTTCCTCGGCACGACTCTCAACGCTTCACATACGTCTGTCCGTCTCCGTCGGCACGACTACTCAACCTTCACATACTGACTGACTGACTCTTCTCACACTTTACCGCTATTTATATCTCCCAAGCACTGTTCTGGAAAGTTCATTTATTGCGCTGGAGTACTAAGTAGAAGGTTCCAGTAGCCTCTATCCTTTTCTCTCTTTCGGCAAGCGCCCCAACAATGCGGCCATTCTCTGTCTCTTTCCTTTGGCTCCTTTGCGGTAGTGCCGACAATAATGCGATGGGTGACAATTGCGGCTGTCGGCAATTAGATGCGGCGGGCGCGGTGACACTGCTCCCTCCTCAGAGCTGGTCGTCCCGACCAGCACTATCACTGCGGCATCTCCCTTGCGCCCCGGTGGACTAACCCATCGAACCTCTTCTCCAGGAGGCACGATCCTAGGTATCGCTGTTGGATAGTGTCCCTTGGTCCGGGTAGGACGACGTATGCCATCCTGCTTCGAAATTCTGCAACAGTACCGCCGGTCTTGGCGGTCCCTCGTCCAGTTGCCCTTCTTCCTGGTGTGTTGACGGGCCATCCTGCGCACTTGGAAACGGCTCGCTGGGTACCATGTCCGCCGACCTCTCTGGCGCACCTTCGCAGCCACCTTGCTTCCGATGGGCCCGGCAACAAACCCTACCACATCCGCGCGAGTCGTGTCCACCGCTGCACTCGTGTTCACTCGTGCTCGGCACGGCCTCTCCTGTATCCTGCCGTTCAAGATGATGTCCACCATTCTTCCGTTCACGGCACTATGCGTCAGGTGATTGGATGGCTCCGACGGTCCCCCCATGTCACACGCCAAGTCGGTTCTCGCGTGTTGCTCGTTTGCTTGTGCGCTTCCCTGCTGATGGTCCTCCACGTCATATCCTGGTTGGTTACGTATCCGACACACTCCTCCAGAGGATCCTCGACGACGTCCCTGAACTGCCCCTTTGTCTTCCCCGAGACGTACACTTTCGTTATCGGAAACGGGCGCAACTGTCGCCTCGGCCACTAGGTGCTTCCTCCCCGGGTCCGCGGTATTCCGTCTGCCCCTGGCATCCAGTACTTTGACGCTCTCGTCAACTCTTACTACCAGGGCGCCAAGACGTTCCCCGTCGTCCTCCACGACGTCCACATGCTGGCAGAGGTCTTCCACCTTTTCGCCGAGTTCTTCCACGTCTTCCATCACGCCAATCAGTTCGCCGAGTTGTTCCACGTCTTCCGTCATGCCAATCAGTTCGCCGAGTTGTTCCACGTCTTCCGTCACGCCAATCAGTTCGCCGAGTTGTTCCACGTCTTCCCTCACGCCAATCAGTTCGCCGAGTTGTTCCAGGTCTTCCCTCATATCATCCAAAACGGGCGCGACTGTCGCCTCGGCCACTAGGTGCTCCCTCTCCGGCTCCGCGCTATTCCGTCTGCCCCTGGCATCCAGTACTTTGACGCTCTCGTCAACTCTTACTACCAGGGCGCCAAGACGTTCCCCGTCGTCCTCCACGACGTCCACGTGCTGGCAGAGGTCTTCCACCTTTTCGCCGAGTTCTTTCACGTCTTCCGTCACGCCAATCAGTTCGCCGTCAATTTTCGCCGATAGCTCCGTCTTCATCTCTTTCAGCTCGGCAGCGAGGTTGTCGTTTGCCGCCTTCATTTCTGTAGCGAGGTTGTCGTTTGCCGCCTTCATTTCTGTAGCGAGGTTGTCGTTTGTCGTCTTCATGTCTTTCAGTTCAGCAGCGAGGTTGTCGCTTGCCGTCTTCATTTCTTCTTTCAGCTCGGCAACGAGGTTGTCGTTTCTCGTTTCCATTTTGGCAGCGAGGTTGTGGTTTGCCGTCTTCATCTCTTTCAGCTCGGCAAATAATTCTTTCATCATTGCCATCATCCTGGTTTCCGAATCTCCCTCCATCTTGGTTCTAACGTTGCAACTTCTAACGACGATGTAATGAAACTAGAAGCAATTCGACGAATCCCACTTCTGACACCAGTGTAACTTTTTTTTTGGTGGGTGTGAAGTAAAGTAGACAGATGTAGTCGAGATAAAGAAACACTTTTATTTCCGTAAACAGTAACTTGTACACTCGTTGCAACAGCAAGAAAGTCTTTTCCGATTCTCCAACAGCACGGCTCCGAACTCGTAACACAAAGAACTGTCCCTTCTTCCTCGGCACGACTCTCAACGCTTCACATACGTCTGTCCGTCTCCGTCGGCACGACTACTCAACCTTCACATACTGACTGACTGACTCTTCTCACACTTTACCGCTATTTATATCTCCCAAGCACTGTTCTGGAAAGTTCATTTATTGCGCTGGAGTACTAAGTAGAAGGTTCCAGTAGCCTCTATCCTTTTCTCTCTTTCGGCAAGCGCCCCAACAATGCGGCCATTCTCTGTCTCTTTCCTTTGGCTCCTTTGCGGTAGTGCCGACAATAATGCGATGGGTGACAATTGCGGCTGTCGGCAATTAGATGCGGCGGGCGCGGTGACAATATGTTGGTTGTATAGTACATTATGTATTATAAAGAGGTGAAAATAAATTTAAAAAATTATAAATGCATAAATAAAAAGCAACAAAAACAATAAATGACAAAAATAACGAAATTTCATGTCTTAATTTCTCACTCACGTAGAAAAGTTTATCAGCATCTATCGACTTTTGAAAAAACTCCGCATTTTCAAACACCAAATTTGCACCTTTTAAACTATGCTATTTGTATCTTTTCACATTCAATGAGACAGTATCAGGAAGGAGAATTGAATGATTAATATGTTTGCTGTGCTAACCAATTAGTATTGCCAATAAATAGAAAAAACAGTTTTTCTCAGAAATGCATTTTGTGCATCTATCGAGTTTTGAAAAAAACGCTCCTCAATTCTGTTCAAATGTTTTGCCAGACAATCATGTCCTGTAATCAACCTGTAGGTTGCAACTGCCGTTTTTCGAGGATACTCAGGAACTACTGTTTGAATGTTTGGTAGTTCTCATCTTTTATTTTTTGATTTTTCATAGTAATAATTTGCAATAATTTTTTTGAATTCAGAGTTGACTAATCTTGTAGCTGCATAAAATGATAGATTAACTATAGATTTTTGTACACTATTGGTACCCTTTTTTGCAAGAAAATCAGCTTTGTCGTTACCACTCAGTTTACAGCGAGCTGGTACCCATTGGAAGACTAGGTGTTTTTGAAGTGCTATTATATGAGTAAGGATTTTCCAACATTCTATAATTGTTTGGTTTTTTGGTGACCATTTGGAAGTAATTGCTATAATTGCTGCTCTTGAATCTGAGAGAATAACTGCTTGATGAAAATGTGAAATTGTATACAAAGGATTTTGTAGGGCCATTTGAATTGATTCAATTTCTCCATCAAAGTTTGTAGTTCCATAACTTAAAGATTTATAATAGGAAAAGAGGTGACATGTGACTCCAGCCCATGCTCCATCTCGGTTTAATATCAGTGATCCATCAGTATAAATATGGAGCCATTTGTGTTCCAGAAATCTAGTATGGATTGTCTCTAATGCCAATAATTTTAGAACACTAGTTGGAGTATCACTTTTCTTAACTTCTTCTGTCAGGTGTAAATTATATGTGATGTCTTAATGTTTGTCTCAGATTGACTTTATATATGAAGTTTTCCTTTGAATTAAGAAGGTATACATTCCTCTTGATGTGTTTGGGAAGCGTTATCTGGCACTCAGTTACGGACAATCAATGTCACGGTACAACCCTGGCATACCAGCTGCAGGGATTCCAGGCGGGAAGAAGTGGTTTTAACCCGCCTGAGGATAGGCCATACCCGAGCCACGCATGGACACCTTTTGTGTGGTGATCCTGAGCATGTCTGTACGACGTGTAATATTCCAATCTCTGTTGCACATGTCCTTCTTGATTGTCCACGATACGCTCGTGAGCGCCAGTCCGTTGGCCTGGGCCTTACACTGTGGTGAGTTTTAGGCAACGACCCAGTATCTGTAAATACAGTGCTGTGGTTTTGTTCCACAATTGATTTTATGAAGCAAGTGTAAGGTTATTTTATTTCAGAGATTTTAGCCTTTTAGATTGCCTTAATTTTGGGTTTTTTAACGTTTTAGCGTTTTTTACTTTGTAGCAATTTTAAGTTTCAGTTTTTAGCATTTTAAATGGAGCGTTTTAATAGTTTAGCTGCTTTTATCTATTTTAACTTTAGAGTTTTAGTCTTTTTTTATGGGTGATATATCAACGTTTTACCATCCATAATTTTACTTTTGGACTCGGGGCCCTAATGACCATGTTGTGGACGGGCCCTTAAACCCAACACACTCACTCACTCACTCACTCACTCACTCACTCTTGATGTGTTGAATTTTGGAAAGAAAGCTCTTCTGAGCCTTAGTGTATGTGTAAAATTTCTGTTGTTCCATGTATTGAATGGGAGTCTGATCAACTTTTCGTGTTGAATAAGAGCCGCTTTTTCTATTTCATATTCATTGGGGTATTGGTGGGTTAGTATTTCCATAGATGGTATTGGTGTGGTTTTGATAGCACCTGTAATTAGTCTCAGACTTTGGTTTTGAAAGATTTGAATGTGTTTTTTGTATTTGCTGTTAGAAGAACTTTGCTGCAGCAAGTAAATAATGACTTTATATATACATTTTATATTGTGTTAAGAGTTGCTCTGGAACCTTCCCATTTATTCCTGTGAATTGTTTTAACAGTGAAAGGTGCCTTTCTGCTCTTTGTATTACATTTTCTATTTGTTTGGCCCATGTCAGTTTGATATCAAATATAACTCCCAAATACTTTGCTTTCTTTGTCTGGTAATTGTTGACCCTCAAAATTAGTTTTATTTTTAGTGGCTTTTTTCTTAGTGAAAAGATTTGGCAGTTTGATTTTGTTGTATTAACAGTCATTAAATTTTCTTTGGTCCACTTTGGTAGGTTGGTTAAGGATTGTTGCATGGTTTTTTTCTAGTTCTGTAATTTTGGTTTTTGGTTTTGAAGTCCACATTGCTAAGTCATCGGCAAATAGTGCACACTTCACACCTGAGTCTTGTATTTATTTTGATATAACTTATCTGTTTTGAGATCTATATTTTTGTATAGTAAGATTATCTCTTACAGTTTACCAGTCATGCAAGTCATTAAGAGTAAACAAGACTACATAGGCTATAGCCATAAAATTCAAAATATACATTTCATTTGTCATAAAAATACCTTAAATATATGGCATTTCAATCAAAATCGTAAGACCCATTTTTGAGAAAATCAAATTTTGAAAAATTTTCCATGTAAAAGGACATCCAACCACAACATTACGCTGAACATAAAACGTTTAAAAGCTACAAAACACGCTGCAGAGTTGGATGCTTGGAAAAAAATTCATATAAAAAAAATCAAGATCCGTGTGATGAACTTTGATTTGCCTCCACAAAACTCTTTATGGAAGTTATTATTTATTTATGCCAACAAACTTACTGTTGGTGTTTTTAAACACACAAGTCATGTGCGGGCAATGTTTGAGAGGTAGAACTGGAACTTAAAAATTCAATGTCACAGCGGTTAGAGCACCCGCCTGGTAAGCGGAGGGTCTGTGGTTCAAATCCCAGCTGTGGTATTGATTTTAAGTTCCAGTTCTACCCTTTATGGAAGTTCATCAGCTCACCGCTAGATGTCATCTCAACCAACCATACATCAAACAATATTAACAAGAACCAGTTGTTTAATTCTGATAATGGGAGCAAGTTGGGCTCTTGAAATCGGTCAAGATTAATTATATGTAAGTGATGTTTTGTGTTTCAATCCAACTCAGTTTTCATTATAATTTAAATTCACATCACTGTTACTAGCTTGTAAAAAGATACCAAATGTGGTATTTATAGATTATGTGTTGTAATATGCTGTTCTCTATCTCTCACACACTTATATGCACAATGCTTTTCTCAGGACCTCAAAACATACATTAATGTGAAATCTTGATATCAAATTTTTCAGTATAGCATATCATTACGTCTACCTACTATAAGTATGTAGGTAGTAGAGAAAGTGAAAATGTAATCATTAATACACAATGTGACTATTTTCATCAGTTGTTTTCCTTCCTATATATTGCTTCTGCATCTGGTGGTCTTTTCAGTTGTGCGCACCTTTTCGTGAGTTTTCACTTTGTTTTCTTTTTCTTCTTCCTTATGATTGCCATTGCACACTTTCGTTAGAAATCGTCCAACCTATCTGCAATCTCTTTACTTAATCACTGACTGATGTAGAAGTTTTAGCAGCCTTGGCATTTAAGTTTGTGTATTCCTTAACTAGTCTCTGAAAGATACTCTGAGAAATTTAAAAAGTAATTTTATTTTGTTATTTTGTGTTATTGAGAGGCGGCGCCATGGCTGAGCGGTTAGTGTGCTCGCCTACCACCTAGGCAGCCCAGGTTCGATCCCCAGGACCTGCATGTGGTATTCGCGGTGGATAAAACGGCGTCAGGGTGGGTTTTCTCCAGGTGCTCCAGTTTCCCCCGCCACTTATTCCACCAATTGCTCCATTATCACCTTTCCAATTATCCATTTTGCCTGCATTTCATATCGTCCTCTTCTTCACTCTCATACCTGGTGCTTGGCTGACCACTCGCTTCTAAGTCTTCACTCTGTCCAGTCCATAGGTTCCTGTGCTCCCTGACAGGCGTCTGCCCTAGGCACTGGCTTGTGAGTCCTACATAAGGGGAGGGTAATGGGAAGAGAAAGAAGAGGTTGAGTCATTTTGTGCTTTTGTTTCCAACAACACTGTCATCAACTTCCAGAATTTGAAGATAAGCAAATGAATGAAATGGGCCCCTTAGAGTTTGAAGTTGCCTAAGATGAATTTCTCAGGATAAGGGAAAAATCCTGGGAAGAAACCTTAACCAGGTTACTCACCCACTGAGATTTAAATTAAGACCTCTTGAATGTGGTGGACTCCAGTCTTTGTATTTGTTTCTTTCTTTTTTTACTCCCCCAATTCTTTTTTTGTTTCTTTTTTGTTGGTCACACAGGAAGACTATTCATCACGATATACAAACTGCATAAATGTCATCCATCAGGCAGATACCAGATTAAATTTCACGCAGCACATATCATAACAAATCAGTCAGAAATACATAAATGCAGACATGGAAATTCTACACATCAATCAGGAAAACCAAAAATAAGTACCTTAGAACAATTTCAAGTTTAGGAACATGTAAAATTACTTCCTCATTCCCAGCTGAACAAGTATCTTATCTTCAAAATCAATATTACTCAATACCATAATACTCGTAATATGTCTTCCCCTTCCTATTCTCCCTCCAGTGCCAAAAATGTGTACATTTGAATGCTTATATTCCTCTAGTGGTTTAAAAAGAGTGCAAAAGTGGACAAAACATGAAAAATGTAATAAGTGATGTATATGTAAAAGTTTCAATAATTATGCACATTTGAAGTGTTGGTTTTGAATGTTGTTTCCAGCTTGGAAACAAGTATATTTTGACACAGTTTCATACTAAATTTATTTTTACAGGAAGCGTGTACAGGAGTATGAACAAATAGTGGTCACTCCAATTCATCCAGGAGTGGAAGTTACCTCAGCACAACTGAATGAAGAAAATGAGGACTTTGCTTCAAGGAGACGCTATCATCAGTCATCCACAGTGCAGGGCCACTTCGTTAATGTAGATGAAGATTAAACATACACAAGGTTGTGAAAAGAGATTAACGTACTTCACAGGTAAAGTGCCTGTCTCAGCTCGGTTTGTTATACAGTGCCTTATTTTTCACTGCTGGTCAGCAGGTGGTTAGTGCTGCAGCAGAAAGCACGCTGCTGCCGCGTTGAATATTTAAATTCTAGTGCTTAGGTTTATCATTCAAATTATAATTACAATAATCAATACAAGTTCCTCCATAAATAAAAATCGCATACCGTAAGGTCTGGGAATCACGGTGGCCATAGTCCTTTACTGATGACCCTATCTTAAAAAATTTCCCTAATTAATTGCAACGATAGATCCGCAGTATGTGCTGTAGCAGAGTCTTCTTGAAAATATGCCGGTGTGTACTCAATGTCATACAAATATTCCAGGAATGGTTTGATTATTGCATCCCTGTACCTCTGTCCGTTAATTGCTTCGCCAAAGAATACAGGCCCTGTAATTCGGTATGCATTCACAGCATACCAAACACCAAGTGTCTGGTCATGCAATGGCATTTTGTGCACAATATCGGGTTTTTCTGCACTCCAATATCTGTTGTTTTGTGGCGATACATGACCATACAATGAAAACCATGCGTCGTCTGTTAAAAAAATTAACTTTGGGTCCATAGAGCCAACATTAACTTTAGCCACCACCCAATTTCAGAAATTTACTCCACTCACAGTATCACGTGGTTACAGTTCCTGAACTATGGTTATCTTATATGGTTTTAATTTCAAAAGTTTAATGACTTTCCAAGCCGAGAATTGTAAAACACCCATTTCCTGTGATAACCTACTCGGAGATTTTCTGGGACTACATTCTAACTTTTGTCCTATGTCATTGAGTTTTTCCTCTATAAGTATATGGCGAGTTCTTTTGGATTTCTTATCTAGAACAGAACCAGTTTCTCTCAATCTCCTTACAAGTTTACGAGCTGTCCCTGTGTGAGGTGCTGGAATACCAAGAAATCGGTCTACAAATAGCTGTGTCACTTCTCTACAAGACTCTGTTCACACATATATATGCAGTGTGCTAACGTATACATACTTCTTGGCATTATAACAGAACTAATCACAATTTGACGATAAAGAACACAACAAGTACCTGTACTAGCAACGGCCAAACATGCACTGGCATGGAGAAAGGCGGGTGCCAGGAACGGTGAGAAGCACTGTGCACACGCAGCTACCTCCTGCTGGCTGGCTGGCTGGCCACCAGTGAAAAATAAGGCACTGTACAATAACTACAATATGGGATGAAACCTCAGATGTATTTGTGCCAATAAGTTACTTCACACATACAAAGCCAGGAGACTGTTAAACTTACTTGACCTAAGTGCAGTACACTATAAAATATGTCAAAGAAAGGCTGCCTCCAAAACAATGTTAAACAATAGTAAAGGTCTAATGAAATTACGAGTGAATTGATGACACTTCAGTTTCTCTGAGTTTCTACTCAGAACATGTCTCGAAGATTTTTATCTCTGTAATCAGTGGTATATCCACTGCTTCTGAAGGGGAATTCCATACTTTAGTGTCATTTGTATGTCGTCTAGCTGTCTATTGAAGCCCTCTAATAAATGGCTAGATGGCAGTATAAACAATAACACTAAAGTAAGGAATTCCCCTTCCAGAACCAGTAGACATTCAGTTGATGATGGAGACAAGTGTCTTTGAAATTTGTTCTGAGTGAAAATTTAGTAAGTGAAACTAGTGTCATCAGTACACTGACAATTTCAATATGTTAAAAAATTTCACTGTTTATAATCACTTCCAATAACTCAGCGAGTAACAAAGGTTCTGATGCAGTGAGTGTTGACAGGAAAATGCTGCATATGCAAAAGGGTATTGCAGATAATCTTTTTTACAGCATCCTCCATATTGTTATTTAGTTTTTTCCAATGTTCACAAAATTCAAAAGTTTCCCAAATGTATTATTTCCAGCACGGTTTAGATGGACTCCATCCCATCCAAAGCCATGATCATGGAGCCAGAAATTCCTGTCCACAAACACACAGTCATTTGTAGACCACATGCAATTTAGTTCACTGTTAATTCTCATTAATTTCTTTACACTTACACCATGTCATTGAAGTATGCCACTAATTACACTAGTCAGCAAATTTAAACTTTTTTTTCTACGTCTGGTTTGTAAACGGGTGGATTTACCTAATTTTGGGGTGCTGAGTACATTGGTAAAATCAGTTTTTCTTCATGTCACACTTCCTAGATACACAACAGAATTAAAAATGGTAACCTGTGCAAGACAAATAAAGCTGAACTACATTCATGTCCAAGGATTAATGACTTCATTGTCAGAAATCCAACATTAGCTAACAACAACATTTATGTCCAAGTAATAAAGCATTCACGTTTTGCCAAATGTACATTTTGAACATTCGAAACAGGACATGTACAACATAAATAAGGCTTATGTACATTCTTGTCCAAGTAATAAGATATTCATATTTTCCCGTGTGTACACTTTGAACATTCGAATAGGATATGTACAATATAAATAAAGCTTAATTACATTCATGTCCAAGTTATAAAATATTCACATTTTCCTGTGTGTACATTTTGAACATTCAAACAGGATATGTACAATATATAAATAAATAAATTTGGCCTTTAGGCATCCCATAAGGGCAAAGGCCTCCTGTTTACACGGGGAGTAGCTCGTATATAAGCTCAGAAGGTGAGCGAATCCTTGGGAGTTTTGTTTATTGCTGAACTGTCTTCCTATTCCTAATCATATTGATAAAGCTCAACTACATTTATGTCCAAGGAATTAGACATTCACATTTTCCCAAGTGTGCATTTTGAACATTTGAACATAGAGACTGCTTGCCTCTTTAAGAAATGTTAGACAATGTATTTACATGTACAATATGCTGTTGTTGACTAATGTTGGATTTCTGATAGTGAAATCGTTAATCCTCTTGCTCTCCACACAAGGATGCCACATTAGTAATAGCTGGACAGTATTGATGATCTTGGTGCATTTCTTCTTGAAGATCACATAAGGGATAAATTGGTGAAGAATAAATACCAATCCAATGGAGATGCTTTGCTAGACAATACTGTCCTATGAGTAGTCTAAAGATTGCAACTGCACTTTTTCTTGGATATCCAGGATGTTTTCATTTGTGATAGATTTCCCATCTTTTATCTTTTGAAATTGTAGAGTGATATTATATAACCATTTCTTGGAATTGTAGGTTTATAATTCTTTTTACTGTGTGAAATGATAATTGTATAACAGGCTTTTGTATACTACTGATACCTTTTTGGCTAGATAATCGGTGTTGTCATTGTCGGACAGTCCACAATGTGCTGGTACCCACTGAAAAACTTCGTTTCTTTAATTTAGTGAGGTGAAATAGACTTGTCCTACACTTGAGAATTTGAAGAGATGACAGCTTCAGCACCTGCTCCGTTTTGGTTTGGCAACAAAGTGTCAGCAAAAAAAACATGACATTATTGTTGTTGTGGGAATCTTGTGTGAATTGTTTATAAAGCTAATGATTTTGACATGTCATCTTTTTTTAACTTACTCCATTAGGTCTATATGGTATTCAAAATCTAGAATTTCTTTGTTGGGAGAAAGAGTTAATTGTTTTTTGAGGTCTTGGATTTTAGAAAGAAAGCTTCTCTGAGTTTTAAAGTGGATATAAAATTTCTTTTTTGCAAACTACTGTATAGTAATATAAACAGTGTTAAAAACAGAATACAAGCAATATTCCAAAATGCAAAGAAAACAAAACATAAGCAATATTCCAGTGCTGAAGGTAGAACAAGGATCTGCGTGACAGAATTTCATGTAATCGGACACAGCGATTGAGAAACATTAATGTCCTCTAGCGTGATAAGACATACATTGTCTATAAGAAAATACTCAAATAGAACCCCTGAATCATGCCTTAGAAGTATTTGGTGTTATTCCGGCATACCCTATATAGCACAATGAATAGTAAACAGATTTAAACAGCATATCATTGAATAATACAAATATTCAATAACATCACTTATAGGCCTCATATTTACTGTTAAAGGCCATTAAACAGAAATTGTTCCACCCCCCAACTGGTGCATATTAGAACTTTTCAACGGATGAATGATAGCTGATTGTGTTATGGAGATCTTTTGCTGCCAGCATTTTCTTGTTTACTTCTTAAGAGTTTGGAATGTGGAACCATACACAGTGAAACAAGTGTAATACAGAAAACATGATTACATTACTTAAGAGTTAACTTGTGCCACTGTTGCTTGCTTTACTTACAGTTTTTACTTCAAATTTGTTTTGAGTATGTAGCAGAGGGTGTGACTGGTGAAGCAAGCAGGAGTGTGTAAGTTGAGTCATAGCAATTTTGGATGAATTTTAGAGTTATTTTCTGTATTAAGTCAATTTGTATGTAAAATATTGCATCTAGAGAACATACAAGGCAGCATACATTGTATATGAAAGCCTGTAATACTCCAAGAAAAACCAACTTTAAGTATGTTAAGCACTAACAAGTGATCTAATTTATAAGCTTATGTTGAAGGAAGGAATATGAAATAATGAAAATATGTTGCACCTTATGCTTTACTGCATTTGTTTTTTCTAATATTGTATTTGATGAAGGAATACCTAGTCAGGAAGTAACAATTCACATGGCTGGTCCATAGTCCATATAATAACTTATTAGCTTTTATTTGTTTGTACATCAAGTATAATGTTGTTTTAAAAAAAATTGTTTTCTTTTGACTTAGTGTAAACAGTTTGTTTCTTAATACTGTTTGAAGGAGGTATAATGACCAGTTTTACTGAACTTCTTTACTGCCCTAATGCCTCCTTGAATTAATCTAAAGATTCATATTTTGCGTTGCTGTTATCATAGGTACCATTGCACGACAAATTCTTTAAAAATTAATATGGTGCAAGATTTCTGTTGAGAAATGTTATAAGAGTACTTTCTTGATGACATGATTGGCAGATTGCTGCTTCTGTGGCTTTGTACAGAAGTAGTGGATCTGCCTGGCGTTTCTTCCCTACGTAATGCTAATGTGTGATAGACTTAGATTACAGCCAAATATTTGAAAAAATAGGTCACCATATTTTGGTATTGATACTGCATACATTATGTATGACCTCATAAGAAACCAAAACAAAAAAACTCAATTTCAGATTTATTATTAAATCTGACCTTATATAAAGGTTTGCCAAATGACACAGAATAGCTTTCATGTGTTTGAAATGAATACATAAAAAGGTTAATAAAAAAAAAAAAAAAAACAAAAAAAAAAAAGTTTTTGTTAGCATATGGCACAGTTAAATGATTATTTTATATTTTAGTACTTTCAAATTTAAATGTTATGGTTTCCATACAAATGATTTCGGCATATTGCCACAGAGTATTTTATTGTGGTTAGGACAATGTCGTCCTGTAGCTGTATAGTATTTATTGTAATCTAAATACAAGGTGCATCTGAAAAGTTCGGTGAATGGTCTCAGGAAATATAAGAAACAAGAGTTACAAACAAAATACCTTTACTGGCCTTCATAGTATTCACCATTAGCTACAACACTTCTGACATTCTGTTGTAAAGCTGTTGGAAACTGTCAGCAAATGCTTCTTGTGGAATTGCTCAAAGCACTGTGGTCACACTAATTAAGGAAAAATTGAAACTATTAACAATGAAGCAACAGAATCTAAAATAAGAACAATTTAGAAACTAAAAGCTTTACTTATCTTAGTAATATTGCAAGATCTTCCACAGCTGACTAGTTTGAAGTTGTATCTTACTGCTAGTTTGCAAGTTTGTTGGCATAAATAAATAATACCATCTAAAGGTTACTTAAACCCAGAACATAAAGTACTTACATTTGTATGTCGCCCTGGAGTATTTATCTCTGATGTGAGATTCCCTTGTGGTCTACTGGGAAAGTATGAATCGGTTGGGGAATTTGGCCATAGTAGCTTAGTGATTAGAGCAGCCACTTGATAAGTGGAAGATCCGTGGTTCAAATCCTGGCTATGGCATTGAATTTTTCAGTCTTGATCCCACCACTTAAACATTGCTCACACACAGCTTGTGTGTTAAAAACACCAGCAGTAAGTTTGTTGGCATAAATAAATAATAATTACCTTGGGAATTTACTGCTGGTATTTTTAAACACTAGCTGTGTGTGGGCAATGTTTAAGAGGTAGAATTGGAACTGAAAAGTTCAATGCCACAGTGGAGATTTGAACTTGAGAACTTTACAATATTGAAATCCTCAAACTAATTCCTCTTGTTTCGCTAAAACAAAACACATTTTGTGGTTATGTGTAAGCCTGCCATATTTTTTTTGTTTATTTCTAATGGCTGATCAAAATTTATGTTTGCAAAATGTAATTCAGTTCAATCCACTACTTTTTTTATATAGATTTTAAATGTAATAGATGCAGCTGTCAAACAGTGGGTCTGCCACAAAGGCCATATACTGAAAGTAATCCGAAGTGGCATTTCCCATATAAAATTACCAATTTCGATTTTTTTTTATTTTTAAGCAGTTCCTCTGGATTTTTCCTAATGTTCTTTTTTTTAAACCATCCCAGTATTGAGTTTCCCATATAACATTAGCAATTTTGATTTTTCAGCTGTTCCTTTGGATTTTTCCTAATGTTCTTTTTTTAAACCATCCCAGTGTTGAGGTGAACAAAACAAAAAAGAAATTATTTAAATCAATTGAGGCATTTTCAAATTTTTGTGAGACCAACGCATGGCAATTGATTTTTGTATATATAGCTCCAAAGATTTTTTCCCTTATCTTGTTCCCCATACTTAAGTTGAAGTTCAAGTTGTAAAATTAATGCTGATTTTCCTGGTTGTACTGGCTCATTAGATTGCACATAACTTGCATCTCAATAGATCTTTGTTGAGAAGTAACATCTTATGCTCACTTGCAGAATTTTATTCAAATCACAATAAATTCATGTATATACTGTATCTTGGCGAAAGTGCTTCATTAAGAGATGTTTGGTAGCAAAGCAGGTTCTCTTAGTGAAACAAATAATATCTTACAACAGTAAGTCATAATATTTAAAGAAGTGCAGGGAAACTGGTCACTAATCAGATCCTCGGAGACTTTAGCTAAACAAATTTTATTCTATAAAATGATGAACAATGAACATTTTATTCTCTCTTTCTTTTGGTATGGATTTATTACTTCTTGGTGCAGCATGTGACACTATGCTTCAGATTTCATAAATAATGTTTCTGTCCAGATCATTTTCCTGCTGTTGCATTTTTTACAACATTTAAGATTTATTAGAATGATATTAGAAACGGAGAAGGCACTAAGTTTGCTTAGGAAGTAAATTGTCAATAAGCTGTTTGAGAATTGGGAAAAATGGTTATTTCTCAGAAGTACTGACAGTTCCGTTCTAAAAATACTAGGTTCCAAATAACCATTCCAAAATAACAGTTAAGTATGTCCACCAGTGTTTACGTATAACTCTTGGAAATCTGGAAATCTGAATAAATGAGGTTCTTGTGTACATACTTTTGACTGTTATATTTTAATATAAAGTATTCCCTCCCAGTTGAACATTATTTTTGGAATCAATTATGACTTATTTGAATGACCAAGTTAAGTGCAAAGCTGGAAGATGGTTATCTAGGACCATAAAACTGTTCCAAAATAGTGGTTGTAATTTTTTCCTGACTGTACGCTTGAGTATTCATTAAATGCCTGTCTGGAGGTTTGTAACATTTGTTGCTCTTGATTGAATTTTATATTTATACAAATATTATTGTACATATTTTTTGTAATGATTTGCTAACATTCATTGGCTACTATTGTAAGGTTCAGAATAAGACAATCATATTTATTTATATCTAAATATATATTTTGTTTTCTAAATGTATATTATTTTATTTTAATTTATTAAGTGAATGATCTAAATGTAGAATTACTTGCTAAGAAAGAAACTGTTTTTGAAAACATTGCAATTGTTTCTAACAAATAAGTTTTTCAGCTTTAAACTTAACTTTAGAAAATCAATGAGTATATCAAATGCCTGTGCTGTCATTGTCTTATTTTTTGTTTGTGTATGTTTTACTAACACCAATGCAACCGTGCTGCTGTTGGAATGAGATGTAAAATAATGCTGAATCCTTCATCCCTTATTTATAAATAAAATACTAAGTGTCTTAAACAATTGATTTTATTTTTCTAAACTGTCCCTAGAAAAGGTATTTACAAAAAGTGTGTGAAACTGTTTTGTGCAGTACAAAATATATAAGCATTTTCTGGTATAAAAACTATGTAAGCATTTTGTATGACTACTATTGTGTGTGTAACCAAGATAGCATCCATACAGTATTATTTTTGGAAATAATATGTAAACAATTAGTTCTAAAGATTGCCAACTATGGCATACCATTCTTACTGAAGCGATTTTTGCGAGTTTGGTAACAGATTTTTATCATTTTAATTTAACATGTGTTCTTGAATCAATTATATAGTCGACAGATTTGGGCATCATAAAAGTTTCTCTCAAAACATTTGTTACATTTATAATATTTTGGAGGGTGAATCTAGAATTGAGCCAGGTTTTCTCTCTCATGTACTTTTATATGCTAATTTAGCAATGTTACTTGGTGTTTTGTAGTTTAAAAGTCAAGGAAAAGAAATTCAAAGTTGACAGTTTCTGGTGGAGTCAAGAGGATCGTTTGCAATCTTGCATCAGAATACAAAAGGAAGTAACTCTATAACACCTATACCACAAAACTATAAAAGTCATTTTTGCAGTAACTGTTGAGATAAAATGGTCTCAAAGTAACATTTTGATGCAACACAATAAAAGGAAGTAAAATCTTTGATTATCTTCTTTTAGCCCGCAGTGACCCAAATGAACTTCATTATTTTTACTTTCTCTACTACTTAGCTATACTAAGTAGAGGAAGACTGTATTCCAACCAAAAATTTCATATGAAGGTTCTGCCAAAATGCACACATGCATGTGAACAGCATAACTCAAAAACAAAATATCAATTCAGTTCAACACCCTCCAAGAATGCAACACCAAGACTTTCAAGGAAATCTTCCCACCCCAAAATACCCTCTAAACAGATAATCTTTTTTTTTAAACTTCTGACTTTCCCAAACATGGCTCTAATGATTTTTGAAATATCGTATGTTTAAGATATTTTCATGACAAATGTAACTTGTAAGGCAACTATTACCATGTACTTTGTTTTGTGTTCATACTTTCTGGGTGCATCAATCATTTAAGCTTAGTATAGCACTTTTTCTCACTGTCAAAAACCCAAAAGTCAAGGTGAATTTCATGTAAAACTGTTAGTTCAATAATTTAAAACTGAATGATTTGAAATTGTGTATCATAGAAACTATTTGACAGGGAAATTAGCTAAGTCTCTTTTCTAGTAACCAAAGTTTCTCTCCTCAAAGACCTGTTCAGGATATCAGTGTATTCAAGATGTCTACTGATTTGGAAATATACTTCAGTTTTTTTGTATACTGGAATTTGTGGTTACATACTGGAAAAATTGAATGAAATATTCATGTGACATTTGTTTTATTTGAGATTAAATTTTCACCTGATAGGTTCTTGGAAGGTCTTATTAATCAAGTGCATATTTTTTGAATAAGTTACTGTTCTGCATTATTTATATTCTTGCATAATTTTTCATCTATGAAATTGTTCATTGAGAATATCTGATTCACCAAGTAAATGGAGAATGGAGTTTCTACATTTTTCTCTTGTCCTCTGATTGGTAATCAGAGGATATGGTCGGTGAATTTATTTTGATAACTCTCCCGGTCAGGTCGGTGAGACCCGTTAACCAACGACAGGTGTGGTCCTCCAGACATTCTGGGGGTTGTGAGAGAGCGATGTGACCGCCAAAACATAAAAATATGGTGCTCTCTAAAAAAACGGTTACTATTACTGCTATTGCTCTCTTCAATATCATCAGTGAAAAATATTGGAGAGCAAGAGGATAAATGACTTCATTGTCAGAAATCCAGCATTAGCTAACAACAACAACTTGTATTTTTAATTTTCTGGAAATAGCCTATAAAGTTCTCTTCATTGATGATTATGATGATGATTATTTATTATCACATACACTTAGAGCTCTGTAAGCCGGTGACTTGTCAAAAAAGAGTTTAACGATATTTACGTAGAGACAGTATCGTTGAACATATATGCGGCAATCACTGTAGGACAGGTTAAAGTGGGACTCATCTGAAAAAACTACTATGCCATTCAGCACACTAGTGACAGCATTCACATGCTGATTGCCGTTAGAGACACATATAGTTTGTGTACAATGGAAGCTGACGTAATGGCATTGTACAATCATACAATCAGTTCAGTTCACTGCAGACGGTGACAAATCATCGATGCAGACAGGTTCACACCTGGTGCAGTGCTTCACCATCAAGTCAACACTATTGCACTTAATATATACAAAGTGATATGGACAGTGAAACTTTTCCAATGTTTTAGAAGCTAATGAGTTGACCTAGACACTTACAGTTTCACTTACTCATTTTTGTCCGGGCACATTTTGAAAACCAGCATGTTCATTCTTAACGGTTTCTCGACTCATTTGAGTCTCGAGTATAAGTGTCTATAGGTTGACCCATTTACTTCTAAAACAGAGTAGATGAAGCTGTGTGGTCTGTTATGGCCATGTGGACAACATGGTAGTCATATTGCATGGTCCAGTGCTCGATCTTTGCTGCATACAACCCTCTTTTATCCTATGCACCCACACATGCATCACTGTCATAGCAGCATGCCCCGTACGAACTTACTCACATGCTGACATTACACCCTTTTGATATCAACAGTGCATATTGGCACTTACTTTAACATTTCCACCTTGTTTGACAGATATTCACTGATCAATTATACTAGGTGGAACACTGACCTTGTTGGACAAACACAACAGGGATCTCTCGGCCTATGTGTACTCTATCCCTCTGCAATCCTAATCACTTATTGCTTGCATACTATTCTACACATCCAGTAGGTTTGGATTCATTCAGAGAATTGTTTCATGGTGTTGCAATTTTCATAAACGATAGTTTTTTTTATTAAAGGAGCAGGATTGAAAGTTCAATTCATCTGACTTGCCTTATGGTTTACATTATGTCAGTGAAGCTATCAGAGCTAAATATAAAGAAGTGCCAATCTGGCAGATTGTCACAGTAGCGGAATGGTTAGAGGAGCCACCTGGTATGCGGAAGGTCTGTGGTTCAAGTCCCAGCTGTGGCATTGAATTTTTAAGTTCCAGTTCTACCTCTCAAACTTTGCCCACACACGGCTTGTGTGTTTAAAAACACCAACAGTAAGTTTGTTGGCATAAATACATAGTAATAAAGAAGTGGGCTTATGTATCTTCAGTATTAGTGTTTGTGAAAGTGCCACTAAGAGTTGAAAATTTTAGTGAACTATTTCCAACTCTCATCTACCCACTGAGCCAGTTTTTACTTGCTGGGGTATGTGGTTACAGGCTGTTATATTACACGGAACATTTCAGTGTGTACTCAGGGGTCTCCGTCTAGGGGATATGTGAATGGCAACCACAAGGTACCCAAGCTGAGCAGAACATTACTTCCACTTACTAGTGTTTTGCTCCTCACTGTAACTTTCCTATCTGACCTTACCTTGGTCATCTCTTGTTCTCTTCCGACCCCGATGCTATTAGGATTCCTGAGGGCTAGGGAGTCTTTATTTTTCCAACCTCTCCATTTCTCTAATTTTTCTATAAAACCTTAACCCCTAACATGCTGACCTGTCATGGCATGTAATACGTCTTCTGATTGGTAATCAGAGGATATGGTCGGTGAATTTATTTTGATAATTCTCCCGGTCAGGTCGGTGAGACCCATAAACCAACGACAGGTGTGGTTCCCCCAGACATTTTGGGGGTTGTGAGAGAGCGATGTGCCCGCCAAAACATAAAAATATGGTGCTCTCTAAAAAACGGTTACTATTACTGCTATTGCTCTGAATATGCCCGTCCACTTCTAGTGCCCCATCCATCAGTGAAAAATATTGGAGAGCAAGAGGATTAATGACTTCATTGTCAGAAATCCAGCATTAGCTAACAACAACAACAAACAACAACAACATTTCAGTGAAGTGAAAGCAGTGGTAGATTCCTTAAATGTGGAAGGTGCAACTACCATTGTGATAGCTCAGGAATGTTTTTCTGAAAATGGCATTGAGAGAAAGATCCAGTCTGTTCATAGCCACTTCTCCAAATAACCTGAAATTATAACACAGGTGGAGGCTCAAAATAATTCTTTGAAGTATTCATTTTCTTTGATACATCAAATTTTAAATGTATTGTCTTCAGAAACTCCCTTTGTTGTCAAAATTGCATTCAAGAAGCTTAATTAGGATTAGTAAAAATCCTGGCTACAAAACAATCTGCCAAATCAGCAAAGTGTTGTCTGGTGATGATGAAAAAGCTGCAACAGAAGAGGAATTCATGGTGTTATTCACATGCACCTGTGTCATCATGTAATGTAGAAAGGACATTTTCATTATATAAAACCACCTTCCCTTGTTGGTGTTTTTCAACACACAAGCTGTGTGTGGGCAATGTTTGGGAGGTAGAATCGGAAATGCCACAGCTGGGATTTGAACCACAGACCCTCTGCTTACCAGGCGGGTGCTCTATTAAGCTACTATGACAACCTGCAAGAATGACATTGAATTCTCTTACCTATTTATATGTCTCCCGGTAAACCACAAAGGCAGTCTCATATCAGAGACAACTACCCCAATGGTGACTTACTATTGTAAGTACTTATATGCCAGGATTAAATAACATTTAATCTGTGGTTCAAATCCCAGCTGTGGCATTGAATTTTTCAGTTCCTATTCTACCTCTCAAGCCATGAGCTGTAGATTCTCCCCCCCCCCCAAAAAAAAAAAAAGATTTAATTTTTGTTCATTTGGTTTTGCATATAATGATGCATATTTTTAAAATTATTCATGCATACTTGTAGGCATATTTTATTATTTGGTTATGCATACAAATTATCTACTAATTATCAGTTCAGTTTACCAAGTGCTTGTTGCAATTAGGATTTTTGCAGGTTGTTTTTTACCTGAAAGCTTGTATTGACTGAAGGAAGAATCATTATTTGTATTGTTTTAAATGGGGAAACATTGATACAATGAGGACATGTTGGATTGTCCCTCTGGACTGCTTATCGGTCAAACCATTTATTGGTCTTCACAGACGTTAATAAACTCCTCTAATGTGAGTGAATAAATACAGATTATATCTTGCGCTTTAACCTTTATTCAGATTTCAACTGTAGAGCAACTTTTTGTTCATAAACTTTTTTCTTTTTACATTTTACTTGCAGCTAAAATAGGCATAGCACATCTACCATTAAATGAAGGAACGGTATATTACCAAAATTATTTATGGTTGCTTAAATCCAAGTGATAAAAGGGATGATTTTTCTCGTGTATGTGACATTCAACCTGCAAGGTACCAATTATACAAATGTAAGTAATGATGAATCTGATTCTAAGAATGAAGTTCAAAATGACATACTTAATAGCAATAGTATTTATGGTGATAGGAAAATCAGTGTCCCAGCTTGAGTCCAGTAGAGCAAAATAATACATGCAAAGTGGAGTTTACTGCTGATCCCATATTTAAAATTATATAAATCTTTGATGTTCCTCTTGATATTTGTAAATTGTAACAGCGGGTTTGATTGAAATTATGATTTTTGTAACGAGCATATGTTGTGTTGTTGTTACTAATGCTCATTTAACTGAATTTTTCTCCATTTTTCTATGGACTTTCCAATAATATTTGCATAGTTGAACTGGAACACGCATTAATTTTTGAGATTGCGATAAATTGGAGTACGTGGTCTCTATTCATTGCTGTCTGCGGGTTGTACACCAGGTGCGGTCCTCCATTCAAATTGGCAGTTATGTATGGTGATGTAACTGCCAAAACTTACAAACTGGTGCCATTTGAGAACAGTTTGCTGGATATGGTGGGACCCAGTGTTAAATGTTCCGTAAAAAGCGTATATTCAGCTCTAAAATTGCCAAACAAAAAAAGGAGCTCATTTATTCAAATAGCTTGATAATTCCGAAGAAAAAATAAATAGAATTCTTGAAAAAATTATATTCTTCTGCACTCCACTTTCCAGATTGCTGGGGCTGCTGCTGTATCAGCTATGGTACTAAAGAGGAATAAATACTGCAGCATTGTTGAGATTACATCTTTGTTGCTTTTGCTGTAGAAACTTTTGGGCCATAGTGTATGGAAGGCAAAAACTCGTTCAGAAAATTGGAAATTTTAGTAAATGTTTCCAGTGATCCTTGTTATACAGATTATTTACGACAATAAATAGCTATCGCCAAGCATCATGAGGACCTTCCCAGATTCACCATCTTTGGCAGAAATATTCAATCAATAAGGTCCCTACCAGTCATTACTTTCTACAGCATAATAACTTGTTCTTGGCATATCATATCTCAGGATGAAGTATCATTAAGAAAAATGTTTGATATTATCCATTTGTATCATGCTTCTTTCTGTACATCAGCGGTTAGTCTGGGTGGCTCAGTTGGTTAGACAATAGCCTACTGATCCCAAGGTCATGGGCTCAAACCCAGCCCAGACCAATGGTTTTTAAGTGTACTTAAAAATAACAGCCCCATGTAGTACATTTACTGGCATGTAAAAGAACTCCTGCAGGACAAAATTCTGGCACAGCGGCGACGCTGATGTTATCCTGGCAATTGACAGTGTCGTTAAAAACAAAATAAATAATGTACATCAACTTTCTTTTATTATGTATGTGTTTGATTTTGCTTAATTGTGTATGTTCCATTTACAATGGGAGAGTAAAAAACTTCAGAACAGGCTGCACGGTGTTTTGCCTGTGCAGCACTTGTTGCTGTTTGCTGCTATTAGAGAAAGGGGCAGATGAAGTCATGCAACATTTTTAAATCTATTTTTAAAGGCTTTACTTACCAAATTTGTGAAAGGAGATGCTGAAACTCGTCACGGTCGTTGTCCATACATTTTTAGCACTTCTTTAGGAAACTATCCATCACTCGACATACTTCATGTTTGGAAATGCTGGCGATTTCCTGGCAGATATTTTGTTTTAATTCTTCCAGGGTGTGTGGTTTTGCCTTGTACACTTTGTTTTGAATTATCCCAGATATAGAAATCGCTTATAGGATCTCTGAGAAACCGTTCTCCACTAATGGCACACCATACACTAAATTTTTTCATCATAAAGGGGTACTTCGTGAACAATGTTAGGTTCTGAGTAATAGGGCCAATTTTTTTTTTTTTTTCTTCTAGACAACATTGATGCCCATATATACTTGACTACAATTTTGTTCCCTCTTTTCTTTTTTAGAGAATTAACACACAGGGAGTGTGATTTTCTCTTCTTCCAACAAGACACTGCAAAAGCTCATATGGCCAATCTTTCAATGACAACAATTGAAAATGTTGTCCGGTTGATAATGGAGGAAAGTTACCTTCGAAACGCGTCCCGGAAAAATATGTTGTAAGTGTTCAGTGTTATTAATTAACTCACCTTTTAAATTAAATTAATTACAACACTGTTTTCAAACTTCTATGAAAGGAAGATAATTGAAAATGTGTTTCAGGACAGAATTATTAGTAGAGATTTGTGGCTCCCTCAGGCCCCTGACCAAATCCTTTGTGATTTCTATCTCTGGGGTAACTTAAAACACAATGTGTATAAGACAAACATATACACCCTGGAAGAATTAAAACAAAATACCTCCCAGTAAATTGTGAGCATTTCTCAACGTGAACTACAGCGAGTGACAGTTTCCTAAAGAGGTGCCAAAAACGTATGGACAATGACGGTGGCCAGTTTCAGCTTCTCCTTTCATAAAGTTGGTAAGTAAAGTTAAATAAGGAAAATTGAAGCTATTAACAGTGAAGCAACAAGATTCTAAAGTAAGAACAAATTAGAAACTAAAAACTTCACTTATCTTAGTAATGTTGTTATTCTTTTGCTAACCCTGGGGTTTCAAGCTATGTCCAGCTCATTCTCAAAGCCATATAAACAAACTCGTTGCCAAGCTACAATCTTTTATTTTTTCTGAAAAACAATTACTCTTATTCAATTTTTATTTACCAATCTCTGAAAACAAAAATTTATAAATACAATCTATAGATGATAATTCGAAGTTCATGACACGGTTCCTGTTTTTTAAAATAAAAAGTTTTTCCCAAACCATTAAATCTATCGGATTACTTAATTGTTTTAGTAATTTAACCTCTGGATTAATTTCATGATTAAATGACCAAAAATGATCTGCCACAGCTGATTTATCAGTTTGTTTATATTTAATATTTCTAAAATGTTCTTTTATTCTGGTTTCTAGATGACGTTTAGTTTTACCAATATAAACTTTATCACAATCTGAACAGCTAAATTGATAAATGCCAGATTTTTTATAATTTGGTATTTTATCTTTTTTTGAAAAATTAAGTAAATTTTGTATATTAAATTTATTTTGAGGGACCAAATTTATTCCATATTCTTTAAAAATCCTTGTAAATTTTTTATTAGCCCATGGATGGTAAGTAAACTTTTTAAAAATACAATTATCTTTTATTTTTTTAAGGGTTGAAACTTCTTTGACAGCTTTTTGATACTTAAATTCTCCTATCCTTTTATGTATAAAATCTGTATTAAAACCATTAATTACTGCAGTGTTAATAATATGTTTATATTCTATGTCAAATTCATCTTTATTAAGGGGTATATTTATTAATCTATAAATTAAACTATTAAAAACAGCAAAGATGAAACCAGAATAAAAGAACATTTTAGAAATATTAAATATAAACAAACTGATAAATCAGCTGTGGCAGATCATTTTTGGTCATTTAATCATGAAATTAATCCAGAGGTTAAATTACTATAACAATTAAGTAATCCGATAGATTTAATGGTTTGGGAAAAACTTTTTATTTTAAAAAACAGGCACCGTGTCATGAACTTCGAATTACCATCTATAGATTGTATTTATAAATTTTTGTTTTCAGAGATTGGTAAATAAAAATTGAATAAGAGTAATTGTTTTTCAGAAAAAAATAAAAGATTGTAGCTTGGCAACGAGTTTGTTTATATGGCTTTGAGAATGAGCTGGACATAGCTTGAAACCCCAGGGTTAGCAAAAGAATAACAACATTACTAAGATAAGTGAAGTTTTTAGTTTCTAATTTGTTCTTACTTTAGAATTGGTAAGTAAAGTGTTTAAGAGTAGTTTTAAAAATGTTGTATGATTTCATCCACACTTTTCTGTGATAGCAGCAGACAGCAACGAGCGTCGAGGATGCAGACAGACAAAACACCACGCAGCGGTTCGTAAGTTTTTGCTGTCCCAGTACATAAACCATGTCACGGTTTATAGTCTGAAAATAAAAAATGTCAGCGTTAATCAAAGTTCGGATAAAGCTCAGATTCATGGAGTTAAATAAAGATCCAGAAACATTATTTGTTGTTAATAACAAAACCAATGAAATGAACACAATGAAATGTACAAATTGCAAGTACTGATTGCAAAGTGGAAACATTTACAAATGCTTTCTGGAAGAGATGTGGTCATTGAGGAGTTCATAATCCCTTGGACAGGAAAACTACTTGTTAGTCAGTATGGCATGAGTACTGTGGCAAACTATTCTACATTTTTACAGCAGAAGGTTGTGCCCACACTCTTCGGATTTATCATAACTTCAGCTTTCAGGCCTTGCTGAAACTGTTACTAGAAAAATGATGCATTATGCTCACTGGACTACTTCTACCTACCATAATTTAATTTTATATAGCATTTATGAATAGTTTCACAAAAGTTTATTTTATCTACTTGAAGTTTATTGAATGAATGTTTTCATAAATACTTCATTACGCATTTTGCTATAGGTACAAAAGGAACAGTAATAGTCAAATGTTAAAAAAACTGATCTTCATATAAAAGATAAGATAAATATAGCCCAACAAATCCCATTGAGCAAGGGCCTCCAACAGCTTATGGGGCTAGCTCAATGGAATTCACAGGGTGAGCTAGTTCCTGTGAAATTTCCTTTTGGAATTAATTGACATGATAATTTAAAAACACGTTAACTTCCATCTCTGTCTCTTGCCACTCTTGTCCAGTGATCAGCAATCACTTCACTCACTTCACTAAATTCTTGTGTCCATCTCTGACATGGCCATCCTCTGTTTCTTTTTCCCAATCTCAGATCCCACATCGTCATGGCTTAAGCCCACCTATTTTAAGGCATACTGGCCACGTGTCTTCCCCATCTCTATTTAAATGTTCTTGCACTTTCAACCGCCTCCTCCATTCCACTTCTTAGCTATTCGTTCCACACATTATCCAAGAGTCTATAATCTTTAATATCTTCCTCCATTTTCTGCTGACATAATTGAATCATCTCGATCTGGTTTTCTGTGTATGTGGAAGTCTGGCTACCATACAGAATTACTGGGATAACACGGGTTTATAGGGTTTCAAATTCCAATGCGGGGCTAATCGTTTTTTCCATTAATATGAATTTTAGACTCAAGAATTTGCATATCTTCTTCTTAATAGGCACTACAACTTCATTAACTGAACGTTTTGGCCTTCTCTACAATTTTCTTTCATTCAATGTGATTTTTTGTCAGGTTTACCCAATTTCTTATCCTCATATTTTTTAAATCTTGGTATATGTCATCACTCCATCTGTTCTTAGGTCTGCCCCTTTTTCTACATTCAAGAGGCTTCCACATGTATATTTTTTTAACTGTTCTCTCATCTGACATTCTATACAAATGTTCGAATCTAAGTCTCTGTGCTGTAATGAAATTAATTATTGTTTGTTTTTTTATTCTTTTATTTAAGTCTTCATTTCTCAGAGTCCTCCATTGTCCTCTGTCTTTAATTGGTCCAAAAATTCTCCTTAAAATCTTTCTTTCAAGTATTGATAACTTTTGCTTTTGTGATTCTTTCAATACCCAGAATTTGCATATACGGCTTGAAATTTCCTACTTTCTCCATGACATCATAAGAAACATCAGAATAGCGGTAGTACTTTAAAAAGATGACAAAATACAGAAAAATTTTTACTTGTAATGAAAGACAGCTATGAAATGGCTAATGCCACAAACAGGCATTTTAAATAAATTGTGTATTTTAAAGTGATCTATGCTTTTTGTGTAGAATGTTTTGTCTGTCTCTTATGGTTTACCAACTATACAAAGTCCCTTCTGAATGAAGAGGACTTCACAGGCTAGTACCAGAAAATTCTGATATACATTGATTTGTCATGTAAATATATGGTACCATAATCAAAATTATTAGAGCTACTTTTGAGAAAATAAAAAATATTGATAAGTTTTGCATGTAAAGGATATTTTGCATGTTTGGAAGATCCTGATCTATATATATATATATAATATAAAGACATTATTTAAAAAACATTTTTTTAGTTATATATTTATTGATATCAAAATTTTGGGTGAAATGTAGTACTTCCTCTGTCTACTAGGTGCATGGTAGAAAAAGTAAAAATGCGTGAGGCATAGGCTGATGCAAAAAATAAACTCTTCTCTGTATCACTACATAACTTTAAGATATGGGAAAACTCAAGCTGTCCCATTTAAATAGATTGCACCATAGGATAGCCACATTCTTTGTAATTAAACTGATCTAGCATGTGGCGATCCTCTAACCCCTCACACTCCGCAGTGCAAGGATAAACCCTAGTGCTCTGACAGCTGATTTTTGAATGAAGATGGAGAGCACTTTCGTACAATGATTCTACAGGTGGGCCAAAAGTCCCACACCATAGGGATATAATTTGTTATCCATTTCTTTTTTGGTAAATGTTGACAACTGAAGAGCCTGTGGAACTTATTCTCCTCTGTGGAAGAGAAGGATATTCACAAAGAGTTGTTGCAGTTGAATTTAATTGAAGGCATCCTAAACGAGAGCCAGTGTCGCACGGCACAGTTGGGAGACTGCTAGATAAATTCAGGAGTACTGGAAGTGTGAAAGATGCTTCATGATCTGGGCGCGCATGCACTTCAACAGAAATGGAAGAAGTGGTTTTAGCAAAAGTCCCATGAAATCAACTCACTGAACAAGCATGGAACTTGCTGTTCCTCGCACAACAATCCAGTGTGTCACCCATACAGGTTGCAGTTGTTTAACCATATGACAGAAGATGATCCAGATCATCGTATGGAAATGTGTGATGCAAAATGGATGATAATTGACTGTTTTAATCAACAGTAATGTTTTCAAGTGAAGCAAATTTTTATGTGAGTGATGAAGTTAGCAGACAAAATTTACGTTACCAGTTTGACAGTAATCCACATTGGTTTATTAGCAACAAAGAACAAGGAGATGCCCATGTAATGGTTTGGTGTGGTTTATGGAGAGACCATATATGAAAACCATCTTCGAGAGCGAACTGTAGCAGAGTGCCGTGCTGTCATACCAAACTTGGTGTCCAATGTTCTACAGAATATGGCAACCATTTAGAGACATGTTATGATTTGAATGGTTCTCATATTGAACATACAGTATAATCCCTATGTTGCGTGACTTTTGGCTGACCTGTGTATGATTTTAAAAGTGGTTTAAAATAGTCAAATGGCATTTAAGGAAATTCATGCAGCTTTACAGATTGGATTGCAAGCCATACATTATTTGGTGAAACAAGGTTTCCCTGCAGGTCATCCACCATATGGTAGAGGTCTGCATGGGCTTGGTCCAAGCTCTTGGCTCTGACCAGGCATGGCCCGGGCTTCAAAATTAAGAGGTACAAAATAATTTATTATACTTTTTGGTCACTGATGTCAAAATTCTTAAAATAGGACGATTATCACATCATTTCTTTGCAAGAAATTCTATATGATTATTCTGCTGACATGTTTCAGATAATCAATGGTGATGATGACGACGATGACGATCACAGAGACGATGATGACGATGATAATGATGATAATAATTGATAATGATAATAAATAACAATAAACTGCATAATAATGTTGTTCAAAACAAAACTATACAATCGCGCCTGGGCTGGGTGGTACACTATAACGTCTTCTCGGGCTTGGTTAAGGCTGGGCCAGGCCGAGCCGAACCTAAGAATGGTGCAGACCTTTACCATATGGGGAGCATTGTGAACCATCCGTCCAACAGATTAAAGAATATGAATGGTTTTAAATTGATTTTCAAATTCAGTATGATTTGAAAATACACGTAATGGTGTATGCAATACCTATTTATATAGTGTAAATTTAAACTTGTGTTTCCATTTATGCTTACTTCCTTTTGCCTTCTGACATAAGCAGTGTCCTGTTATTTCAGTCTCAAGATATAGCACATTTGGAATTTTACTAAACTCCATAGCATGTAATTGTTTTGCAAAGAGACATTGGCCTGAACCAAATGATACATATAGCTGGCCAGGACTGTGAAACTGCCTGCATCCTAAGAGGAACTACAAAAATGAAATAACCATGTTATCTCCTAGAGGTGGAAGTGGATTAACAATTATGGAGTTTACTTTTGACATCAGTAGTATTGAATGAAACATCTGATCCATTTTAATTTGCTTACTCTTTGTATAATTTCATATTACAGTAGAACTCCGCTAATTCGAACCCTGCAAATCCAAAATTCTGGATAATCCAAACACAAAATCCATCATTTAAAAAATAATAAAAGACTTATTTGTAGTGTAGAGAGAGCATTTTTAGTGTAGAACTCATTGAAACTACACAGTGTTGTTCCAATGTTTTTTCACTAGTTGTGCTGCAGAAGCTCTCAATATTCCCCCAATTTTTTTTCCAGTCACTGATAGTGACTTTCCCAACACCACATTTAATAGCCAATTGTATAGACTTTCCTGTTAAGTCACTTAAGCACTTCCCAAATTTCTTTTAATGTACTGAAACTATTCTTTTGTTTGGTTAACATCATAGTGCATGGTATAGCACAAACAAGCACCTTTTCTGTATTTATGAACAAAAGGCATAAATTACTGTAGATTGAGTACTAACGGTAGCAAAACAAACTGAACTACCTATGCACCACCACTATCGCATATGACCGGCTATGTCCACAGGTCAGAAGAATACATTGCTGTTATGTTGTGCATGGTAATCGCAATATTGTCACTTCCTCACATCGCTGCACTATGTTTTCTTGTAGTTGCTAATCCTACATGTAGCTGAATTTATATATATTTTTTGTTTTTTGGATAATCCGAACAGACCACACCTCTAATTAATTTGGATTAGGGGGGTTCTACTGTACGTTTATAGTAGTAGTGTATTATAATACTGAAGTATAGAACTGGTATAATTACATAATAAAGATGAGTCTTGTATATAAATGTATAGGTGTGTCAATAGCCTTACATATCAATACACAATAACTAAGCAATATATGTGACTGCAGGATATTTATAAAATAACTATACTTGGTGTGATTACATACATATAGATTCTGGCTTGTATTACAGCATATATAGATCCTGTCTGCATCTGAGTTTGTTGAACAGGTGGAAGAAAAATGAAGTAATCAGCATTTAAATACATTTATTTGCCAAGATAATACAATCTAATGTTTGTAAATGAAAGAAAAAGTCTGCTTATTCTCTTCAAATAGCAGAAAAAAATTGTACTGGAGGTGTCTGCAAGAAATGTATATAATTTAACTATTTTCAGGCACAAAGTATCATAAGCAGTTGACACAGACAAGTTGTCTAATATGATTTATAGGCAATACATTAGAGGTCTGTATGGGCTTAGGCCAAGTCCTCAGCATAAGCCCAGTCTGGGCTCAGGCCTAAGTTGAAAAATGTGTGTTGGGCTTGGGCTAGGTCCAGGCTTGAAAATTAAGAGAGAAAAAAAATTTATCATGTTTTTTGGTCACCGATGTTGAAGTGCCGAGAAAAGCACAATTATCATAGTATTTCTTTAGCAGGAATTCTATAGGATTATTCTGCTGACACGTTTCAAATGCTGCTACCGCAACTAGTCAAAACACAGAATGAGAAGGGTTAGCAACTCTATTTCTCACTACTCAGCTGCAATTCAATCCATTTGCTCATTCCATGTATAAAATCTAGCTCTCTACCTTGAACTCAAAGGGAGTCTGTTTCTTCTTTTTAGCACTAGCAATGCATTTTTCCTTGTGCTTTGTAAAGTGTAAATGCAGCATATCGTCTTTGCATATACAATTACTTACGGTTTGTTGTACTTATTCTGTTGCTGATGCTGTATATCTTACGTCATTCTTCTGACTTCTGTACCAGACATATTTCCTTACTGGGCCTGGTAGTACACTAGAATGTATTCTCAGGCTCAGGCTAGATTGAGGCCAGACCAGGCTGAACCTAAGAATGTCAGTCCGTGCTGACCTCTACAATACATATATTCATATATTACCAGTTTATAAACTTTGCCTCTGTAGCGCACCTGCTTCTGGCATGGATTCAATCCCCAATACTGACATGGCATTTTCCCCCTGCTGGGAAGTCTGGAAAGGGGTGCACTTAGCCTCATTAGGTCCCTGAGAGGCCAATTGAGGAGCTATCCTGATAGAAAGGTAGCATCCCTAAAAGGTCAAGTAGTCACCTTACGGCCGGGGGAGTTGGTATGCTGACTCCTGCCACCCCCAACCTGCACTCCTCTGTGGCCTTGGTTGTGGCTGGAGGATGCCACGACCAGGAAATGAGGGTAACCTCTGCACAGAGGAGATGCCCTAGAGATTATATTAGATATAGACTTTGTACTTGCTTTACCTAAATCATGTAAAATGTACTATCCCAAAAATTCACAGGTATAAGCACAAAGTATCAAACCATGAAGCTCCATATGTACTTAGAAAAAATGCATCGGTTTGATGCTAGCACTCCTGGTGACTAACTACTAGGTTCATATCAGTGATGATAAAATATAATTCAGTTATTGTGATTTTTTGAAAAAGAATCATCTGTCCTCTTTTTCTTACTGTTAAAGTGTGTGAAGCTTTACATGGCAAGGAGTTTTAGAAAGAGAAAGATACATTCACTCACCTTTTCCTTTATTTCAGGACTTACAGCAACTGGAAAATTCCTTCCATGTTGTCTGTAGAGTCAGTGGTGGAATGGACCTCCTCAGTTGACCTCGTCTTATCTTCACTGTCAAGAGTCACCCAAGAAAATAACCAACCTATTGATGATGTCATCCACTAATCCATCCCATTTCCAATAAAGTTCCTCTTTCTTCACATGCTCATATGCCTGATGCCAATTTTTGAGTGATAGGTTTATCAACACTGTGCTAAATAAATGCTTTATACCACTGGATTTGAAATGAGAAACTGCATTTGGGGATATAATTCTGTACCTTGGCTCAGATGAACTCAATTGCATTGAACTGAGGATGATATGCTGGCTGTCACACTACAGTACGCCCTTGAAGCTCCACGATTGTCTATTTCATACTTTTTACTCTGTCTTTCCTTTAATTTTGTAAGTTCATATAAGACTGCTTTTGGATCAAACCAGTTTGCATCTGCAATTTTTTAAAGGAAAGTTAGGTGCTTTGTTTAACCCTGTTGAATGATGTTTTGCATTATTCACAACTACAGTACTATTTTGGGAATATTTGGTAGGAGTTTGACAAATCAATCTCTAAATAAGGCAGTATCCATTTCTCATAGTAGCCCTTTGCAAATTTAGACTGTGAGAAGAAGAGAGCATTTAGAATAAAGCTATACTTTGTTCAGAGTCTTTTGAGACAGTGCAAAGTTGTATCTCCCCCTTCCACTGTCTCAAAAGACTGAACAAAGTTATACCAGAAAATTTTTCATTCACTACAATAAATCTGTTGTATTTTACTGAAGAACCTTTCAAGGCAAAACTCTGTCATACATCCACAACTTACTTCCTGCATGATTTATGTTGATGCATGTTTCATTGAGGTAGACTATTGATTGCCCATTGGCCTTCAATTGCTTTATTTTTCTTAAAAAATGGTATCTTTTAGCTGAAACTCCAGACCTCTCCATTAGAAACTTATTCCTGATTGCTGACATAACAAAGGTATAAACCTTTCAATATTTTACGCAAGGTAGCTGTAAAGTTATCAATGTCTGTTTTTTGTCAGGTTCTGTTTGATCATTTCTTCCCAGGGGTTTGCAACTTTTCTTCACTGACTTTCTTCTTCTTGTTGATCACTCTGCACACCAGCTATTGGGATATCCTTGTAGCAGACAGTTTGTCGCATTCATTTCTGTTACTTATACACCAGGAGAGCAAAAATCCTCCAAACTGGCTGTGCATTGTTTTGCATTCCATTTCCACGGTGCTTGTTGCCATCTGCTGCTATCATAGAAAGGTGCGGATGAAACCACACAGCATTTTTAAAGCTACTTTTAAAGGCTTTACTTACCAACTTTATGAAAGGAGATGCTGAAACTGGTCACTGTGGCTGTCCATATATTTTTGGTACTTCTTTAGGAAACTATCCATCACTAACTGTAGTTCATGTTGAGAAATGTTGGCAATTTCCTAACAGATATTTTGTTTTAATTATTCCAAAGTGTGTGTGTTTGTTTTGTACACTTTATCTTTTAAGTTATGCCAGAGATAGAAATTGCTGGGGGTTAGGTCAGGGAACCACAAATCTACTAATAATTCTGCCCTGAAACATGCTTTCAATTGTTCTCATCAAAAGATTGGCTATATGAGCTGTGCAGTCTTGTTTAAAAAAGACAAATCACACTCCCTGTTCGTTAATTCTCAAAAAAAATGGGGGAAGATTGTATTCACTTACGTATGGGCAACATCTGTTAACTTGAAAAAAGAGGCCCTGTAACTCAGAACCTAATATTGTGTGTGAAGTAAACCTTCATGATGAAAAACTAGTTTATGATGTTCCATTGGCAGAGAAAGGTTTCTCAGCTGTCCAAAAAAGCAATTGCTATCTCTGGGGTAACTTAAAACATAAAGTGTACAAGACAAACTCACACTTCCTGGAAGAATTAAAATAAAATATCTGTTAGGAAATTGCCAGCATTTCTCAATATGAACTATGGCAAGTGATGGATAGCTTCCTAAAGAAGTACCAAAAATATATGGACAGTCACAGTGACCAGTTTCAGCATCTCCTTTCATAAAGTTGGAAAGTAAAGCCTTTAAAAGTAGCTTTAAAAATGTTGTGTGGTTTCATCTGCACCTTTCTATGATAGCAGCAGATGGCAACGAGCACTAAGGAAACAGAATGCAAAACACTGCACAGCCTGTTTGGAGGGTTTTGCTCTCCTGATGTATCAGTAACAGAAATGACTGCACGAACTGTGTCTGCTACAAGGATATCCCAATAGATGGTGTGCAAGATGATCAACAAGAAGAAGAAAGCCGGTGAAGAAAAGCTGCAGTGTACTATTTCTGTTGAAAACTCTATTTCCTTCTCTTTTCTTTGCCATGTAGTCCAGTATGTTTTTATAATTGCTTTTAGCCTTCAGTTTAGGGTATCTTTTCCGAAGCTTGTCGTATGTGTTGAAACCCCTTATGTGATAATCATCGTATATGTTTTCTAGTGTGTTGTCCTCAAATGCCATGATGATACTTGCGACTTTAACCTTCTTGTCAGGAGAGGGTTGGAATTCACTTTCACTACTTCCATCACCTCTTCTTGAACTTCCGCTTGCAGTGAGTTGTTCGTCAGTATCATCACTAACATCATAATGTGTTATAGTTACAACAGTATCTGTTTCTAACCTATGCTCATATTTCTGCACTATAATAGATACCAGAAAACATGCAAATGATTCATGTTCTACACCAATACCATCTTCACAAAGAAGAGTTCTTCGTAACTTCATCTCAACCAATCGCAATACATTAGCAGGATTGATTATCAATCGCCAACTCATCTGATGCTTCACTACACAAATAACTTCACAAAATGCAACTTCAGATGCACACTGCACCTCCCTACTGGTCTTGACTGGTGTACCGGTAGGTCAATGTCCTATGAGGCATGGTACACTCATAGGCCTTTAACGGACGACTGCAGAGTTTTACAGATGAGCGAATATCACTAGTGCAATAAGGTACCTTTAAATTATCTCACATGATTTTGGTGTATATGTGTTTGTTCGAGCACAAGTACTTTCCTTATCAGTTGAAAAGACATGCTATAGTGTATAAGCTATGACCATGTGCTTAGGTTTGGTTTTTCTTTAGAAAACAAATTGTTTATGACTTTGAGTATGACTCCTGTAAGAACAAATTAAGCTGTCCACATGAAGGAAACATATACAAAAGCAAATATGGATTGACTTTGGGAAATACATGTGCTTTTTAACACTGCTTATCTGAGGAAATCTCAAGTAGGAGCAAAATACTAAGTGATACGCATCCACAAATACAGTTTTTAATATACAGAACATTTGTTTTTTGGCCTGACCTGCAGATGGACACCACTGTTAACATCATGTACTCATTGAGTATGTGACGCATGAGTCTTAGAATGAAAAACCCCCTGGTGTAGCAGACAGTGTGCAGAGCATGCATACATATGATCCAGGCTGTGTCATAAAATAAATGATGTGCACTTATACTCTGCGCCAATTAAGAAGGGGATTGACAGATGTTAAGCACGTGGCGGAAAAGCATTAATGAATGGGAGGGGATGGATGCATCTTAGCAGTTGCCATGGCAACAAAAAGAAGGATCAATTAGGGCTAAGACATTATAATGGCATTTCCATAGAAACGGTACACACAAGGACCTTGTTGCTGATATGTAACACTCATGTAACACATGATTAGCATGTGGCTCATGAACCCAGCAGTAACATAAACTGCTTATGTTATGTTCTGCTACCACTGCGTATAAACAAATGGTGCTGTAGCCCGAGCTTGCATCAGTTCACAGCATAAGTTAGAGATTGCCTGCTTGTAGAGAAGTGTGTTTACATCATTCTATATAGATGGTTATTTGCCTTGTATTTACAAGTGTCTGAGTCTGTGTATCTGTACGTATGTGAGCTTTTGCAATTTTGCTAACGCTTTTAATGTGTATTACAATGTTGAAAAATAATGACAAAGATAGTGCTGCCAAACAAAAAATTGAGCGTACTCACGAACCAAATAAAATTGTGTTTGGTAAAGGTATCCCAATTAAAGGACAAGTGCGGGAAATAGTATGCTCTGAAATAATATATAATTGCATATTCTATCCTTTGAATGCAGATTCAATATTTTATTGTTGTCTTTGCATACAAATATAAATAATACACACTCAACATTCCAGGTGCAATCCAATCTTCTTCGTACACAATCATATTGCACTCTCCATGTGGTCACAGTAACCAGCAATGAATAAGCAGCATCACCTCTCCCTTACTGCAAGCTGTCAATCCCTTTCTTAGTTGGCATTGACATTAAGAAAGATATAAAATATGAGGGAGAATCAAATGAAAACCACAATTAATTTTTTCCACTATATTAATGCGGGGATTATATTTGATTGTACATTATTTTTCTACACAGTACCCACTCCGTTCATTGCAGTTTTGCCATATGATAGGTAGTGCTTCGGTACTGTGTGAGAAAAAGTGTTCTGGTTGACTCCGTAGCCACTAATGCACTGCCGATTGGACGTTGCCATTCTTTGCTCACACGTTTCATCTCCATTTGAAAATGGTGCACCCAACATTCATCCCTGATGACAATGTGAGCTAGGAAATCCTCACCCTCCTCTTTGTAATGCTTCAGCAACTTTTGACATGCATCAACCTGATGGTCTTTCAGTTCCTGGGTCAGCTGCCGAGGAACCCACATGGCGCAGACACTTTTCTGTAGCAGAGTTCATCATGCACTATGTGTTGTGCTGAGCCAAAGCTCATATTCAGTAGGGAAGCCATTTTAGCCAGGGTGACATGCCAGTTTTCCTGAATAAGCTGATCTGCTGTGGCTGTGGACTCCTCTGTCACAACTCGATGAGCCTGACCTGGACAGGGAGCATCAGCCAATAAAGTCGTACCTCCTGCAAATTTCTGGTGCCAGTTGTAGACTTGCCGTTGTGACAGACAGGCATCCCCATACTGCATCCACATTCTCTGACAAATATCAACCGGTTTCACACCTTCACTCCATAAAAATCCAATAACTCCATGCTGCTCCTGCTTGGTACAACTGTGTAGTGGTGCCACCATTCTGAATCAGCTGTTACTCATCTCCAATCCAACCTACCCACACTACCTCATACTACCAGCTCAGAAAGATGACAAGGACTGCATCTACAAATTTCCAAATGCCTGAAAGGAAAGAAAAACAAGAATTTTAATGACACGAGTGGTAGAACTGGAACTTAAAAATTCAATGCCACAACTGGGATTTGAATCACAGACCTTCCACTTACCGGGCGGCTGCTCTACCACTGAGCTATTGTGACAAACTGCCAGAATGGCATTAAATTCTCAAACCAGTTCGTATTTCTCCTGGTAAACCACAAAGGCAGTCTCACATCAGAGACAAATTACCGCAATGGTGACTTACTATTTTAAGTACTTTATGTCCCAGGATTAAATAACCTTCAGATGTTATTTATGTTGGCATAAATAAATAATAATTTTAATGATACTTTTGCTGTTTTCATTTGATCCTCCCTTGTATAAACGTAATTCGGTGTTTGTTATTGAATGGAAAGGAAACCATCTTACCAACATTCTAACAGTGAACTGAAGTACTTAATATTGTTTTGATTCAGCTTAATAAATGACACTTGTAAATGCCTCCTGTACATATAGCAAGCATTAAAAAGAGTATTTTTAAGCATGTACTTTTGTATTGTACTTTAATAGTGACACCAAATGACATTCAGATGTTAACAATAACATGTTTGTATCACTATACTGTGTATGTCAATGTATAAAATATAACTACATATATTTATTTTTTGAAACAACTGTGTTAACTGTGCCAGTGTACTAAACTATATTTATGAACAGCAGTCTTACTTAAACATGCCAGTATGTTTGGATACTAAGTGAACTGAAATAATGCATTGTAGAATTTGGCATAAAAAATTGTAATGCTGTCAGTAGAAAAATAAATTATTTTTAAAAGCATTTATGTAGTTATTTTTTAGTGAAAATTTTCACTCACAGAAGCCCTGAATATAAAAAGAAGATAGTTTGTTACTTGCATGAATACAAATTAATTGAGTACCAAAGCGTATACATGTTGGGCTACACATGAACTTGGGCCCTAGCCCCTCTGTCATGTGGCAGCCCTCTGCGATTCTCTACATATAATTTTTGACTTATGCTGCTTATTCTTTAACAACAGTTAATTAATCTTGTTGAAACCTGTCTTTTAACTTTCGTCTTCTTGATTCTGTTATTTTCACCAAATTCTCTTATAGTTTCTTTTCCCTGAAATCATTACTATTTTAGGTTACCCCTTACATCCTAAAATATATTTTCCCTAAACTACTGTTTACATGGAAAATTTTTCGAAAATATTTATTTTCTTGAAAATGGCTCTAACAATTTTGATTAAAATGCCATATGTTTGAGATATTTTTATGACAAATGAAATGTATATCTCAAATTTTCTGGCTATAGTCCCTGTAGTCGTATTTACTCTGGATGACTTTTGCATAACTGATAAACCATAAGAGATAGACCAAATCTTACTGTAGAAGAAATGTGGATCTTGTTAAAATACACAACTTATGTCTAAATAATCTTTTTTGTAGAGTGAACCATTTCAGAGATATGCCTTGTTATTTGTGTGAGTTTTGGAGAACTTATACTTCTGTCAAATATAACATCATTATTCATTTTTTTATGTTAACTGTGCAAAGAGAACGGAATTTGAAAGCATTAAAAGATTTTACTATTGCTCAAAGCCTACTTTATTCTCATATTCCTCTTGCTCCTACAAGGAAATAAGCAAAGGAAGTAAGCAATAAGATAATTTCTGCAAATGTTTATCTCAACTAACACAAAGAAGATATAGGAATTACAGTTTGTAAGAATGACTCATGGCTTTCTCTACTCTCACATCTATTTTTATTTATAAATCTGCTTTATATTACAAAAAATATCCTGAATCATTTATTTTAAATACAGACATACACAACTACGACACCACAAATAAAAGTAATATACATATAGCGCATTATAGGACATCTAAATTTACAAAGTCACCATTATGCTCCATAAGTAACGTAAATAATTTGCCAAAAGAAATAATGTGCATCAAATCTTTAAACAGCTTTAAAACTTGTTTAAAGTATTATCTTATAAACAAATGTTTTTATTCCATACATGAATTTTATAATTAAGTGTATCTTCTTTCTACTGGTGTGTCCATCTGTACATTGTATGGCAGTGACAAAATAAACTTACTTACTAACCTTACTAACTCTTACTAACTCTTACTAACCATTCTTACAAATTCTTGTTCCTTTATCTTCTTTGTGTTAGTTGAGATTTGCAGTAATTATCTTGTTCCTCACTTTCTTGTAGGTTAAGGAGAACATATGCATCAGAATTGCCTGACTCTGCCTCTAATCTATATACAGTAAACTCTCAGTTTAGCACACCTCTCTTCAAAGGACTTCAGATTTAATGGACTAAATTTGACATTGGTTATAAAATAAATTTAAATGAAATTTAGAAGATCTGCAATGATTAAATTGTGGCATTTCGCTGTTTGCCTGACCGAGAAGGCTAGGGACGCTCTAACCACTGGCTACGAACTGGCTTGAGAATTTAATGCCATTCTGGCAGTTTGTCACAATAGCGCAGTGGTTAGAGCGTCCGCCCGGCAAGCGGAAGGTCTGTGGTTCAAATCCCAGCTGTGGCATTGAATTTTTAAGTTCCAGTTCTACCTCTTAAACTTTGCCCACACGGCTTGTGTGTTTAAAAACACCAACAGTAAGTTTGTTGGCATAAATAAATAATAATTACCATGTGAAGGTTATTTAATCCTAGGATATAAAGTACTTACAATAGTAAGTCACCATTGGGGTAATTGTTTCTGATGTGAGACTGCCTCTTTGTGGTTTACCAGGAGAAATACGAACTGGCTTGAGAATTTAATGCCATTCTGGCAGTTTGTCACAATAGCTCAGTGGTTAGAGTGTCCGCCCGGCAAGCGGAAGGTCTGTGGTTCAAATCCCAGTTGTGGCATTGAATTTTTAAGTTCCAGTTCTACCTCTTAAACCTATAGGAGTTTTCATGTTGTGAAGGCACAATGGCTCTTATGGAGAATTAGCGTGGCATTGCCACGTATGTTGCACTGCCGCAATGACCATGGTTTTGCTAGTTGGTTCCTGAACCACTGTTCAAATCTATCGCTATCCATTTCATCATGATAATCAGCAGAACCTTTTTTTGCCAAGAAAACAAGTTTTGCACTCTGCACAAATCGTACCATCGGCATGCAATATTATAAGTCCTGGTCTGTGAGTATTAGGTGACTTAGACCAGTGGATGACCCGGCCAAAAGTGCTTCTTTAGGAGCTTTTATAGTTCTATCCTTCCCTACTTTTGATACAGTGTGTCCTACAACTTTCATCAAGGTATACGATTTTCCTTCTCCTTTTCCTGAATTGTTTTATTTTCTGTAAATAGGAATGGTGCCACACTATAATATCATTTCTCTCAATCATAAGCAATTTATTTCCTCTCTTTTGAAAATCAAATCCCATTTTCTTCACCAAGTGATAAAAGGTTGAATATTTAAAATTTGGCAAGTCCTCATCCTCATTTTTCAACATGGTTAGAAATGTAGGAGGAATACTTTGAAATAGAAGCATTCAAAATGATTATATTTTACCTCCCTACTGGTTTTGTATGTATGCCGCAGTGTAGTGATGGGACCCTTTTCACAATCTTTTTTTAATCTAAAAAATGTATGCCTACTCACGCCAGTCGCCTTATGAAGTTCACTAACAATGTACGAGTCACTTTTCTTTAAATAATCATACACTCTAAGCATTGATTTTTGCTTGTCACTTTTAATAATTTTGCCCTTTTTTCTGCGGACAATTGCACACTGATCAGTTAACTGCAATGCACACGATTACCAGAGAACTAGTAAAACTCGTTTGCACCTAAGATGCCATAAAACCTATAGAGAGCCTCCACTGAAGTACAATCCCTTATCAGCTCTTCGACTGTCATACCACATCTGGTTTTCATCATCTCCAAGACACAAGGACCAGGTTGGCAGTATGCATTGCAAACATTTGCCTTTAAATGGTGATTTATGGATGCCTTGGTACTGGAGATGTTCTATATGTATATAAAAATAATTTTGCTTTTTCCTCGGCAACTTTGTCACTGGAAGTTTTTATGTGGACTTACAGAACGAGAATTAGCCAGTGATGACATTTTCCATTGTACAAACGAAGAATCCTAACACTTTGTTTTAAACTTAATCTTTTTAAAAAAATATGGTTAAACACATTGATATGATCTGAATACCAATGTGGCCTATAAAAGGCAGCAAATAATTCTGACTTTTTTCATTGCAATTATTTCGGTTTAAAGCCATGTTTAGATGTTCTGAGCAAGAAAGATGTTAAAAAATCTGCTTTAAGCAAAATTTTAGATTTTATTATTTTAAAAAATGTACAATCATATAAAAGGTTTATCATGCGTACCAATAGTATTCGACATACTTCACACTGAAGTGCATGTTTATACTTTATCTTTGCATTTGAAAATACGCACATTTCACAACGGCGCACTTGGTTCTTCCATAAGAAAAGCATGGTCTATAAGAGCCTGTTGTGCCTTCATGACATGAAAATTCCTATAGTTCAGAGATTGAACACTGCAACAGAAGTGTGCAAATTTTAGGCTTCTTTGTGTAACAGATTTTGAAAATATAATTTCCAATTATTCATATTCAAAATCTACAATCCATTTTCAGAAAATTAAGATTTTAGGCTTCAGTGCACACAACATGAGACACTAATATCACCACTGCAGTGGAAATGATTTCTGTAGTAGAACTATATGTAGTACATTTTTAACAATTAGTGAAAATATCATATTTTTTATAATATAAAATGGTAAAAATAAGTTAAGATTTTGTAACACAATCCTTGTCAGAATGAAACGCTCAGAGAAGATTTAAGAAGAGTAACATTAAAGCAAAGGAACAAAGCTTTATAATGGATATGTGGCTTTAACATTATTGTTATATGCATTGGGATAACTTCTATTCTTCCATTGTATTACTTCAGCTGTTTAGTCAGGGATGGAAGCAAAGTGAAACAATGTCTGAAGACAGGAAACCCCAGTAAAAAATAAAGTCACATGATATAGCACAAAAACCAATAAATTTATGGATTAAGATCACATAAAATACAGATGTTTCAAGAGACATGAAATTGTAGCCATTAATAGAGAAATGGTGTGACGTAGAAAGATTAATGTTTACTATATAAGTATCAGCACAATTCGACCCAAGCCCAGCTTCTATCAGATTTTCCTGTACCTTCGAGGACCTTCAGTGCAAGAACTTGGCACACAAAATTGTCTCATTTTAAGTTAACCCTAGAGCAGGTGCACTGGTGTATTTTATACACCACATTTGCATTTTGCGCCCTACGGATAAATTCCTTAACGTATCAGTACATTGTTGTCAGTACCTTTCATGTCATTGTTTAGCTTCCGTTTAGTTGTGTCAGAGTGATTGTAGCATTAACAACTCAAAGGCAATGACAAGTTATTCTTGGAACTACACCAGCAGTGTATTTTATACACCGCGCGCCCGGTCATGTAAGTATTATTTCACTTGTCAACCTAATCTGTTGTACTTTTACACAAAGTGGCTGCATAACGAATTATGTGTTTTAGAGAGGGCCATTATTATAGTGCATTATTAGCATGGAACCTTTTAGAGGAGCTCGCTGAAGAAGATGACTGGGGATATTGATGATCTGTTTTCTGACGGAGAGGATGAAGTAATATTATCCAGTGATCATGATACTAACTCTGAAATTGAAAATGATGCAAAGTTGTATTCCTTTGATAGTAAAGCTGGTGTTTTCATTGGTAGGGACAAAAAAAACAAAATGGATGAAAACTGAGGTGCATAGAAAAACATCCCGTGCACCAGCAAAAAATATTATCAAGATCTTTCCAGGCCCTAAAATGGTAGCACAAGGGATTGTAGAGGAAATTGAATCATTCCATAAAATAATCAATATTGATATGATAGATGAAATTGTGCGTTTTACAAATTTATTCATTCAAAGAAAGAGGCTAGAAGAAAGTTATTCTAGGGAACGAGATGCTAAGCTGACAGACAGAAATGAAATTTGTTCAGTGTTAGGTACTCTGTATTTGATTGGCCTCAAAGGTGGAAACCACACAAATGCATTGGAACTTTGGTCAATAGATGGAACAGGAATGATTATTTTGAGATCTTGCATGAGTTACAAGAGATTTCTATTCCTTCTTAGATGTATCAGATTTGACGATAAAGATACAAGGGATATAAGATGCAAAACAGATAGGTTAGCAACAATTAGGAGCTTTCTGGATACATTTGTAAAAAACTGCATGGGTAGTTACAGTCTTGGGGAATTTGTTACCATTGACGAGAAACTAGAAGCATTCAGAGGACGTTGTAGCTTCATACAATATATTCCCAACAAACCAGCAAAATATGGCATCAAAACATTTGCCTTGTGTGATGCTAAGTCATTCTACACTGCTTCGTTGGAAGTGTATTGTGGCAAAAAAGCCTGAAGGACCATTTAGTGTTTCTAATAAGCCATTTGATATTGTGTGTAGACTAACGGAGCCAATAAAGGGAACAAATAGAAATTTGACAGTAGATAATTAGTATAGTACCTATCCACTGGCTCTACGCCTGCTGCAAAATAAAATCACTTGTATAGGAACCATGAAAAAGAATAAATGTGTGTATTAACATGTATGAAACTGATGTTAGGCATTAGATAACATATTACTTACAATCAGTTTAATTATGTAATGTTGTTGTTGTTGTTGTTGTTTTCTAGTGCCTTGCATCTGGCAATGAAGCCATTAGCATTCGTGCTTTCCAATACTTTTGAACTGTAGTTTCTTCTGATCTTAATGCTTCACAGGTCTTCAAGTGGTCTTCGTTCATTTCTGCTGGATCGTTACACAGGACACATATTGGTGAGGCTGAGATACCTATTCTGTAGAGATGACTTGCCAAGCAGTCATGATTTGTCAATAGTCGGAAGGCTGCAACAGCTGTTTTCCTTGGTCTCTGGGGGATTATATCTGGGTTGGAAAGTAGTGTAATCCATTTTTTATCTTTGGCATTTGTTTCTATTTCTTGTAGATATGAATGACAAAAATTTTTTATGATCAAGCGTTTTATTGAGGAATATGAGAAATTGAATTTAGACTTTTGTTTTATTGTTGTGCCTTTCTTTGCAAGTGAGTCTGCAGCTTCGTTCCCCATGACTCCACAGTGTGCTGGAATCCATTGGAGATGAACAGTCTTATTAACTTTTGGGAGTTGTGTTAACATTTTGTGGCATTCTCTAATTTTTGTTGACTTCTTTGTAGTATTTGAACATATTCCCTGAATTGCAGCTTTAGAATCTGAAAGAATTACTGCCTTGTTAAATTTATTTAAGGGAAGATTTAATAATTGTCGGAGAGCAATGTATATAGCCTCTATTTCTCCATCATAATTTGTTTTGTCTCTGCCAACAGAATGATAAAAGGAAAAATGTGAACACGTAACTCCAGCTCCAGTAAGGTTTTCCTTGGAGGATCCATCAGTATATATGTGCAGCCATTCTTCTGTGGGATACCTAGTATTGATTGTTTCCAGAGCTAGAAGTTTTTGTATTTCTTTTGGTGTGCCTGATTTACTTATTTCCTCTATTAATTCCAAATTGAAGGTAGGTTGCAATAATTCCAATGGATTTTCTCTTATAAGTAGATTTTCTCTGGTGTTAGGAATGTTCAATTTAGATTTAATCCGTGTTACCTTTTCTAGGAAAGTACTATGAGTTTTAAGGATTGAATGGGGGAGGTTCTCTTCTTTCCATTTAGAGGTTGGCAGTCGTAACATTTTCTCGTGTTGGAGCAATGCTTGTTCTTCTATTCTTGTTGTTATTGATGGGGTCCGTGTTAAGGCAAGCATGGCATCAATAGGTGTGGATTTAACTGCTCCAGTGATTAGGCGAAGAGCCTGATTTTGTATTTGTTCAAGTTTATTGATGTTAGCATTTGCTGCTGTTATTAAAGCTTCAGAACAGTACAAGAGGTTTGGTTTAATATACATTTTGTATGTTGTGTTAAGGACTCTCCTTGAGCAGCCCCATTTAGCACCAGCTAACCTTTTCAGGATTTGCAATTTCTTTTCAACCTTTTCTGAGATGTTTGTTATATGTTTTTTCCAACTTAGCTTTCTGTCGAAAGTGATGCCTAAGTATTTGGCATCATCAACTGCTTTGAGTGGTTTACCATTATAATTTATGCTAACATTAACTGGTTTGTATTTTAGTGTAAATAATTCATAATTTGTTTTTTCCACATTGATAGTCATGAGGTTTTTGGAGCTCCATTCATGTACTTTGTTTAGGGCTGTTTCTATTCTGTCTTTAATTAATTCAGGTTTTTTTGAAGAGCCTGAAGTCCAAATGACTACATCGTCAGCAAATAAAGCAATTTTGGTTTCTAAAGTTTTTATTATTGATGGAAGGTCATTTATATATATGTTAAAGAGTGTTGTGCTCAGAACTGCACCTTGTGGAAGTCCTCGGTGTGTTTGTTTATATTTGGAAATGTATGTATTATATTTTGTGGCACAAAATCTTTGTGAAATAAACTGAGTTATCCACTTAAGCATGTTACTTTTCACACCTATTGATTGCAACTTCTCAACTAATTTATTTCTCCAGAATGAGTCATATGCTGATTTAAAATCAATGAATACTGCCAAGGTATCCTCCTTTCTATTGGAAGCTTCCTTGATGTCTTGGCTTAGTAGGAGTACATTTTCACTTGTACTATGATTCTGTCTGAAGCCGGTCTGTGAACTATTAATTAAGTTGTAATATTCTAGAAACCAGTTAAGCCTAGATGCCACCATTCTTTCCATCACTTTTGCAATAACACTGGTCAAAGATATTGGTCTGAAACTATTAATATTGTTTGAGGGTTTGTTTTTCTTTAAAATCGGGATGATAATGGCTTTTTTCCAGTCGGAAGGTACAGTCAGTCTCCAACACGTGTTATACAGTTTAAGTAGGATTTCTTTTCCTTTCCTGCCAAGGTGTTTAATAAACTCTGGGTGGATCTTGTCAGGTCCAGGAGATTTTTTGTTCTGTAATTGTTCTATTGCTAAATCCAGTTCTGTTTCATTAAAATCCTGAATAAAAATATCATTTCGTATACCTTTTGGCTTACTAGTTTCTCTGATAGTTTTTTGGATAGCCTTATCTTGTTTTTTATACGCTTGGGGTATTCTTTGTGACTGAGCATAAAACTTGTTAAGGGATTCTGCTATTTCCCTATCTGTAGTTAAGCTTTCGTTATTATATTTTAATGGTTCAGTTGTATTTTTTGATAATTTTGTTTTATTAAGGAATTTGTATATTTTATTTCCATCTTTCCTATAGTCCATATGTTCTACAAAATTTGTGAAACTGGCCCTTTTTGCTGTAATTAATTCTTTCTTAAAAATGGCTGCTTTTCTTCTCCAGTTTTGTACATCTTCTGGACACTTGGTTCTTTCGGCTTTGACTCTTGCTATATTTCTTTCGTGTTTTAACTTAGCTAAAGATGGAGACCAAAAGTAGCTATATTTCTTTAACTTTCCTTTGGGGATATGTGTTTTGGCTGCTGTCAATAATATTTCACAAATTTTTTTATTCATTTCATCTGTTGACTTGAACTCTGATTCTAACAGTATATTACACTTCCCTTCTATCTCATTTTGGAAACTGGACCAATCTGCTTTTTTAAAATTCCAAGAAGTTTTAACTTTTGGTTTGTTACTTTTATTTATTAGACCTCTTATTGAGTTTATGGTGATTCTGTGGCCTGAACCTGGGTCTTCTATTATTTCTCTTTTTGTATTGTCAATTATGTCAGATGACACCATCAGAAGGTCAAGATTTGTACCCGAACCATTATAATGAAGGTAAGTGGGTGGATCATTTGGATTAAATATTAATTCCATTGTTGACGAGTTTAATAGGTCTTCTATGACTCTTCCTGCTGAATTTATATCTCTGTAGCCCCACCTAGGGGAGTGTGCATTAAAATCACCTATTAAAATACTTTTGGGTTCTATGGGAATAGAATTTAGATGTAGTGTATTGTCTGGAGGATTGTAGATACTGTAAATTCTATAGTGGTAGTTACTTTTCCATACTTCAATTTTAACTATTTCTGATTTATCTTGTTCTTCCATTGTTTTTTTGATTTGGATAATAGCTTTCATATTTCTTTTAATTCCTGTAAGAATACCACTTGCTATTTGACGAGCCTTTGGAAGTATATGTGTAGTGTACTGATCCATTTCAAAGTATATTTCCTGTTCTTGTGATATATTGGCTTCTTGTACTGTGAAGACATCTATATCTTGGTCTTTTAATATTTTCATTAGATCTTGTTTTTTAGGCTGGGACATGCCTCCTGCATTCCATTGTAGAATTCTTAAAGTATTGGAATTGTTGTGATGAAATTTGCCTAAAGATGTCCCCACCCGGAGATCCGATTGGGGGACAGTTTTAACTCCGGAATGTTTATCTTTAGGACTCATATTCATGTATGTGGCTTTCATGTAACTGTTTTCTTAACGGGCACCAGTTTTACAATGTGGCAGTTACATCACCCGACTTAAACCCCCATTTTGCAAGGGGGACCACACCTATCGTTGGTCAACGGGTCCATCAGACCTAGCCGGGAGGACTAAATAGATGATATTTAGATCCACCGACCTTCCCCTCATGTGCCTCTGAGGGATGCTGTTGTGCTGTGATAGGCCAGCACATATGTAAATGACATTTCCTCCATTTTAGATGAAACAGTTATACCGCTGTGATTCGGTCCCCAGAGCCTCATCTGTTAAAAGCAGGGTGCAGCACGGGCAGGATGAGGATGGGAATTGGGTAGGAGAGGCTATAGGAGGCGCATCACTACCCCTTACTACCCCAATGTTAATGTTAATTAGCGCAATAAACAGTAAATGAATAGCACCAAATGGAATGTAGTGTACTGTGTACAAAATACACCACCTGCCTGCTCCTGTATCATAACTGAGCGTGCCTGCTCTAGGGTTAATTATTAAACAGATCATTTAAACTTCAACAAAGTTTTGTGTATAGATTTACATGTGTGACAGTTTGCAGTAAATATATGTAACAGGAAGTTCTTTATCAAATATGTTAAGTACAGGAGTGTACAAATAAGTGCTTAATGTTGCTTTAGGGGCTCAGTTGGTTAGTTGCTGGCCTACTGATCCCAAAGTCGCAAATTCAAACCTGGCCCAGACTGATGGCTTTCAAGTGTGCTTAAAAGCAACAGCCCCATGTCAGTAGATTTACTGGCATGAAAAAGAACTCCTGCAGAACAAAATTCCAACCTGCAAGCAGCGTGTATATGATCCTGGCAATTGACAGTATTATTAACAAACAAATTAGTGTTTAATAAGCAAGGAGCTTAATCTGACAATTTATCGTGAACAGTGGCAAATGTTGGATCTAAAAATATACTATTATAGGTGAATCAAAATTATTGCTTCTATTCAAGATGTTCTCGGGCTTCTAGTCAGTTGTAGTGATGCAGAGCCATCGAGGTTTCGGGAGTGTACATCTCTCCCATCATCAGAATGATGAATGACTAGCAAGAGCGAGGGGACCAGTATTATTGCTTCTGTTTACAACACACAAACTGGGTTGATTGTGTCGCATATTCTTACCAGAATATACCCACACTCAACCCAAATTTGTCTAAAAGGAACTAAAATCCCATCAGGTAGCAGAGAATGTTGCTAACAAAGGGTAGGAGGCTGTGATTGTCTTCTTTTTTTTTTTTTCTTTGGTAGTGTTTAATGCCTGCTTGTACTGCCTGTGGCATTGCAGGCGGTGACATTGATGATACATGGAATGAAGATGGAGCACCAGTGGAATGAGATGGCAGGGGAAACTTGGAGGTAACCCCCTGCACTACTTTGTCCACCACAAATCCCACATACGGTCACCAGGATCGAACCCAGGCTGCCTTGGTGGGAGGCAGTGGTAGCTTTATAACTGTCTCAGTAAACACAAAATGTTTGAAAGCATAAGCTTTAACCCATTTAAATTATGCATATATACTCTTTCCCCTTTCTGACAAAATTCATGCTCAAACTTCATAGAAGTTGATTAAGTCTACTTTCAAAAACTACGTTAACAATTCACAGTCACTTAGTATGAAAACGCGACAAACAGTAAAACTGCACTTTTGTTTGCCAATTCCTTCCACTCTCACAGATTCAGCATCTCAGCCAAGGCCAGCTGCCCTTCCTATCCCCTGCTATCTGGCTACCTGTTTAAGAGTTTGGTGTGGAATTAATTTATTTTGTTGTTCAACGACACTGTCAATTGCCAGGATCACATCAGCGTTGCCAGTGTGCCGGAATTTTGTCCCGCAGGAGTTCTTTTACATGCCAGTAAATCTACTGACATGGAGCTGTCGTTTTTAAGCACACTTAAAAACAATCGTCTGGGTCAGTTTTGAGCCCACGATCTTGGGATCAGTAGGCCAACGTCTAACCAACTGGGTCACCCAGACCAACAAAATTAGTTCAACACGCTCAACACACATTATCAGACTGATTTTGTAAAAGCAAAATAATGGAGACCAACTGAGATAACATTCTGATACCATTTATAATTGGCTGATGTACGAGCTGGCAATATTATAAGTTTACGTGTAGTGTGGGCTTAAGAATAGTAAATAAATGCTAGAACAGTTTCAATGGTACTTGGCCTCAAAGGTATGTTATCATTTATAGTGTAATTTTATGTTTCTCATAACTTTTCAGGGAACTTTTACTCTTCATTATACCTAAAAGAGCTAACAACCACATTCTTAACGATTGCCTTTTTCAATACCGTAAAGGTGGTTACATCTTGATTCACTGTGCCAGGCACAGTAGCATAGTTTTAGAGGACTATGAATATTTTTTCCCATTTTTGTGGAATATAGTGCTAGATCCTTATATCAGAGCACCAAAATCCTTAATTTTACCAAAACTAGGCTTAATTTTCTTCCTTTAATCATCTATATTAGTTGTGGCGATAACATAGCTTTTCCCTTCTGGATGTAAAGACTCATACATGATAAATTTTGCCACAGCTGATGTAAAGAAATTATTCAGAACAATTCTGAAAACGAACAAATGTAAATCTACAAATAAAACAAATATCTTAGACACTATAAGCTTCACTTATCTTAGTATTTGCTGCAAGTTCTTGAGAGGCACCGTTGATGTGATAGATATATCATGAAACTGCAGTTTCCATATAATTTCAGGAATCTGCAGCAAATACTAAGATAAGTGAAGTTTATAGTCTAAGATATTTGTTTTTATTTGTAGATTTGTATTGCTTCACTGTTAATAGCGTCAGTTTTTCATTAAAGAAATTTAAATTTGCTATATCTGTAATAATTCTTCTCATGCCAGCTATCTTGTTTTATTTTTCTTTCCTTCTTCAATAATTGAACTTATAGTATACTAGCAATATTTTCCAAGCATCATGCATTCTGGTTTAAAATAAGCAGTTACTAAAATGTTTACTTTCTTTTCTTAAGAATTTTTTGTATAGTAAATTCTACAAACTTCCTGTCTTTGGAGTTACTGATACAGAGGAAAACAGGTTTAACTGCAAAGAATTACAGAACTTGATAACTTCCAAACATCCTAGTACTCAGTACAACACAAGCAGCACTTAATAATCAACTACTGGGCGGGGATAATTCTGTCGATCTTGTCCTCAAGATGTCACTTCTCTGAGCAAAAGTCTTTGCACTTTGCATGCCAATACTACTTCCTGCTTTCCATGAAATCGACACAACTAAGGGTATAGACAGGAATAAAATGTTTAGAAATTCATGTTTTTTACACATATTTTTATGAAATTTCAACTGCAGGCGATGAAGTTGATCTTGACATTTTTTGTGTTAATCTCAAGCTAGAAGTAAAATAAAGATTCCAGCTACTGAAGTTGAATTTTATATCACTGGAATGTTGATAAATGCCACACATACTTAATACAAAATGGTATTTAATTTAAAATACTATCAATAATAAAAACAATATTAAAATTATGAATAAAATTTCGTAGGATTAGACTCATTAAATTAAACTTTGTGCTATATCCACATCAGAGAGCTCACAATTTATGTCAAAGAATTCAGTTACTACAGATCCCTTTTATTGAATTTAATCCAATTTGCAAAAATATTTTGCAAATATCAAGAAATCTCATGTGCTTATACTTCACTAAAAGCATTTAATTCAGAACTAATCAACAAAAATTAAAATTGTCATTATTGTAAATAAAGAACACTATTTGAGAAAAATTGCTAACCATTAGAGAATTTGAAAAACTTTCAATTTAGCTGAATGATTGGAAGCTTTAGAATAATGAAGTTAATCACATTGAGGGTCTGTTTACACTATACTTCACTTACTTTCAAATTGTGTGCCTTTTGTTATGAATAAATGCTTGGGTTCTATCTTGAAGTTGAAATCATGAACTCAAGCGTTAACAATGAGAAAGGAATTGTCTATATTAAAATGTTGTTAGCTAATGCTGGATTTCTGACAATGAAGTCATTAATCCTCTTACTCTCCAATATTTCATAAATATTGAGGAGACTTAGCAGTAAATGTAACCGCTTTTTAGAGAGCACCATATTTTTATGTTTTGGTGGTCACATCGCTCTCTCACAACCCCCAGAATGTCTGGAGGACCACACCTGTCGTTGGTTTACGGGTCTCACCGACCTGACCGGGAGAATTATCAAAATAAATTCACCGACCATATCCTCTGTGTTTAAATTCTTCCAGGGTGTGTGGGCTTGTCTTGTACACTTTGTTTTAAGTTACCCCAAAGATAGAAATCTCAGGGGGATAGATTGGGGGACCAAGGCCACTAATCTCTACTAATAATTCTGTATTGAAATACTTTCAATTATCTTCCTTTCAATTGTTCTCATAGAAAGACTGGCCATATGAACTGTTGAAGAGTCTTGTTGAAAAACAGCAACATCATATTCCCTGTCTGTTAATTCTGTAAAAAAGAAAAGGGGCAAAATTGTTTACATGTATGTACAGGCATCAACTGTTGACAAAAAAAATTGTCCCTGTAACTCAGAATCTAACATTGTTCCTGAAGTATCCTTTGAAAGAGTATTTTAAACTCATCGAAATTATACAGGATGGAAGTGAAATGTGTCAGACTTTAACAGTAAAGTTCTCTTATTGTAGAAAGAAAGTCGAACACAAAAAAGCTGGAAAGTTATAATTTCTAGAAAAAAATACTTTTATCCAAAACATTTATCATCAACTGGCAGAATTATTATTGATTAAAGGTTACTTTGTGGCTATATTCACAGAAAATTGAATAAACAACAATTGTTTTCTTTGGTGTATTTTAATTGATTCAACGGTTCTTGTGTTCTGGAATGCTCAATGCATATTTTCCATCTAAATAAGGCAATTCAAAAACTGAATAAGGCAACTTGTTTCTGCTCAGTGTGCATGTGCAGTAAATAGATTTGGACTTAGCTTGTAGTCAAAAGGGTAGAATGCGCCTGAAAAATTCAATGCCATGACCAGGATTTGAACCATGAATCTACTGGTGAGCTGGAGAATTTAATGCCATGTTGGCATGTTGGCCATGATGGTTCAGTGGTTACAGCAGCAAGACAGTAGCTGGTGGATCCCTGGTTCAAATCCCAGTCATGACATTGAATTTTTCAGTCTCATTCTACCCTTTTGACTACAAGCTAAGTACAAATCTATTTACTGAGCATGCCCACTGAGCAGAAACGAGTTGCCTTATTCAGTTTATTGACAGACGAACAAATATACATTGAGCATTCCAAAGGTTATGTCACTCTTTCATGAAACTCGTTTTGCATTAACTGTTATTCTGAACTGAATTTAACAATGTGTTACTAGTAATTGTTAAACCTTTAGAAAAATGTAATTTATAATGTGAATTTGCGCTGCTCTGCAATATGCCCAAACAAAATTTATGTGCAGTTATTCATAGGGTTGGCAAACTAGGAAGTGTATGATTCTCTTTAATTTTTAATATACACATTTTATGATGGAACTAATGTGTTTTATGCACGCACTTATATACATCTAATTACCAGTCTAAAAAAAAGGAATTTGTACAAAATGATGCAGAAGCTTTTAAAAGCACTTCCACCGAAAGTTTCTCCAGCAAGATTTAAGAAGAATTTTATGAGTGCCAAAGAACCCAAGTTAATGAAATTTGCAACACGAACGTTTCTGGTAAGATTTGTGTACATGAGTATATGTGAAAGGTATCAAAATATTTCAAGAAATGTAGGTAAGCAAATTTGACACTGGTGTTTGTGCCCAATAAATTCTGCATCACAGATTAACCATTATTTACATGGTAGCTTTAGAAACAAAAATGGCCATACTTTTAATCACTAAATTTATTAGCAGTAACAAGTATGCAATAACATTGGGATTAATTTCAAATAGAGTTTAGAGGAAGAATTCAATATTTTTACGCAGGCTTCATACCTTTTGCGGCTTTGGCCAAAAAAAAATGCAGGTGATTAAGTAAACATTCTTCATGAACCACACACTCTACTCATTCTACCCTTTCCAATCCTGTCCTACACACAGCTTTTGTGTGGAAGAACATTAATTACTTAGCTTGTAGGTCATTTCATTTCAAGTGAATATATACATTCCTGACTGATTAGAGCATACTTAAAGTTTCTTTCTTTATTTTTTTTTATGTTTCTATCACATTTGTGACTTCCTAATTGATGTAATACTGCAATCAGTGTTGGAAGTTAGAAATCAATTTTGCACAATGTTTAAAAAAGAATCCGATTCTACATGAGGTCATTATCTTACCATGGCATAAGGCTCTCAAATAGAACTGGCCACATATTCAGACCTTTAAACATACCAAATAAAATCTTTGTAATTATGCAGAAATGTACAATTCAAGGTAAAGTTTTCTTACAGTGCAGTCAACAATAACTTCACCTTTTCACAGAACTTTCTGGTGTCTGGCGCACCAGTGACAAAACATCTGCTTACGATACATTGCTAACATTACTTAAATGGTTTTTATAGAGCACTAGACTAGTTAATTGATCCACCGGTAGAAGCAGATTACTCAAGTTACGCCATGTTGCTACACACTCTCACCTTTAAATGTGATTAACTAGTTAATGGTGGATTAATTAAAAAAGAAGTTATTGGAATTTTGTTATTAATTTACATCTACTCTTTCACTTCCTTTAGTCTGATGGATTATTTCGCTTCCACCCTGGAAACTTGCTGTCTTTCAAATTTGAAGTATTTCTTGAACAAGCAACAGACCTAGCCCAAACATTGCACCTATGTATGCAATTGGATTTTATGTATTACCCATATGAATGGCACTACCATGACGTGGCTTAGCATCAGTTGGAGAGCTTGACAACTCTTATTCTTTATTTTAGGTGTGGTACAGATTGATGTTTAATTTTTGATGGAATATGTTGTAAGTGATAACCTGAGCAATGACCAAGCACAACAAACAACCGTCCAAGCCCTACATCACTATCCAAAATAATAAACACCTTAATTCAGATAATCACCACATAAAATACTTTTATTGAAGGATATATACACACATGGACAAAAGTATTCGTACAAAGGAAAATTATATGCATTTTTGTTTATTGCTACATAAATATGGCACATGGGCAAAATTGCCTTTACTAAAGCGCGTTCCACTCTTAGAAGACAGTACACGTTAAATGGAGCGCAGTGTTGCAACATGTACTAGTTGAGAATCTTTCTCCGCGAGTGACTCTGAGATGGCCGGTGTCCTGTACTTAGTCCTTCAATTGCTGCTTGACGAGATGGGCACTTTTAACTTTGGTATCCCTGCACGCCTTTGTTACTGTATGACCTAAATTTACAAATGTAAATGACTTGTCAGTATAAACATGGGCGTCGCAAAGGGGGAGCAAGGGGGGGCCACGCCCCCCCCCCCCCTTGCAAATTGGTAAACTTAATGTGCAATCAATTACTGACTATTAAACTATTATTTTAATTTTAATGTAAAGAACAATTTTTATTTAGCTCAAATTAATACGGTTATCTGCAACAAATATTATACATTTTGACAATAAAATAATGAATTAATATTATCTGATTGCAAACTTCCAACGTGCGGCCTCCCCTTGGAAAAAAGTCCGCCGACGCTCATATGTATCAACAATTGATTTCCCCTGGTCCCTAAACCTTTTTACGTCTTTTAGATATTTATGTCGCCATATGATGGTATCGTCTCTTTCTATTAATATGCACTTGTTACCGCTTCTTTCATATTCGAACCCCGTAATCATGTAAGAACCGACTAAGAGTGGCCCTTGAGAAATTTGGTAGGGTCTCATCACTGTTAAATCGTGACAAAATTATATTCAGCGTGGGTGGAATATTTGCAAACTGCAAAGAATGAACAATTTGCTGCACTCCACCTTGCACTATTCAATCATATTGCGTTAACCTAGCATTTTGTGTAGTTTAGAGGTCCTTACATTAGTTCCTTTTTAATCATACACACTACTGCTTCTGAACACCCGATAGCCTTAGCTGTTTCTTTTACTGCCTTGCACGCATTTTGCTTCAAAAATAATCTAACACATTCATAATTTGGCATTCCTTACTTCTTAATTTACAAACATATTGTCTCTTCCTAGCTTCCCCCTCCATAACTACAAATATTTACAAAAATATTAAACAAATAACGCAATAACAGCTCACACGGCTTCTTTCAAACTAATGCTAGTGCTCCTCCTTATACTATCTTCTGTGTATGGCCTGGCACAAAAATACGCTGAATATATGAATACCTTTTGTTTGCCTTACTGGATAAAAGAAAGAGGTTGCTGCCTTTTGGTTTGTTTTAAAAACTTTCTTCAACCTTCCTCAACATTTGTTCTCGCTGGTTCCCTGATGTAAACTCAATAACAAAAAAGTTTCACACTGCGTAACTTTTGCAGTGCACAGATATAAAATTTTCCAAAAACATTTAATTTAAAAAATTATAACACTTAACTGGGTAAACATAGAGAATTCAAAGTAGGCAGGTAGTAGCACTATGGTTTACTCTACCTAAGAAAAACTCATAGATGCATTCTAGCAGTTAGTTTGTTAGTTAGTGCGTGATGAGTATAGAAACAGCAAATATCGGACTTCTATTGAAAAAAACGTTTTCTGAAGAAATTTGGGCCTATAGAAATGTATAATGACTCTGATAGAGAAAATAATTCTGCATAGGATAATGTGCTCAAATATGAAATTTATAACACATGAATATTTATACCATGCTATTGGGAATCTGGCAACAGCGCAAGGTTAGAAAGGGACGCCGCTAATGGCAACTTGTATGTGCTAGATAGAGACAGAGATGTCCCATTTAACTCCATACTGTCTTCTAAGAGTGGAACGCTATATAGAATTATAAACTGTACATCAATGTACAATATAAACAAAAAAAAATCCTATACAAGTCTAATTATATAAAATAAAAATATATCTTCTCTATGAATAGGAATTTTTGGCCGGACATAAGTATTCGTACACATTCTATTATCAAAGTATAAATAACATAAAAGGAGTAATTTTCACATTGTTCAATAGCGAGTTTGCTCGCCTCTTCTGTGTATAATCTCTCTTAATCTATGTGGCATAGAATATACTAATTTTTTTGTTATTGCTGACCCAATAAGTTGCCATTCCATTTGAAGTAGCTGTTTCAGTTGAGTTTTGCTTGTAATATGATGTTTTCTAATCCTGGTCTCTAATTCATTCCACAGATGTTCGATTGGGTTAGTATCAGGAGACTATGGAGGTGTTTTCAATGTGTGGGGGTGTTGTATAGGAGCCACAGACGAAGAATTTGTGCTGTATGTTTGGGGTCATTGTCCTGTTGAAAGTAATATCCCGGAGTAAGGCCTAATTTTTCGACGCTTTTCTTAAGATTTTCTTTCAGGATGTTCAAGTACATATATTTGTCCATATTTCCTTCAATGAAAACCAACTCCCCTACACCTGAAGCAGCCATACACGCCCATACCATCACACCACCGCCTCCATGCTTTACTGTTGTCATAAGGTTCTTCTCCTCGAGCTCTGTATTAGGTTTTCTCCAAACCAAAATATGCCCATCATTGCAAAAAATATTAAACTTACTTTCATCTGTAAACAACACGTTATCCCAAAACTCATAATCTTTCTGCACAAACTCTTTTGCAAACTGCAACCTCTTCGTCCTGTTAAGTTTACTAATGTAGGGTTTTTTTCTTGGTACCCTTGCTCGGTATCCATCTCGATGAAGGACCCGTCTTTCTGTACGTGAAGATACTGGATTGTGAAAATATTCAGCTAGTTGTGCTGCTATTTCTGATGAAGTTATTTTAGGAGTTTTTTTAATTAAATTAATCACATACCTCTGCTCTCTTGATGAAAGTTTCTGTGGACGTCCGCTTCTTTCATTGTTAATCATCACTCTTTTGCCTTTGAACCTATTTACTATACTTTGTATAGTAGTTCTGCTTCTCCCAACTGTGTTTGCAATCTCGGAATATGATTTTCCTTGATTACGAAGTCTGAGAATAATTTTTCTCTCTTCAACAGATGTTGTTGTTGTTGTTTTCTAGTGCCTTGCATCTGGCAATGAAGCCATTAGCATTCGTGCTTTTCCACTTTTGAACTGTAGTTTCTTCTGATCTTAATGCTTCACAGGTCTTCAAGTGGTCTTCATTCATTTCTGCTGGATCGTTACACAGGACACATATTGGTGAGGCTGAGATACCTATTCTGTAGAGATGACTTGCTAAGCAGTCGTGATTTGTCAATAGCCGGAAGGCTGCAACCGCTGTTTTCGTGGTCTCTGGGAGATTATATCTGGGTTGGAAAGCAGTGTAATCCATTTTTTATCTTTGGCATTTGTTTCTATTTCTTGTAGATATGAATGAGAAAATTTATTAACGATCAAGCGTTTTATTGAGGAATATGAGAAATTGAATTTAGACTTTTGTTTTATCGTTGTGCCTTTCTTTGCAAGTGAGTCTGTAGCTTCATTCCCCATGACTCCACAGTGTGCTGGAATCCATTGGAGATGAACAGTCTTATTAACTTTTTGGAGTTTTGTTAACATTTTGTAGCATTCTCTAATTTTTGTTGACTTCTTTGTAGTATTTGAACATATTCCCTGAATTGCAGCTTTAGAATCCGAAAGAATTACTGCCTTGTTAAATTTATTTAAGGGAAGATTTAGTAATTGTCGGAGAGCAATGTATATAGCCTCTATTTCTCCATCATAATTTGTTGTGTCTCTGCCAACAGAATGATAAAAGGAAAAATGTGAACACGTAACTCCAGCTCCAGTAAGGTTTTCCTTGGAGGATCCATCAGTATATATGTGCAGCCATTCTTCTGTGGGATACCTAGTATTGATTGTTTCCAGAGCTAGAAGTTTTTGTATTTCTTTTGGTGTGTCTGATTTACTTATTTTCTCTATTAATTCAAAATTGAAGGTAGGTTGCAATAATTCCAATGGATTTTCTCTTATAAGTAGATTTTCTCTGGTGTTAGGAATGTTCAATTTGGATTTAATCTGTGTCTTCAACAGATGTTCCCTTCTGTTTTCTTCCCATTTTAACTAAACTGTATCTATTAGTGCAACCAGTGTGTCTCTTGGGGTGTGTACTACTCAACTGAACCAGCCAAACAAGGGTCACTCTATCTTTCTTTCATAGAAGTTTGAAAACAGTGTTGTTGTAATTAATTTAATTTAAAAGGTGAGTTAATTAGTTACACTGAACAACACTTACAACATATTTCTCCGGGACGCGTTTCGAAGGTAACTTCCCTCCATTATCAACCGGACAATAACTGGGTTTCCATGGTGCTTGATGGTGCAGATGGTGATGCTTCTTCTGGTGTTTCTTCTGGTGGCGGTTCGATGAACTTACTGAAAATGTCTCTCTGAGGAATGTCGAAATTAAATACTCGGTTTCTATTTTTTAAAATAAAGATTTGTTCCCATGTGGACAGTTCTTGTTTCCGGTTATGTGTTTAAGAAGTTTCGGTTCTAGCTTTATGTCACGATTTTTTGTCCAAAAGTGAAATGCAACCGCTGATTTTTCTAATTGTTTACTCTTAATGTTTCTAACGTGTTCCTTGGATCTAATTTCTAAATTTCTTTTGGTTTTTCCTATGTATATTTCATTACGCGTTACCTTCGAAACGCGTCCCGGAGAAATATGTTGTAAGTGTTGTTCAGTGTAACTAATTAACTCACCTTTTAAATTAAAAGGGTCACTCTGTTTACTCGAACATCAAGTAGGGTAGTAACTAACTGTACGAATACTTCTGTCCGGGCATTAATCCATGTAAATAAACAGAGGCTCTTCCTATACTTCTATTGTACACAATAGCAGAACATTTGTAATATGTCTGTATGGTGGGCATTCCAATATATCATCTAGAAATAAAATTGATACTCAATAAACATTATTATACATAATTAACTGCTATGGTATTCTTAACATGGTTGTGTATGAATACTTTTGTCCATGTGTGTATATATATCTAAATGCCATAAATCATTGCACTATAAATGAATGTCCATTTTATATCCATGTTGTTTATAAAACAAGTGAAGTCAGCCTCCATTGGCTCTGTCTTACTGGCTATAACGATTTTAGAGGGCTTATGCAAGAAGCTGCTTCACCCTTCATGATAAAAAAAATTGGTATATGGTGCACCATTAGTGGAGAGAGGTTTCTCAAAGCTCCAATTAGCAATTTCTATCACTGGGGTGACTTAAAACAAAGTGCACAAGACAAACTTGCACACCCTGGAAGAATTAAAGCATATATCCGCCAGGAAAATGTGAACATTTCTCAACATGGACTATGGTGAGTGATGGATAGTTTCCTATAGAGCTGCCAAGAATATATGGACAATGACGGTGGCCAGTTTCATCATCTCCTTTCATAAAGTTGGTAAGTAAAACCAACTACTTTTAAGTAGTCTTATAAATGTTGTATGGTCTCATCTGCACCTTTCTATGATAGCAGCAGATGGCAGTGAGTGCCAAGAACGTGGACAGCAAAACCCTGTGCAGTCAGTTCACAAGTATTTTGCTCTCCTGGCACATTGGATACATAAAATAAGACCTACACACCAGACTGAAAGAATGTGTGAGAGCCATAAGACATAACCAAGTTGTAAAATCCACAGTAGCCTAACATCTCTGGTCTGACAATCACAAGATTACACCAAACATCACTTCACTAAAAGCGACCAGTTTTGAAGCTGAACTTTACACTCGGGGAAACATACATATTTTAAAATGCAAAGATAACCTCATGAATTTTGATTTGCCAAACAATCTTTGAATGTTTGTTCCACCAACAGATGCAATCACTACAGATATCCCTACAGTTAAGATTGCCAATAGCACCAGTTTGGTATTTAACTTGAGTTAAGCTGTTCTCACGTATGCACATACAGGCCTTTTCCTAAAAATGCTCTTTTTGGATTGAGGGGATCTTAAAATGTATGCTTCCAGTGAAGTCTCTGTATCACATTTTTCAGTGAAAAACAGTACTTTTTCTACCTACTATATATGAGATAGAAAAATATCAAGCTCAGCCTTAGTCTAATATTATAGGCAACCTAATAACATTTATGCTACAGTGAGAACAAAACTTCTGGAATTTGTATATCTGACTGCCAACTAGCTGCCAAGCGTAGTGAATTGTTAAATACTTAGTTTACTCAGAGTAAGCAATATGAAACCTTTGCTTACTCACAGCTTGCAACATATACAGTTTGCATTGAAAGTATTCCTTATCTGCTTGTGTTTCCAAAGAGAACAGTAAATAGTGCTTATTTCATATTTGTGATATTTCTAACTGCAGCTTCTATATTTTCAAAGTAAACTGGTAAGGTATTACTCAGAAAAGGATATAAATTCAAAAGTCCTTGACTTCATGAAGCAGGAGGCAGAAATCAAGGAAGGAGGGAAGGATGGATGGATGGATATCTACTATTGTCCCATGCAGTCCTCCAGCATGCAGTTGACCAGTCACCTCCTGATCCAGTAAATAACTTGCTATGTAGCTGTCATTAAGATTTTCACATACATAAGTACCTATTCACCAATGTTTGAGACTGAATGGCTGTGAGCAAATTACAGACGTATGTGAGAAATTAGGCAGCATTACCTTTAGCAAACTTGATTCAATTTTTACATACTTCTAAGTACTATGAAATAATATGAGGTATGTTACAGTATTAACACCATTCAGAGGCAACTTCTGTAAGAAAAACACTTTTTTCCAAAACAACTACAGTCCTTCCTCAGAGCGATCTCCAACAACTTTTCATAATCATTATCAGTGTACCCATGTAGCCCTCACCACAACACACAAACAAATTTCATAAAATCCTAGCAAATGATGAAAAGAGAAGAGAGAGAGTAGCAACAACCTGTCCATTAGTCAGAATGTGAAGATATTTTACCTGTAGCTGTGGGCATTGCAGAACTGCACCCCAGTTTCTCCAGAAGGTGAGTGGCCCAGTTCACATTGGTTGCTCGAGCCAGGCTTCTGTCCCTCTCCCCACTCCCCTTGTCAAACAACACGAACTCAAATTAAATATGGCATAGAAATTCGGCCTTTTCAAATATAATTAAATTTATTAACACCAAAATATAAAATGCTTTGATTCTTCTGATACAACTCCGAGAGAAGCAGTAATACTTCTAGCTTTTAGTTACTGATTCACAGATTTCACACAATTTCACATCATTCTATTATATATTTTAAGCCTCTGTTTACGCATGCCACTATTCTCTTCCAATTTCACATGATGTTTAAGCAAATGTTTTGGGTAATGAAGCAAAACTTGCTTCTCCAATGCTGCAATTGAATTTCTGTCATCCATTTTATTTCTAGCCTGAATAAATCAATATCAAAATGGTGTAATAACCAAACAAATGTTTAGTTTGTTTACTATCATAAAAGTAATTGTAACAATATTACTGAATTTATGTTATAATATTCATGCAGTGTTTCACAATCCTGCATTTGTATTACTTAAAACATGTATAAGGTGTCACGTAAGAGAAGATGCTGTAATGATTATACGAGGGGCGTCTCAAAAGTAACTTGCACTATTTTTTTAAAAAATAACAAAACGTTTAAATATTTTAAAAAGAGTACATTTTGAAAGCTACATTCAGTACCTATTTATCGACATCATTTCCTTGAACCTCAATACATTTTACATACCGTGGTAACAGTTTTTTTACCCCAATGTCAAACCACTCTCCCGCCAAACTGGATAGAAATCTTTCCACTTCTTGTTTCAGTTCCTCGTCATTTACGAAGCGCCTTCCCCCAGGATGTTGCTGCAGGAAGTCGGCGTCTAGACTCAAAGAATACATACAAGCATTAGAATAACGTGGCTTACAGAGGGGTAGTTGCATAGCAACACCTAGTGAGCCCCTCCCTTGTAACAGAAAATTTGAGTCTGGCGTTTTCTATGCTCACAACGTTTTATGCTTTTGTAAGCCATTTTAGCAGCATACAAGCAACTTATTGATGACTTTTAGACACTATTTTCTTGCTGTTTACATCCAACATACACCACACAATTTATCTGTATTTAGTTTGGGTCACCTGAGATTTCCAGATACCCTTCAGCTTCGCCATTGATTGTTTCATATACAAGCATAGCTACCACATTTTTACTGCATCAATTGATGAAAGAAATTACTCAAAATGTCATTTCTGCATTTACTGGCCATTCAGTCCTATTAAATGTCTTGCACCAAGAGCAGCCCAATCTAACTTTCACTTTGAAGTGGAAGACTTCGTTAACACAATGTGAATTTTCAGAACACCAACAGTGGCAGTTGTATGCAAGGCTATTTAAGTGAAACCACAGGAAGAAATGAAGCTGTGGGCAGGTTTTATCCAATTTTTTCTAGTAAAACCATGTTTTCATTAATGTTTTTAATTAATGAAAAATTCAAATCTGTGCATTATATTATGAAGAATGGCACAGAAGTCAGATTATTAGGAAATTATGAAAAAACAATTTTAATGCACAGCTGATTAATTGTGAACAGTACTGGTTTATTAAAACATACTCCACAAAGGTAAATTCTCTCACAATGCTGATAGAGAACAGTATTCTACTATAGGGTATACAGGAAACAGTTGAGTATCAGTGGCATCCTAGGTAACCAAGATATAGTGCACTGCACAATATATAAAGTTTATAACTACAGCTCAATATTAATTCACAGATTAAAGATAGGTATTAATGATATACGGTGCAGCTTCTTAGCGACTATATATTTTTCCTTGCCAATTTATCAACATTTTCAGGATATTAATGTGTTTCACACTTACAGGAGCTAAATATGTGAATTCATAAGACCTAAAAATACCTACATGTGGGGCTATATTCTATAACAATGTTTCCAGTCCTTAAAATGATAAATACTTATTGTGACTACATGCAGTTTTCAAATGTGACCTAGTCCAAATGTTCACTGTCACTTTATTTTGTTTTTACAGTCACTTCACTTTCCTCACTGGGGAGTGAAACACAAAGAGTCTCAAATCCTTAGCAGTTACAGCATTCATTGCATGTCATCACAATTGTCACCAACCATAATCTATTTACTGTAAGCATACAGTAGATGTAAACAGAAGCACGTGACAGAAATGAATCTCATTGGCTGGTGCATTTTAATACTCCCGTATTCTTCCATAATGGTTTCACGGCTTATTTAGCTTCTTGCTTTACTTGCATTCAATAAACTACCCAAGTTAATATAATATAGAATATAACATTGTAATGTAATATACTGCAATACTACACTTTATACCTTATTGCCAATCATAGAACATTGAGTTCTCTTGATTTGTAGCATTTGCCTGTTGCCTCGGCATCATCTTGGTATACAAAATGGAACCAAGACCAACTACAAGTGATTTTCTTGAACATCTGCGAAGAAAGCCTTTAAGGAACAGTGAAAAGATTATATTGTTTTGAGAGAACTATCATACTGTGGCTATAAAGGATCTGGTAAAGTGTGAAAATAATGGACAATGCCTCTTACCATCCAGGAAGAGTAGAGTGCATTCCAAACAAAGCACGGAAAAAACCTGAAGTGTTATCTTAATTGAGATCTAAGAATCTTTCTTACAATGTGATATATATGATGAATAGAGCAGGGATTTCTATGTATACTCGGTGCCAAATAAGAAGGGGATTGAAAGTTGCTACCCACATGGTGGAAGGGTCTAAATGAACAGGAGGGGATGGACGCATCATGGTGATCATCATAGCAATGGAAGGAACAACCAATAAGAGCTAAGATGTTTCCATAGCAATACTAAATGCTAAACCAGTGTTGTTGATATTTAACACATGATTAACATGTGCTTCACCTGCAATCTAGCAGTAACAAACTGTGCGTCTTATCTTGTTTCCCCTGCAATGTATACAATGTCTCCCTCCAGCTCCAGCGTGGAATATTTGTATCAAAGATTGCCTGTGTGCTGACAAGTTGGTTTGGATCATTCTATTTATGTGGTTATTTGACTTGTATTTATGTGTGTCTGAATCTGTGTGTATGTTGTTAGCATTTACAACTGTCTCACTCTTTTAATGAATAATTATGTCCAAAAATATTGACAAAGACAGCGTAGCCAAACAAAAAACTTAACGTACTCAGGAACCGAATGAAATTGTGTTTGGTAAGGTACATATCCCAATTAAGAATTGTGCACTTGATGGTGTTGCTGAAGAATATGGTCGCAAAATTGTTTGGTGTAGCCCTTTCCAAGTGTACTCCAATTTAATTAATTTAAACTAAAGTAAAGGGTTACATTGTGCGAAACAAAGATTTCACTGTGTCGTCTGTAATAAAGCTACATCAATAAAAAGCTGAAAACTGAAAAAGCGGTTACTGATACAAAGAGTGGAATAAGTGCAACATGGGAAAATAGACTCTTAGAAGCAAAGTTAGAACAGTTTGTCATTTTTGCAGGTAGTTCAAGCAAATACAGCAATAATGCAAGCAAGTCAGATATCAGCGGTATTACCCATTACAATATTACACAGGTATGTTTCCTTTGTTAACATTAATCTTTACAGTGATGTAATACTTCCATATTCCATCCTTTGCAAGTAGAACTATTTTACTATAGTTTTCGAATACGAATGTAACTTACACCTGCTCTACATCCCAAATGCAATCCAACCGTCTTCTTACGCATAATGCTTACACGCTCTCCCTGTGGCACGATAAGCAGCAACGTTGCCTCTCGTGCACCGCCAACTGTCAATACCTTTCTTGTTTGGCACCGATAATAATTACATAATTTTCCTTGCTATATACATAGATGCCAGGAAAAGTGATATGCTTACAAAACACTATATATACACCTGACAGCACCTCAAAACCAAGTTTGACCTACCGTAAAGAGCTCAACTTTACAAATCATTCAACTACTGCAATATCTGTAAGTGATGGATTAATAGTTTGGTGGCCAAAGTGTTATCTCAATATGCTACATTTTAACTGCTTGGCTTATGGACTGCAGTGTGTTGATATCAAGAGCCAAGTTTCTGCAGTGAATAGGATAATTTCAGCAACAAAAAGGGTCTGTGGTTCAAATCCCAGCTGTGGCATTGAATTTTTAAGTTCCAGTTCTACCTCTCAAACATTGCCCACACACGGCTTGTGTGTTTAAAAACACCAACAGTAAGTTTGTTGGCATAAATAATAACAAAAAAGGTTTCTCTAAACTCTCCACAATGAGTGCTCTCTTACAAGCAGCAGTACCACAGCCTCCAGAATCAGTATTAATGAGGTGAGGAACATGGAGAAGCTGTAATTTCTACAGTGGGCATCTAGATCAGACATCCCCAAGTCGAGTCAAGGTCTCTTGAGAGCCCAGGGGGCTGAACGTTACACTCACTGCGGGCTGCACAGCCACACAGTCCACTGTATCATTACAGTGGTGGTGTAATGCTACATATTAGTGCTGCGGTGTGCTAGTTATGACTGCGACAATTGCGCGAAGAATTCGAACTTAGATTCCAGGACATTATATCACTTGAGAAACAATTTAAGTTATTTGCAACACCATTTTCAGTGGATATCCTCGAAAGTTCTATTGAACTGCAGTTGGAAGTAATAGATTTGAAAAATGATATTGAGTTAAAAGATAAATATCAAAATAGAAAAAGTGTAAACCATTTCTACACCTCTGTAAAATGTTAAAGATTTCCTAAACTCCACAATCTACCAGGAAGAATTTTGTGCATGTTCGGGACAACCTATGTTTGCAAACCACTGTTTTCCTTAATGTACAAAGTTGTCACATAAGCCAATTGAGTGATGAACACTTGAAAGCATGTTTGCGATTGGGTAGCTCGCAAACAATAGTCTAATGTATTGAACAGCTGGTGGAAAACAGACAGCTGCAAAAATCACAGCGATTGTCAGATGGCCAAGAAAGGGTAGTTTTCATATAGGCTTTTATTCAAAGAATATTTTGTTTATTTGTATTGTTTCCTTCATTGAATTGCATAGTACCAACAAGAAGAAAGTTCTGTGTCATATATTATTTATTTAGTTTATTAGTTTTATACTAGTGCTTGTATTTCATTAATTGAATTTCCTGTCAATAAGATTTTATTTTGTATTATATTAGTTATCAGTATTAAAGTGTATAAAATAGTGCTATCATTATTACATAATTGACAGTAAAAGTATAAGTTAATTTACACAATCCTAGTTCCACCACTGTAGCACCTCCATTTCTTGCTCACAACCGGACGGTCAGGGCTTGAGGGCTTTTACTTCTGCCCGAGCAGGCAGTCTGTTGGGGATGCCTGCTCTAGATGATATGAAGTCTGTTGTAAACTCTCTTGATCCTGAAAGTGCTACCGTCTATTTGTGAATCCCACACTGCCTTTAGTGACTCCAAAGTGCTCTCCTCAGTCCAAGATTCTATTACTGTCATAGAGCAGTGGTGTCAAGGTCACAGGCACTTCGGGGCTCAACTGTGCAACAGCTACATGCAGCGGGACAAATATGACATAATACATATCAACACTCGAAGCTTTATCAATTGACACCTGTTTACTTGCAAGTTGGTCACATCCAAGAATAAAACCTTTCTTGGAGTGCGTACACCTTATGAACTTTTTTCCTTCAGAATTGCCTACAAGGATACATAGCACAGATACAAATTGGATCTATGAAGGGGAACAGTACATCTCACGCGTAAACAGAAAACTACTTAACGTATTTCTTAAAGTTGATTAAAATAGTTGCAACCTTCTGATGATTAGGCTGAATTATAGTAACTATTAAACCTACCCTAGCCCTTGGGTTAGCATTCCCAAACTGGAAAGTACACCACTTAGCACTTACATGCCTCTTAAGGTTAGATGTTTTTATTACTTTTCAATCCCAGATGTAAAAATGTCAATGTATTTTGAATGAATGAATAAATAAGGGAATAATTACACAGTATTAATAATAGTGCTTTTAATATGAACTTGTATTAGATATAGTCTATATTTATATAAAAAGTAAATAGCAGCTTTCAAATCCTGTTATACCTTAAATGAATATTCTTAGCTATTTCGATTAAACATAATAACAGAATATTTACTTGTATTATCTTCAAATAAGTGAAATAACATGAAACATTATTAGTAACAGGGGTTGGCGATTTCCTCCAAAATTAAAGGAAAGGACTACATGCAAGTTGTTTGAAAACTACTGTCCTTAAAGATACGCATTTTAGTGTTAAGTGTTTGCATAATTAATTTAAGACAATCTTACTGAAAACCTAAGTAAAATACCACATGTTACACATTTGTAAGAGCAGTCACTAGGCATATTTTTCAATTAACACAATTTTGAAAATTTGGCTTACAAAGACAGATTCTAAGACTGGATGCCAAATTGCTATCTGAGAGTCTGTTTCTGTGGCGAGTTTTTCGGAGTTGTATTATAGAGAAATTCTGTTCACAAAGGTAGGTACTGCCAGACATTACCATACTTTTTGCTGCGTTGGGAATCAAATTTGGGAAACGCCTATTGTGAAGTTTCCGGTAGAATTCGATCATTGCGCCTGAGCATGAATTGTCAAATTTCTCATGAAGGTGACTCACTATACTTCTGCCAGCTCCAGCTGAACTGCTGAATTATTTACTTTATCTATGTTCATAATGACTTTGTATGTTGTATTTTTTAATGCAAGATACTGGTTGCATTTTAGGTACTGAATACTACTACCACAACTTTGCAGAGGAATTGTTTTCCCATTCGAAATATGCAAATCCAAATGACTCATGTCTGTGCTCTTGGATGCAGCCATTGCTCTGCCTGCATCACACGGAAAACTGCACTGAACTGGTTTCTAACAGACTAGCCCACTATGCCCAGGGCACAGCGACTGTCTCTCTCTGTGGCATTGCGACTCAGGGCCAAGATTGACACCACTGTCATAGAGGATGCTATTGAAAAACTAAGCGCTGTGCAAGCAGAAACTGGTGCAAGTGTATTAAGTAAATTGCACAATGTGTTACTGAGAAATCCTGGCTATTCAACATTTCATAGTGTACACCAAATTATAAATGGAGATGGTGTTGTTCCCTCCAAGGACATTTCTCCAGGAAAAATTCCTTCCCTAAGATTTGCCCCAGTTACATAATGTGAAGTGGAAAGATCTTTCTCTGTCTATAAAGATATTCTCAGTGAGAAATGACGAACATCTTTCAATGACTCCAGAAAACATTGAAAAATACATAATTGTTCACTGTGCAAAAACAATGCATAAATAAGACTTGAGTGTTGTAACTAAGAAAATAAGTTGGAATTAAATATTTGATATTAAATTTTTTCCCTATTCTACATATTTCACTGCTTTTCACTACATATTTATGTGCACATTTTGCTAAGTGAAACTACATAAAAATCCCAGCTCTGGTGATGACTACAATAACAATGGCTCTAAGATGCTCAATAATGCAATGGTTGATATAACAACAAAGAGAGCAGTTAAATTCAGGTTATCTGAACAAGTTCAAATTGTGCGGTGACATTAATATCATTATATAAACTTAGGTTATTACTGCCGGTATCCTGACTATTAGATATGTTTAGTTCTTCTGGGCTTGTAGGCTGTGGTCTAGAAGGCATGGTAGATACCAACGTTTTGCCAAATACTGCACTTGGCATCATCAGGGTAACACGATCCGCTGTCTGCACTGGTCAGAGTTTGAATGTGGAAGTAAAGACTGTTAATGTCTGTTAGGGTTGTTAGTTGGACTTGAGGTTTATTTCCACAAATAAGCTATATTATTTTCCGTGCTTGCTGTTTGCTAAGGGTAAATTTACAAGCTGGACATGCACTGGCACGTCAGATCTAAGTCATCTAAAACAGAAGGTTAAGAAGCATGAAGAATCTATTTCACATAAGAATGCTTATTTGGATTTATCAGTCCGTGGAAAAAAGAGAAATTATGCAACAGTTTAGCTCAAACTTCAGACAGAATATACAAAGACACAATGACAACGTGAGGAAAAATCGCTATAGTTTTTCCAAAATAATTTATTGTATTAGCTTCTGCGGTGAATTTGAACTTGCCTTGCGTAGACATGATGAAAACTATTTTGTTGTTTAACGACGCTGTCAATTGCCAGGATCACATCAGCGTCGCCGGTGTGCCAGAATTTCGTCCCGCAGGACTTCTTTTACATGCCAGTAAATCTATTGACATGGAGCTGTCGTTTTTAAGCACACTTAAAAAACCATCGACCTGGGCCGGGTTTGAACCCGCGACCTTGGGATCAGAAGGCCAGCGTCTAACCAACTGAGCCACCCAGACCGACTAGACATGAGAAGCTGGAATATTCAGTGCGATAGTAAATTTCGCTTCACCTTTGGATGCAGCTGTAAAAGAGCACACGAATAACTCTACAGCCTTTGAACGTACAGCCATGGAAAAAAATGATTGAGCGCTTTAGGAGAACAGAATATTTCTACATCTCACGTCGTGTTAAAGCAGGAGGATTCAGTCACAGAGACAACATGGCAGTAAGAAGGAAGAAGAGAGTCACCGCAGCAGTTCAAGAACCCTCCGAAGCGCCTTCGGAGGAAACTGAAAACGCCAAAGCCGCCCCTGCCTCACAGCCAGCCTCATCGCCAACTCCGTCTACGCTGTCAGAGCGCGGTATCTCAGCCTGCGACACCACACCAAAACCAACCACCTACCGCACACAGATGACACTGCCAGAGGTAGAGTACCAGACGCCCACATAGAGTCATCCTAACCTTACGAGGCTGCAGAGCTACAGCGTAGTTGTGCGCGGAGTACATCGGCAGCTTCCGGATTCTCTACTCCTTAGCGCAGCCCGATGTCGCTGGCCTTCTCTTATGAAAGCGATGCGCATCGTCACAGCTAGAGGACCGTCACCGCTGGTACGCCTGGAGTTCTGGGATGGGGCGGATTACCGTACTGCCTTGACGGACGGGCTCCCTGCCCTTGGGCAGTTGCTCCCAGTTGAGGCTAGCCGAGATGTCTGCCCTACTCCCTGCCGACGCTGTTGCCAGTACGGTCACACCGCCGACGCCTGCACCGACGCCCCACGTTGCCACTACTGTGGCGTTGGCACCATCACCACACTCTGCACCAGCCACAACCTGACACGTCGCCCCGTGTATTGTGCCACGTGCAGTTGCACCGGCCACTTCACGGGCCAGGCGGCGTGCCCCAGGAATCCACGCCGCCAGCCGCCCTCAAGTGGTCCTCACAACAACCAGTCTCCGACTCCCAGACCATCACCGTCACACGTTTAGCGCACATCAACAGCAACCGCCAAACCGCCAACCAACAACACGCAGTAGACAACCAGCTTTACATCGCCGTACTCCACAACACCGCCGCACTGCAGAAACTACAGGAAACACTCCAGACTCTCACCGACCGGGTTGCAGCACGGGAGGCAGCCCTGACTCGTGTTCTCGAGGACGTCCAGGACACCACCCATAACCAGCAAACAATGTTTCCAGCCACAGTTCACCAAGAACACAATAACATCCGTGACCACTTCAACAAGCAGCTGGACAAAGTGGTCACCTACATAAATGACTCACGCATACACAAGGTCCATAATACGTTAGAAGAGATACTACAAGGACACAAAACAGCACTGGAGACTAGACTCAACCAGATTCAGGACATTCTGACACTTCCCAGACTTCCCCTTCCTCCCGCAGTTCCACAGATGTTCACCCCATATCGCAGGTCAGTGTCAGGGCATCTGTCATGATACTTGACCTGCCCAAGCCAATGATCCACCTTAACATGTACTCACAATCATCCCGTTCGCTTCGGCGGTACCGGACACCACACCACCCCTGTTCAAATGAACTGTGTCACCCTACAAGAACTTTAGTATAAAAAAAATAAAGCGCGGTTTACACAAGTTGACATTTCCAAGATGCAGCTTGAGTTTATTGATAGTCTCTGTTCCATATGTTATAGTCTGTCGGACACACAAAAAGACTGTCTTGAATCACCACTCGCATTTGTATCTGCTCCTGATAAAGAAAGGAGTGGTGTAGCAAACTGCCAATGGATGAATCTAGCAGCAAAGGAAGTACGTCACATAATACATAAGAGCTAACAGAGGTTTGAATTCCCCAGTCACTTATTGGCCACTAATTTACCAGACCAGCACTTCTTTCCTTCGTTGAAAAACAAATTTTCAGGGAAAAAAAATCCTTTCTGACGTGCAGTTCTATCCATTTTAAAGAAATCTAAGTTAAAAACGGAACTACGGATCATTTATTCTCGAAACAATTTTAAAGAAATGAGAAGTGCAATAGCCCCTCTCAAATTTTTAATTGAAAATAACCTGCAAGAACTCTTTGGTGATGTTATTAAATTGTTGAGATTAGCAGCTGCTGTTCCAATGGCAACGTGTGAAGCAGTGAGATGTTTCTCCACTTTGTCATGGATCGAAACATTTGTTAGAATTACCATGGATGAAAATGGCTGTCTGCTCTTGCCATGCTGTCTATTGACAAGGAAATGATCGACAGTCTTCCAGATTTCAAGAGTCATAGACAAATTCGCCACACAAAAGGAAAGGAGTTAGGGTATCTCTACAAATATACCTTTACAGGAGATTCAAACCCATCAATACTATCAGGCTGGTTTAAGGTAATTTCAGAGCTACTGAAATACTTTATGCAATTTATAAAATCAAACTATTTAGAAAAGTAAACGGCATAATGCACTAAAGGTAGTGAACCCCCTGTTATTTTAGGCACCAGCAGCACCGCATATAAACCTATTAGTCTTGAGCTCTCTCAACACCAGTCTTATAGAATGTTGAACTACTATGGTTTAGGTAAACAGGGAGAACACCCTTTTCTGGCTCACACATAGAGTTTTTAATGCAATAGTGGCTGATACTACCTGCAAAATTGCTTTTATTCATAATAAACCGGTACATGAGTATTAAATTTAGTATTATAAACAAAACTAGTAGCATGTATTATAGCTGGAAAAAATTATCAGCATTACTGAATAGAGATACGGAGCATGCTTTAAGTTCGTACAAATTTGATGAGATCATATGTATGTTTAAGGTAAGTACACTAAAGTGCTATCTTAATTTCAAGGTTTGTTCTTCCTGCTCGCAGCTAAGCCTAGTCTACAAGGAATATTAATATATTTGCAGATGATGTATGTGTTTTCTGTAGATAAATTCATGTAGGCAGTAAATGCATAAATTGTTCTGAGGAGATAATACTTTTTGCTGTGGTGCTCTTTTTTTTAAGAACATCTACTTAAAAGCTATACGTTTTCATCTGGTATGTTCATAGTCCATACAAATACAGTAGTATAAAATGCATACAATATTCTGAAACTTACCAGTAGTTTTCATTTTTATAGATGTGCAATCCAATGCCCCTATTGCCTTTGGAAATCTTGCAATTTCATAAAATTGCAACTGACGCTGCTGGATGCTTTCTGCATCGGTGGGCATTTTATGTGGTGTGTGCGAAGTCTAGCTAATGCACAGCTGGCTCTGTGCACAATTCTGTGAGCTGTGAATTTGCTCACACCACCATAATCCGCAATGGCTAGCTGCCCACTACCAGTGGCATAATACCTCAGTGTCATCAGCAACTGGTTCACTGGAGACACAGCTGCATTTCTGCAAAGCAGACATTCAGTACCTTAATTTTGTTATCCTATTTTTGTGTATATCAGGTGCCAATTGAATATTCATTGAAAGGGAGAGAAAGATGTCCTATATGTTACTCAGGCAAAATACAATAGTTCATTTTTGTGAACTTATCATGTAGGAAACTTTTGTCATTTTTGGGTCACGGTATTGCCAGATATGCGCTTTCTACATCTGTTCAAATAAAGTGGTAACTCTAGGGTTGGATTTGCAGCCTATCACTGTGACTAATTAATGAAACACGAAATTACGATTCTTTTCCCTTGGGTTATTTCATAAAGGCAACTGCAATGTTAGGTCAATGCTACAGACTGCAGACGGAAACATAAGTGTGATAATATATTATTGTATTAAAAATACTCTCAGGAATTAAACACATAGAAATATACAAACATTCTGGAGCATAATAGCAGTGAAACACCTACCAGGGGCGGTTTTCACGATGCAGTACAGAAATAGAGGTTAGGTGTGCCGATATCACAGCAAAATATGTTTATACTGTGGTGCCAAAATCCTTAATTTATTATTTAAATCCTAATTCCTTACAAATTATCAGCTTACCTGTTAGATGGAAATTCCAGCTCTTGTTCTATTTGTTCTAAAATAGAAAGAACAGATTGTTTGCTGAGACGAAACCGAGTCACGAAATCGACGTCGTTATACTCATAAAAGTAATAGGAACGATGTTTAATCCATCTTGGTCGTCATATTCTCTCGTTTTGCAGCCATTCTCTTCGCTACTTTAATGTTCTTCATTTCCAAATACCAAGTCCATTACTCGTTGCCGTGCCATTTTCTTTACTGATTACCTACCGGCGTTTTAAACCCGTAAACGGTGGAGAAGTGGCCGGTACTCCTTTAACCGGCGTAGAAAGCCTCGTAAACTGTTACGTAGGTTATAGGCGCATGGTGAAACAGCAACTTGACCAAAACCGGGCTTTCTTATTTTCAACCCAGGTAAATAAAATTACTGTTGTTGGTGAAACCGACCCTAAGTATGTGAACCTATTCACTCTTTCAAATTTGTAGTTAAGAATATGGATGTATTTTTCTGGCTCTTTAATTTTCCTCTTGTTATTAGTTGCCATGTACTTTGTTTCCATTTCATTTATTTTTAAACCCATCATTAGATTTATGAATTTCCTTACCGTGCCCTTTTCTGTTCTGCTGACTATATCTATATCGTCTGCATACGCCAATAATTGTGTGGACATTAAATATTGTACCCCTTGTTTGGATGCCAGCATCCCTAACAACTTTCTCCAATGCTAGATTAAATAATATACATGAAAGTGAGTCCCCTTGTATTACTCCTTTAGTGATTTCGAATGGTTCTGATAGGTCTGAAAGGATCTTTACTTTGCATATACTATTATTCATTGTGACTCCAACTAGACTTATTAGTTTTCCAGGTATTTTGAATTCTTTAAGGGTTTCATTCAGCTCCATTCTATTTACATATACTGTCATATGCTGAGCTGAAATCAATGATGGGTTTCGAGTTTGTAATCCTTGGCTTTTTACATAAAGCTAAAGGAAGTAGCAGTATTTATTACGTATTAAGTAACACTGCTTTATAATTTCTTATAGAATATTGATAACTAATAATCACAGCTAAATAAATCGTTAGCTTTCTGTCTAGGTTTTTTCTCTTAGTTCATATTTGGAGATTTGGGCTTATTTTCTTGTTGGGCTTATTTTGAACGACGATATGTTTCTTTTATATATTTTTTATATATTTTTATATCTATTTATATATATTATATATTTTTCTATTTCTTTAAATATGGGTTGGCAACACTGCTCAACAATTAGCAACAATAATGGGAGTTACTACCACCATCCTCATGCAGATGGCGTCCCGGTAGGGTTGCTGACGTCACGACCTGTGATTGGCTGCATATTGGCTGGCTGGAGAGTCTATATATCTGTGGTCTATATCGTCTAGATGGTGCATTGTTCTTAGAGGGGTGAGGGTGAGTCATTACCCTACGATACCTCCTGAGGTAAAGAACTTAAACTCAAGGGTTAATAATGGCACTCATTTTCAATCGGAAGTATAAACTGTGGTACAGCGAGTACTATGAAGACATCATGAAAGCATTAGGTGAGTACTTTATTTATTATACATATTCTTCTGTTAGTTTTTGTGGCCTCCTGCGGATCTCAGAAATGAGATTGATGAATGGCAAACTCCAACACACTTTATTTCAGCGATGCTACTAAACACATTCAAAGTTTATCCAACACATTTTATTTCAGTGCTATTACTAAACATATTTCAAAGTTTATATGTATGTTTAAAATCTCGTGTGTGGAAAAGAGTAATTCCAAGCTTTTTTATGAAGATATTATGTAGCTTCTTCAACAATGGCTCGTTACCATGGAATTGCAGGAAATTAAACATGGAATATAAATTTGCGAGAATTTGAATATAATTATACATAACCAAATTGTGCTATCTCCAATACCAAGCAAGGCATTTACATGAATCACCCAGTAATTACGAGACTCGCGATGAATTATTAAACGCCACGGTAAGTGTAAGTCGTTTGTATTCTGTCACGCAAATAGATATTGGTAGGATATCTTGTGCATCTCTTACAGTTTACCGGTTGTACAAAAGTCATTCAGAATGAATGAATAAATATGTAGAAATTTTCATGGATTGAACTATTAAAATAACTGCATTGCTACAGCTATTTGCAACCGAATAAAGAGAACCAACTTAAAATTTTTATTGCCGGATTAAAAAAAAAAAACGGTAGCTAGTCTCCAATGAGGGGAAAAAAAGAGTTAGTAAAAACCCATCACAGATTGATAATGAAAAATACTTTTAAAAAATGATGTAGTCCCAATCTGCTATTGCCGTCAATATGCGCCAGGACTTCAAATAGTTTTCCCTACGCTGGATGTGAAATCTAGTGTCGGTACCCAGCGAATTCTCATTGCGCATACGCCAGGACTTTTGAAAATATTTCCCGAGCTGGTTCTGAAGTCTAGTGTCAGTACCTAGCGAATTCTCATTGCGAATGCATAATGATTCAACATGTAATAGGTAGAAGTGCTTTATTCCAACCAAAACTTTCATACCAAGTTTTCAACTCAAATGTTGTTGTTGTTGTTGTTTTCTAGTGCCTTGCATCTGGCAATGAAGCCATTAGCATTCGTGCTTTCCAATACTTTTGAACTGTAGTTTCTTCTGATCTTAATGCTTCACAGGTCTTCAAGTGGTCTTCGTTCATTTCTGCTGGATCGTTACACAGGACACATATTGGTGAGGCTGAGATACCTATTCTACTCAAATAAATGTAATACCTACAAACCAATAAACTGAATATCTGGGAGGTAATTAACTCTACCCAAAAAGTATTTGATATAAAATGTGTACTTTAACGAGACCTACACTTTTTCTGCAGTAATATTTCGTGCATCTGTTCTAACTTGGCAATAAGTCATTTAGAATAAAGAGCATTTCAGAGACTATTCACAGAAAAGTCAACATATACATTCACTTGTGCTGAAAATGTCTTAAACTTATGGCATGATAATTAAAATTGTTAGACATTTTTAGAAAATGAACATTTTGAAACAAGTTCCATGTAAAGGGCAACCTGAGGCAGGGGATTGTTTTGAAAAGCTTCGTGTCGCATTCTGGGAAGATGTAAAATTATATACCAAGTCCGGTATTTAATCAACGTTTTGTTAATGTGTTATATTGATCACCCCATCCACACACGGACTTTCTTTTTCCTTCGAAAAATACCTTTTACATTCAGAAATTATCATAACGTATATTTTGAATGAAATCTCGATGTCGAAAATTTTTATTTATTCAGGGGAGTTCATAACGTGTATTTCCACCCGAATGCCAGTCATGCATACGTTGCTGTACGTATTTAAGCTGTTGAATAACAGTTATAATACTAACATATCACTACCCAAATTACTAATACACGCATAAATACACGATTGCTGAACTAGTTACGTTTATGCAACGTTGCATCTTAGGTTGGCAATTACCCCTCCATCGCTTCGACTAGCCGTTGTTTTGCGTACACGGCCAGGTATAAACGACCTACACTTACCAACGCCACTAAACGAATTCAAAGTTTATACAACACATTTTATTTCAGAGCCGCTACTAAACGAATTCAAAGTTTATCCAACACAGTTTATTTCAGAGCTGCTACTAAAGGAATGCAAAGTTTAAAATCTCGTGTGTGGAAAAGAGTAATTCCAAACTTTTTTATGAAGATATTATGTAGCTTCTTGAACAATGGCTCGTTACCATGGAATTGCAGGAAATTAAACATGGAATATAAATTTGCGAGAATTTGAGTATAATTATATGTAATAGAATTGTGTTATCTCCAATACCAAGCAAGGCATTTACATGAATCACCCAGTAATTACGAGACTCGTGATGAATAATTAGATGCTACTAAATGAATTCAAAGTTTATCCAATACAGGTTATTTCAGAGCTGCTACTAAAACATATTTCAACGTTTACACGCATGTTTAAAATCTCGTGTGCGGAAAAGAGTAAATTCTAAGCTTCTTTAGGGAGTTGTAATTAAATTATACTAAGAGATTGTGTAGCGTCCCTTACAATGCCTCGTTACCGTGGCATTGCAGGAAATTAAACATGGAATATAAATTTGCGAGAATTTGAGTATAATTATATGTAATAGAATTGTGCTATCTCCAATACCAAGCAAGGCATTTACATGAATCACCCAGTAATTACGAGACTCGTGATGAAAAATTAGTAATCGAGAGAGTGATCATTATTTGCTAAGTGCTAGCGGGGTAGAATAATAAACTTGACTTGAACGTAACGTGAAATTAATAAATGCTGCTAAACTAATTACTGCTATTGCTAATATTTCATGCAGGTTGGTTCTAATTACCGTGTGACACCAAATTTAACGTAACGAGAGGGAAAGTTTGAGGAAAAGTTTAACAGTGCCAAACTCTCAAGTTACGTCACGTTTAAGTCACATTAAATAGAGCTGTTTAGGATGACTTAGCTACAATGTTACCTCACATTAAGTTATGTTAAATTCATCGTAATTCTGGCCTAAGCTTCCAGCTCAGCAATGCACATTTCTTTTCCATACCAAACCGGACAGATTCAAATGAAAATCACCCACAAAAAAAAAAAAAAAAAAAAAAAAAAAAATGTTAGTGTGTAAACTCGTTCCTACTTTCTTTTAGGCATGTCTTATTTAGAAACAGGACTGTCTCTGTATTCCAAGAACAATGTATATAGATTACCGTGAAGCTACAAGTCGTTGTTCGGTTCTCGTTGTGTCGCCATTTGAAGCGTAAATGTCGTTGGTCTCGTTGTCGCCCGTTGATTTGGTTCGTTCCCGCTAGTCAGGATGAGATCTCTTTTTTTTTTTTTTATCTCGGGTATGCGTAGGTGTTATAGACTACCCAAGAAAACCTTTGTATATTGTTTATTACTTCTTATACTTTCGGGAGTTATGCCGATTGTATATGTAGAGGAATCGCACTCACGTCTGCACAGCATAACTTGCAGTACTGGTCTGGGGTGAGTAGTGACGCTTTCTCGCTTACCCACGCTAGAAAAAAAAAACGTTCTCTCCAATTTTAAACGTCATGACGTCATCCAAGAAAGCCTCGTATCCGAAATGCTATTTCCTTTTCCCGCAATTTAGAAATGTCCCTTTCTATTATAACATGTTCTTTTTTTGAATTTCGAATATATAATTACCTTTTTATGATTAAACGATGTTTACTTTATATTTTATTAAATATATCGCGCGACTTTTAAGGTTGGCAGACCTGAATTTTTACTGATTTCAAACTATATGGTATGACGTCATGACTCGTTAATTTCAAACCAATAATGCGTTTATCCTACAAATTTAACGACTATTATTTACTCATATCTTGCTCACCTTACAACACTTCCTACTCTATTATCTATTTATGTTATTACTCAACACTTATCGCAAATCTCACATCCGGCAATTAAATTAAAACGTGTCTTTATCAAAAGCCCATTCGATTTGAAATCTAAATTTCGGTATCAACCGTCAGGAATCTACTCTAGAAAATCTGTGTTTAAGTCCGCCAAAAAAAAAAAAAAAAAAAAAAAACTTAATGAAAACTAGGATAAATAGCACACTGCGTATCTTTCAATGGGGATAGGGGAAAATAACCATCATATTACCCTCTGCCCCAAATAATAATATCTACATTACATGAAAAAAGGAGTTATGTTTTCATTTACTTAGAATTCATTAAAATGTAAAGGCAATAACATGATGAATAAATTTTTCAGCCTTTCGCACTCTTGAATGAAATATTGGTGTAGATTCCATATAAAGTATGGACCCGGAGTCGCTATGTGATACGGGGGATGCTTTCTAGCAGTTGTTCGGCTGCAGCTGCGAAGCGACGGGAAAGTGTAGCCGAGACATAAGTGTAATTAAAACCCAATGATCGCCAACTACTGACTAACTCAGGTTTATTATGCGTGTACCCTGGAAATCATAACACAAATCTTACCCGCCATTATGTACTGGGATACCATACGCGATAAGGAACTGGTACCGAAATATTTCTCATTCTTATTGAATTTTGACTTAGTTCAAATATAAAACTCACTAAAGTATACATTTGTGTCAGATAGTTTGGGGGGGGGGGCAGCTACTTCAGAAATATCAGCTGCAGGTACATTTTGTTCTACTGGGCCAAAGTCTGTAATGCAATAGCATCTTTGAAAATCTTTGAGAATTTATTTGCAAAGGTCAGACCGTTGAATGATGTTTATCTGAGCTATTTCATAAACATAGCATGGACTTATATACCTTATCACAAAGATTTGATCAAAATATGAAATGTTATATTCTATGAAAAATGTATTAATTTCGATTGTATACTCAGCCCTGCCAACTGAGGAAAGCGGAACCTAAAAAAATACATGTATTTCGGTCTTCTCTGGTTTAGTTTATTTTATTGCATTGTCTCTGCATGCTCCACTGCTACATGCACTTAACTAATCTTACATTATTTTATAAATAACAATTATTGCCAGTTGTGATTGCTATTGATCTTAATTTTTCAACTTTTGAAAATTTCAGAGTTCAAATATTTTGCAAATAGTTTTGAATATTATTTGATTAAGACTGATATGTGCGTTGGCCAATTACCTTCTTTAACTTCTCGTTATAACTTTTAACAGAAAATCAGTTGATAATCTCAAATAAATCTTAATTTTTAACATTAACAAGTAGCTGTTCTTCTGGAAAAATACATTATTAAAAGAACAATTGTTAAAAACGGTTTTCAAATTTAAATGGAGTGCTATTAAGATTGTTAATCGATTGTAGTCTTAATAAATTGCTCTTCACAGTGATTTATGCAGTAGGCCACACTGACTGAACAAAAGAATGAACTAGTGATTATTTGCATAGACCAAATGATAATTGATTACTACGTTTCCATGCAAAATTGAACTCGATTTGAATCTATTCTCATTTCCGCGTTTCCATGTTCAATTCAATCCGGAAATGAGATCGAACAACATTCATAGAGCGAGATTTCAATCCGATCCCACTGAATAAGCGGATCGGATCCAGTGGTTGAGCTTCGTTTGAATCCGCGTTCCCGTGCGGTATTCGATCCGGAAAAATAATTCAAATCGACTTGAATTCGCCATGGAAACCTAGTATGTGATATTTCACACCTCTATGTATGAAATAATTATTGTAGATGAGCCTTACAAAAATCGACATATACCTAATTATGTGTAATTTCCGCCAGTTCATGTAACTTAGTTCAAAACTGCTTGATTTGAAACTATTCCTGTGCAAACTTGTATCATTATAAACCTAACAGATGGAGTAAAATCCGTCTATTTAGCTTCGCCCTAACTTAAGGTTAGTGTAACGTGTTGGTATGTAGTTCTGATTGGTAGTTCTAATATTAATAATGCTCTATTGGCCCAGACAGCTTCAATTGAAAAACTACACTGGACAACAAAACTAACCTTCAAAAAAAATTTACACAAAACATATCATTTCTTATGTACTTTGACGTGCTGAGTTCAAATATGGCCTTTGCTTTTGTCTAGCACCATTTTTTTTAATAAATCGTGCCCTTACACGTCTAGTCATTTATAAATAAAACGTAAAGTCACTGTAATATCAAAGACTAACTGGTAATATGTAGAAGAATGCCTCATAATAAAATTACATCTAATTTTGTAAAAGTAACCAATTAACATACCTGGAAACATTGCCAACTCGTTTGCAAGTCCATCCTCTACTGCTGTCAGTTGAATTTCTGCCATTTGCTGCTGCTTCTGTAACTTTCAACTTTCAACTTATTTTATTACAGAAAACATTTGCCCGGTGCCGGTACAGAAGGGCCCGGCTTACAGGCTAAAATTAACATTAATTATAGTTTACAGTATTTACATGTTCATGTTTGCTTTTATATGTTCAAAAACCCATACAGTGGGCAACTTTAGCCCACCGAGAACAGTTTTTGGGCGTATACTCGGTCTTATGTTTGTCCGTTTTTGATAGTTTTTTTTTTTAATTTATATACGCGGATACATACACACACTCACTCCTGGGCATACCACACATATGTCCCATCACACGCGCGCACACACACACACACACACACACACACACACACACACACACACACACACACACACACACGCTCGTATATACATATTTACACTGCACTATATACACTTCACTATTTACAGTTTTTCCGCAGTTTTCCTGTGCGGCCAGGTTGCAGCTCCTGAGGCGTTTCCGAGGCACAGACCTCTTCCGAAATGCGTGGCCTAGGGCCTGGGTTGCATGGGTGCGCATCAGTCGGCGAGCCATGCAATGTTTAAAACATTTTAATTCTAGCATGCTTACGATGCTTTGGCTCGCCCTTGCCAATATTGGCAATCACGTCATTTTGGTGATTCCTGATGCGCGCCCACGCGACAGTGGCTCTTTTTGTTATTGCCTCGGGTATGAAAGGGATCTGTGTTTCCTGGTGAAGGGTTCGGTTAGTGGTTAGGATGGGAGCAGAGAGGATTTTCCGGAGGCAGAGGTTTTGAAGGGTTTGTATAGTCTTCAGGGCGGTTTTTGAGGCGTTTGCCCAGGCCACACACGCGTAAAGAACCACTGACAGGATGAAAGCCTTATACAGGACGAGTTTGGACTTCAATTGCAGCTGTTTGCTGCGGAGGATGGGGGCGCATAACTTTAGCCGCTGTCTGTGGTTTCCCTTATGAGGTTCCAGCAGTAATCTGCAAGCATATGGGGATTCCATCTCCCTTGATACCTTTTCTTCATTTGGGAAATATCTTGGTGGAATCTTTCTCCATGTTCAAAACTAACTTGTCCTAGATTTGCAGGGAAAAAGCCCAAATGGGAATGCAGGAAGTGTATTTTGAGAGACATGTTGCAACCTAGATTTCTATAGGCTCCTACTAATTTCTCAATTAATTGTAATTTTGTGCTCTAGTATTACCTAACAACTGCTCGCAAATGGTCTTGAATGATATCCATGCTTAAAGTTCCACATGATTCAATTTACTTTCAAACAGCTGACCATTCATTAGTTCTCGAATCTGAGGCTCAAAAAAATTCTTTCCTTCAACTTATAAGCACTGATTCTTGGAAATTTTGCTTCTAGTATTTGAAACGTGCTCCAGATTTATCTAATGCCTTGACAAAATTCTTCATTAGGCCTAATTTTATATGAAGTGGAGGCAATAAAATTTTTGATCTATCAACCAATGGTTCAGCTGAGATATTCTTTTCTCCAGGGACAAAATTATTCCGGGGGCCATATTTTAGTGTCATAATGTTTGAATGTATCACGGCTATCCCATTCACACAAAAAGCAGCAATATTTTGTATATCCACTTTGCAATCCTAACAGTATTCCAATCATTTTGAAATTGCCACAGATGGACCAGTAGTACTTGTCATAATGCACTTTTTGTAACTTTCTTTCATTTGTACCACATGACCAATGGGTATCGATGATTGTGTATTACCATTATGTAAAAGCACAGCTTTAAACTTAACTTTGAAACATCTATGAAGGGCCTCCATTTATCTGGATTGTGAATTTTACCAAGAGCATTCATCAAACCATCAATATCACAACAATAACTCAAATTTTCTTCCATTCTGAAATACTTAATCAGGTGCTGTTCTCGTCGTCGAAAAATTGATATGGATGTATCTCTGTGTAAGAAATTCCATTCCTTTAGCCTAGAACATAAAAGTTCTGCTTGGGCTTTGGAAACATTTAAGTCTCAGACCAAATCATTTAACTCTCCCTGAGTTACCTCATGATGCATGTTGGGATCTGGGTCTTTAATGTCCAGAATTCAGGAGGAACAGGTCTAATAATTGGAATGTTTGGATATTCAATTGTCTTTTTGTCTTTTCCCATAAGTTCTGTAGCTTTAGTTATACAAAAATAGCAATCATCCATATGGTTCACTGGTTCCCTCCATACCATTGGAGTTGCAAAAGACACTACAAAATTTCCGTTTATTCTTTAAACACCCTCTTAACCGGCTGGCACAATTTCTACAAACCACATGGGGAGCCCAACTGTGGTTTTGATCACCAAGTTTAAGATCAAAATATAATTCATAAGCCTTTTCTATTAGTGGTGTTATTTTCTGTCTATTAGGTTTAACTGTAACTTCACTGCACACCAAGAGAAATTATCAGGATGATTAATACACATTTGCGACATATTTGCTGCTATATTAGTATTTTATATGAATCACACACAACTTTTCACTAATAAAACTTACAAATGGCTAATTCTGCTATGGATGAAACAGGCATTCACCTTCAAGTAGACATAAGATAAGGCAGGAAGATCACTAATATACGAGTAGGGATTGAAAAATATAAACAGATGATTCTGCCAATGGAGGAAATTAAGGATTCACCTTCAAGTAAACATAAGATAACCCTAAGTATAGAGGTTGAAAAATAAACATGACAGACTAACAATGGAGGAGACCACCGCTGGTAACAATATCTCAGCAATTTAAAAAAAAGTTATTTTAAACTTGGTTATATCTTTTCATATTTATAAAGGTAATATCTAACATTGTTTAACCATTCCTTTTTTCATATGAATCACATTATACCGACGGAGCAGCCAACAATGAAAACTTTGAAACAAATATGCAATTCAGTAGTAGAAACAATTATTGACAATAACTATTAACTGCAAGCCTTTAGCCAAAAAATTAGAAGACAGAATTTAAAAAATTACAGAAGGTGGGCATAAGGTACCTCCCTCCTCACCCCTGGTCATGCTAGCGTTAATGTTAGACTTATATGTTGCCTTTAATATCTAAGGTCATAACGGAGGCATTTAAGCTTTGGAATAATTGCTTAACAGCAATTACGCTCACTCGCTTTGCAATAGTTCTATCTTTGGGTTAGTATTACTTTGGGTTATTACATTTAATTCCCACACACATTCATACTTCCATACTCGAGGGATGGTGGACAATAATCCTGACTAAAGCATAATTTCCACACTCCAGCCTGGAAACGAATCAGGAACCTCTGGATTTACAGTTAGGATGCTAATTACCAGACCACAGAAGTAGTCTCTTCCATTCTTTTGTTATATAAGCATCTTGCAGAAAACAGATTCAGGTCTAACCAAGCAATAGAATGAGCAATAGTACTGGACAACAGCCAAAAATTTTTCAGTGTGAAATTGGGTGTTTACTACGTGGATTTTAGCGCTGAATTCAATGGTGCAGTTTTTCTCTGGCACCCACAGTTTTAAAAAAAAAAGTCTGTTTTCTGAATTAGCACTGGCCGTAAATGCTTAAATTTCTGTTATAATGATTGACATAGTAAATAAGATCTAATAGTGATAATAACATTTATTTTTTATTTTACTGTTTTAGTAAGGACTATGGTGTTATGATAATTTTGCTTTTGACAATTTATTTCCTGTTTTTGTGTCTAAAGTAAATTAAAAATCGGAAGACAAATAAGATAAAATTACAAATAGCTTCAATATACACTTAACAATAAAAATCTTTGCTTCACAACAATTGTTTCAAAGTTATATTACAGTGGAGCTTAACGTAATAGGAAGAAAAATTGTGATCTTTTTTCAATGTTTAATGTCCTTTAACCCATTAAGTCATATCGGATGTGAATGCAATGGGTGATATGATGCTCAAATGAGCCCGGGGCCTATGCAGCTTAGTATTAGGTAACTCACCCTTACCGAGATTTCATTGTTCTGGGTGGCCCAGTTGGTTAGATGCTGGCCTACTGATCCCAAGGTTGCGGGTTCAAATCCAGCACAGACGGATGGTTTTTAAGTGTTCTTAAGAACGATAGCTCCATGTCAGTAGACCTACTGGCACGCAAAAAACTGTGACAAAATTCCGGCACACCGGAGACTCTGACATGATGCTGGCAATTGACAACATTGTTAAACAACATGGTTGAATTTAATTAACCAAGATTCCAAGTCGGGACCCCTTAAATGTGAGGTAAATAAATATTTTTTTTGTTAACCCTAGCATTACCAAGGGTTACCTTATGTCCACCTTCTGTAATTTTTTACATTGTCTTCTAATTTTGTGATTAAAGGCATGCTGTTAATAGTTATTGTTAATCACTGTTTCTGCTACTGAATTGCATAATTGTTTCAAAGTTTTCATTGTTGGTTTTTTTGAGATATGTACAATGAAATGTCAAGTCATAAAGTACTGCCCCGTCAGTATAATGTGATTCATGTAAAGAAGTAATAGTTGAAGTGTTAAAATACCTTTATTAAACATGAGAAGATATAATACCCAATTTTAAAATAAATTTGCTCTAAAAATTGCTCATCTTGTTACTAGTGGTGGTCACAAATTACCCCCTCCCCACCCCTCCCGCGTGAGTAGTACAAGTTCTGGAATAAGGCTCGGCATTGCTAGGATTAACGACGCTTTTAATTTGGATCAGTGGCACCAGCGTGCCAGAATTTCATCCTGCAGGAGTTCTTTTACATGCCAGCAAATCTACTGGCATGGGGTGTCACTTTTAACCACATTGAATGTGAGGCAAATACGCTACCCCACAGCACAAAGATGGTCGTATTGACATTGACAAGCTCATTAAACTCCATTAAGTCAACAAAACTCATGTTACGTCAACCCTAAATAGATCCATGTATACTATGTACCAGATCTTTGTGTAATGTGACAAAAAGTCGTCTTAGGTTAAGTTCATCGTAATCCCAGCTTAAAGGATATTCAGAAATTTGTAATGAGTAAAGCTAGGATTTGGACGTAAATACCTACATATTCTTTCCTTTTGCTTATACATAACTAAAATGATGTATGTCCATAAATTGAAGCTGTCAGAGCCAATATAGCATATCAGCATATCAAACAGTAATAGAATCCATTGTAGTGTTTAATAAATCGTTTTTTACTGCGATTTATGGGATGCAGTAGGCGACACTGACTGATTAAAAGAATGACCAAGTGATAATTCGTAATGACAATTACATAATTATTTTGCCAATTACATGATTTTTACAATGGCTATTGATCTTAACTTTTCAACATTGAATATTGTTTGATTAGAACTGACATGTGCGTTGGCTAGTTACCTTCTTTAACTTCTCTTACTATAACTTTTCAAAGTGCTCCCTCTCCATGAATTAGAACTTCAGCTATTATATAATGACATTTTATTGTTACATATTTTGCATACTTGCAGAGACTTAGCAATAAATGTAATCACCTTTTAGAGAGCACCATATTTTTATGTTTTGGCGGTCACATTGATGGAGCAGGTGCTGGAGTCACATGTCACCTCTTTTCCTATTAGAAATCTTTAAGTTATGGAACTACTAACTTTGATGGAGAAATTGAAGCAATTCGAATGGCCCTACAAAATCTTTTGTACAGAATTTCACATTTGCATCAAGCAGTTATTCTCTCAGATTCCAGAGCGGCTATTATAGCAATTACTTCCAAGTTGTCACCAAAAAACCAAACAATTATAGAATGTTGGAAAATCCTTTCCCATCTAACAGCACTTCAAAAACACCTAGTCTTCCAATGGATACCAGCTCACTGTGAACTGAGTGGTAATGAGAAAGCTGATTTTCCTGCAAAAAAGGGTACCGGCAATGTGCAGAAATCAATAGTTAATCTACCATTTTATGCAGCTAAAAGATTAGTCAACTCTGAATTCAAAAAAATTATTGAAAAATATTACTATAAAAAATAAAAAAATAAAAGACGGGAACTACCAAACATTCAAACAGTAATTCCTGAGTATCCTCGAAAAACAGCAGTTGCAACCTTGAGGTTGATTACAGGACATGATTGTCTGGCAAAACATTTAAACAGAATTGGGATATATTCTTCACCACTCTGTCCTCTATGTGATCTGCAAGAGGAAATGGATCGAGACCACCTTCAAATATGCCCGGCCACTTCTAATGCCCCATCCATCAGTGAAAAATATTGGAGAGCAAGAGGATTAATGACTTCATTGTCAGAAATCCTGCATTAGCTAACAACAACAACATTTTGCATATTTGATCCGTGTCATTTTTGATATATTTTTACCTTTTAATCTAAAATTAGATTCTGCCTCCTACCATTAAAGGTATGTATGAACATAATTTTTCATTCTCTTGTTAACTAAGCTTTCTGTATTTGAGTCGCTGAGAGAGAGGCCCAATATTTAGTGGACAGGTAGTTAAACAGTAACTTTGAAAATTAAAATAATTGTGAATCTTCATAATAATGGAATTTATTTGAGTTTGCTACAAGATAGACACGTTTAATTAATTATTTGTTATACCTTATCTAGAAATAATATGATTAATAAAATAGGAATCTTCAAGTAATATAATGTTAAATACATAATTTATATAACAAATTAAATTAATAGTACATAGTTTAAAACCTATTATGTAATAGTATATACCATATTTTATTGCATAATTCCCCCACCCCCCTTTCTTACTCGAAAAATTTGCTTGAACACAATGGAGAGGGAATTATGCGAGTGGTGCTTCTAGGAATTCAGAAATGAAGGGAATTCATGTGGTATTATGTAAACATTATATAGATATACAGTAATTTGTGAATGAACTGGATACACACCACGGTTTCATTGGGCTTACAATGTATGGTTTCATTGTTTCTTTTCTCTGACTATTCTTTGGGCTCCGCCAGTACCCTATTGAATTAGGATCAACAGAGAAATGTCTTCTTGCAGCTTTCCCCCTGTTTGCATTGGTGCAAGATTAATATATTTAATTTAAATTTTGCCGTGTAGCTTGAATATTTCAACATTATGACAACTTGTAACAAACTGACTTAGAAACACGTCTGCAACATCACATTTCAATTTTACAATATGTTGTGACAGTGGCAAGCACTGCATCCATTGTTGTCCGCGACAAGCACCGCTGCGTCGATTGTTGTCCATTGTCAGGTCATTTGAAGGCTGCTCCAATAAGAACGAACCAAGAGAGGGAATTAGGTAAATAATTTTAAGTGATGAAAAATCATAAGGGAGGGAAATATGCGAGGGGGGCCTTATGCAATAAAATACGGTATTTCACCTAATATTACATAAATATGTGAATATTCTATATGTTGATATTACATAAAAATCCTAGCCTTAATAATGAGTACAGGAAATCTGGTGAGGTTTACACGGGATGCTTATAGCAATGAGTCAAGCAACCCTTCTTAAGACTTATTATTTTGTGTATTATTTTTGTGTAAATGTAATGCATTTAAGGTGCCGGTGTGTGTTTGTGAGAGAGAGAGAGGGATTAACATCCATGTTTACTTGATCTGCTGAGTTGAATAGTTGCAAAGGTTATTGGAAGTTATTGTTTTAATGATTGGAAAATAAACACCTGGGAAAAATGCTTATCTGCTGTTCACCCCATCTTATATTTAAGCTGGATGAGATTTGCCTAAAGATGTTCCCACCCGGAGATCTGATTGGGGGACAGTTTTAACTCCGGAATGTTTATCTTTAGGACTCATACTCATGTATGTGGCTTTCATGTAACTGTTTTCTTAACGCACACCAGTTTTACAATGTGGCAGTTACATCACCCGACTTAATCCCCCTGTGTAACGATCCAGCAGAAATGAATGAAGATCACTTGAAGACCTGTGAAGCATTAAGATCAGAAGAAACTACAGTTCAAAAGTATTGGAAAGCACGAATGCTAATGGCTTCATTGCCAGATGCAAGGCACTAGAAAACAACAACATATTCAAGCTTGAGCGTTCAGGTTGAATGAGAGTTCAGCTGCCCGACCCCAACTACGAAATTGGCGAACTATATTAAAATACCTTATGTTTACTTTTCATTAGGGTAATGAACTTTTAGAAATATCCTTTGCCCAAATGACAAATACTTCAACAAGCACGAATGCAAGAGCTATAAGGATTTGTTTCTCAATTGCATAGTATTATGTAACTGCCAAAGACTACAGCTATTATTTTCATTTATAATGGCTTTTTGCAAAGATAAACCTTAAAGCAAACAAGATGATGTCCATTAATGTGATATTGTACACCTGTCAGTCAGAGTTGCCATGTCTGCCAAAGTAAAAGTAGATTTCATTTGAAGAAAGCAGGAAAAAAAGTAGATCTTTAACAGCAATTTTACTTAGTGTATACATATTTGACACTACTACTCCTACTCCTCCTACCCCTACCACTACCAATAATAATAATAATAATAATAATAATAATAATAATAATAATAATAATAATAATAATAATAATAATAATAATAATAATAATAATAATAATAATAATAATAATAATAATAATAATAATAATAATAATAATAATAATAATAATAATAATAATAATAATAATAATAATAATAATAATAATAACAACAACAACAACAACAACAACAACAACAACAACAACAACAACAACAACAACAACAACAACAATAACAATAACAATAACAATAACAATAACAATAACAATAACAATAACAATAACAATAACAATAACAATAACAATAACAATAACAATAACAATAACAATAACAATAACAATAACAATAACAATAACAATAACAATAACAATAACAATAACAATAACAATAACAATAACAATAACAATAACAATAACAATAACAATAACAATAACAATAACAATAACAATAACAATAACAATAACAACAATAACAATAACAACAATAACAATAACAATAACAATAACAATAATAATAATAATAGTACAAATAATGGTGGTATAATAATAATCATAATATTAATTGCTCCAATATTCTTGCGTTGTAGAGTTACTGCCACATGCAATGTCAGTATTACGCAATAGCCTCCATTCTGTATCTATTTGGTGGAGTTCTTCTGCTTTAGCCAAATTAGGAAACTGAGAAGCAAGTGGTGGATTTGACTGAACTGTTTGCATTTTAGCTGGTTCTAACACTTCCAGCATTGAAAAAGAGCATCACTTAATGAAAAATGACTTAGTATGTCGCGAACTGACTCAACATAAAAACCAACACAGCATAATTTGAAAACTTGTATATATTTGTCAGACAGGGATGATTTTGTCAGAGATATTTTAACTTTGGCACCAAAATACATGTGTTCTACAGGAAGAAATACTTTTAGATCCCTGCATTTAAGTTTATCTATTTCAGTGGAATTCAAATGTTCAGGTTTAATGTAGCAGTCAAGAAGAACTTTCTTGGACATGCAAATTATAAAAGGAAAATAATGTAAATGGAAAATATATAAAAAGCAGGAGACTTTGAAGTGCAATCAGTTTTTAGCAGTAGATTTGCAAAGAAGCAGATCTCCTGCAAAATCAGTAGACCTGGCAGTAAGCACAAAAATGTTAACCAAAATACGATAATTTGATTAAGATGGTATGAGAATAGTATAACAAACCTTGCTGGTTGATGTGTTCCGTTTAACCATTTCACTCTCACACACATACACATGAAAGTTCTGAAGTATATTATACTGAAGAAAACATGATTATGTCAGAAATTTTCATAAACTTATATTAGGTTAGACTCCGATGAAAATACCATACATTAAAAATGGTTATATAAATCTCCATCATTGAATTACAGTAGAACTCAAATTTACGGATTTATTGGTACTGGACCTGAGCCAGATAATCAGATATCTGGATAATTGGATACATAATGATTAAATGTCATTAGGCACTAAGAAAGAAGAACCTAAATATGTGTAATATTAATATGACTACAAAGCAATGTGTATATTTTTGTACAGTAGTGAAGTGAAGTGTGACTTGAACTTAGTACCATTAAGAAACCTACAGTACTTTACAACTGGGTATTGTGATAATTGTCTAACAATACCAACTCCTTGGTTTTATAGAGTAATTTTAGGCATAAATTTTTTTCTTCCTCAAAGCGATCCGGGTAGTTTGAGTTCTATTGTTAAAAAATGAGCTCGCTTATGTAAAATTACTCTTTCAATTTTGAAATATTTTCCATAGCTTTCAATGACCTCCCTAGAGCTCTATAGGCATTTATTGAGTTAGATCAGGGTTTACTAACCTGTGGCCTGTGGTCGAAAACGTCCTGCAAGCTACTTTCATTTGGCCCACCTTCATACTTGGACAAATATGAATTTTAAAAAAAAGTGTGCCTAAATTATTTATGAATTTCGAAAGCTTAAATAAAATTAAGCCCTAAAAATTGTAATTGATGTGCAATGTAATCAGCTACCAAAGGATAAATACAAGGAAGTTAATTTCTGATTCTTGCAAATGCCTGCCAAGTGACACATTTTATCGTTTAATAAAACTTTGCACGAGGACTAATATCAGTGCCTGCATCAATAAATTATATACATCTGCGAAGACTTCTTCAAAAATGAAATATGTAAAATTAAAATACCTATTTGTCTACTATGGGTGATGAACATTTAGAGCCAGTATTTATGACAGGCGGTACAAAACAACAAATTCTGCAGTAATTTCCCATAAGTCAGTTTCATTCTTCTCAGTGAATATGAATTGCTTTTGGCTTAAAAATCGTAAATGTAAGATAGGTTAATATATATTATCTATGAGTTACATTGTCGTGAATAAGCATAGGAATTTCAGCAATTTACGTTTTAAACCTTCACTTTAAACTTGAATAATTAGCACCTGTGTAACCGAGCCGAAAAGGTGATTTTACATACACACACAATTTTTTATTTTCTCTTCTACCATGGGCATCGCAAAGGGGGTTTGGGGGGGGGACTACAGCCCCTCCCTAGAAATTAATGCATTGATGTAAAAATAATTTTTATTTACCACAAATTAATATGCTTATCTGCAATAAATACTATAACTCTACCATTTACAGTTTTTAGCAATAGAATGATGGCTTAATATTGTTTGATTTCAAACTTCCAACATCTGGCCCTCCCCTGAAAAAAGTCTGCTGACGCCCATGTCTTCTACAGAGCAACTTTAGTGTGTATATACCTGGAGAGCAAAACACCTCCGAATGGGCTGTGCACGGTGTTTTGCCTGTCGGCATCCTCGGCACTCTTTGCCATCCGCTGCCATCATTAAAAGGTGCAGATGAAAGCATACATTTTTAAAACTACTTCTAAAGGCTCTACTGATCAACTTTATGAAAGAAGATGCTGAAACTGGTCACTGTCGACCATACATACATTTTTGGCATCTCTTTTGGAAACTATCCATCACTCGTAGTTCACGAGAAATGCTGGCAATTTCCTAGCGGATATTTTGTTTTAATTCTTTCAGGGTATGTGGGTTTGTCTTATACACTTTAACTTATCCAGCAGCTCATTCAGAGGGTTTTTCTCTCTCATATATGTAAGAATTGCTCATTTAAAGATATTAGATATCAGTTTTAGAATTCAACGCAGATTCTGAAATTTCTAACTTGCCTTTCTTTGAAGTTAATGAATCTTGTAGTTTTATGCAAAAAGTAATTTTTACAAGTTTTATCACAACATACTAAATATTGATTCTTCAGACTTTGGTCCACCATCCTTTCTTATGAATATACCAGTTTATAAATTTCAACGCCAATAGCAATAGCAGTAATAGTAACCGTTTTATAAATTTCAATGCCAGATTATAACATTCATATATTTGTCATACAAGAAGCAAATCTAACAAATGACCAACTTAAATACTTCAATTTTACTGGATTTTTACTGCACTTACTACCCAAAAATAGACAGATAAGTAGTGGAATATTAGTTGGAGTCAAAAAGGATATTAAAACCTCCTTTGAAATTGTTAAAGAAATGGATAACACAGATAAAAGCGAATTAATAAAGCTAAATTTTTGGGATAACAAAACACATTTCCATTTATACAGTATTTACAATCCTCCCAGGAATGTACCGGATCTCTCACTTATTGACCAATTAAATAAAACAATCGTAATTGGGGATTTCAATGCACATTCCAAAAGATGGGGTTATGAAAAAGTGGATTCTACAGGGAAGATAGTGGAAGAATTTTTGAATACCACAACTTTTGAACTGATTTATAGTAAAGAAGATCCCACAACCTTCATACATTATTCTGGAGCGGGCAGTAACCCAGACCTCTTGTTAGCTACAACAGATATTGTTTCAAAAATTAAAAAACAAGTTATAGAAGATCCAAGTTCTGGTCACAGAGCGGTAATTGCTGATAAAAAACTAGAGAATACATATAACAGTCAAGGTCTTACGAATCTGTATTGGAACTTCAAAAAAGCAGATTGGAACAAATATAAAACTGAATTAGAACATAAATTTAAAGAACAAACAAACTCACAGCTGCATGCCCAACCAGATCATATGAACAAAGAATTCTGTAAAGTCATCCTAGAAACTGCAAAGAAACATATTCCTCGTGGAAGAATTAAAAATTTCAAACCCTTTTGGAACCCCCAGTTAGAAGAACTGAAAAAGCAAAGGGATATAGCTAGAAATACAGCTGAACAAACAAAAAACATATCAGATACACAACTATGGCGGAAGAAATGTGCCTCATTAAAAAAAGAAATTAATACTGCTAAAAGGAATCACTTCAATAATTTCTTAGAAAAAATGGATTATAGGACAGATGGTAACAAAGCTCATAAGTTCATAAAAAATGTCAAGGACAGGAAAGAAAACAACAGCACACCTATCATACACAACAATAAAATGTTAGTAAATGATGCAGTCATAGCCGAAACATTCAATAAATATTATGCTAATGCACACAAAGTAACAAGAAATAATAAAAAGGAACGTAAAGAATTTAAGAAAGATTCGAAACAAGAAAGAGAATGTAATCCTAACACTCAGTGCAATATCTTTTTTCAAAATTTTAATATGCAAGAATTGAACATTGCAATAAATAATCTAAAAAACAAAAAGTCTCCTGGACCAGATCACATACATCCAGAGTTCATAAAAAACCTTGGAAAAACAGCAAAACAACAACTACTGAAACTCTACAATCTATCCTGGAAAACCACTGTACCTGCTGAATGGCGAAAAGCAATAATTGTCCCACTCTTGAAGAAAGACAAAACAGCATCAGAAATAAAAAATTATAGACCAATAGCTCTTACCAGCATAATAGCAAAAGTGATGGAAAGAGTGGTGTCAAACAGGTTAAATTGGTTCCTAGAATCACAAAATTCAATATCTCCATGTCAAGCTGGATTCAGAGAGTTCCACTCTACAAATGAACAAGTCTTACTTCTCAGTCAAGAAATCAAAGACTCCTTCAATAGAAAAGAAGATAATTTATCAGTTTTTATTGATTTTCAAAGTGCATATGATTCTATATGCAGAACAAAACTACTAAAGAAAGTAAAAAAAAATAGGGATACAAGGTCCAATGTTTTCATGGCTATGTCATTTCCTAACACAACGCTTTATTGCAACCAGATATGGAAGAAACATATCTAAATATAAACAAATACACCGTGGCTTGCCACAAGGTGCAGTACTCAGCACTACACTTTTTAATATATTTATTAATGATCTACCACAACAAATACAAGAATCAGGCGTGAAGTGTGCACTATTTGCTGATGACTTGGTAATGTGGACTTCAAAACCAAAAAGCAAAAGTACAGAACTGGAGAAAACCATGCAACAATCCTTAACCAACTTACAGAGGTGGACCAAAGAAAATTTAATGACTGTTAATACAACAAAATCAAACTACCAAATCTTTTCATTAAGAAAAAAACCACTAAAAATAAAACTAAATTTTGAGGGTGAACAATTACCAGAAACAAAGGAAGCAAAGTATTTAGGAGTTACATTTGATACCAAACTTACATGGACCAAACAAATAGAAAATGTAATACAAAGAGCAGAGAGGCGCCTTTCACTGTTAAAACGTCTAACAGGAATGAAGTGGGGATGTTCCAGAGCAACGCTTAACACAACATATAATATATATATATATATAAATATAAAACCATTGTTTACTTACTGCAGCGAAGTTCTTGTAACAGCAAACACAAAAAAAATTCAAATCTTTCAAAACCAAAGTCTGAGATTAATTACAGGTGCTATCAAAACCACACCAATAGCAGCTATGGAAATACTAACCAATATCCCATTGAATATGAAATAGAAAAAGCGGCTCTTATTCAACACGAAAAGTTGATCAGACTCCCATTCAATACATGGCACAAGAGAAATTTTACACATACACTAAAGACTCAGGAGAGCTTTCTTTCCAAAATTCAAGACATCAAGAAGGATGTACACCTTCCTAATTCAAAGGAAAACTTCATATCTAAAGTCAATCCAACACATATATTAGACATCACATATTATTTACACCTGACAGAAGAAGTTAAAAAAAGTGATACTCCAACTAGTGTTCTAAAATTATTGGCATTAGAGACAATCCATACTAGATTTCCAGAACATGAGTGGCTCCATATTTATACTGATGGATCATTGATATCAAACCAAGATGGAGCAGGTGCTGGAGTCACATGTCACCTCTTTTCCTATTACAAATCTTTAAGTTTTGGAACTACTAACTTTGATGGAGAAATTGAAGCAATTCGATTGGCCCTACAAAATCTTTTGTATAGAATTTCACATTTTCATCAAGCAGTTATTCTCTCAGATTCCAGGGCAGCAATTATAGCAATTACTTCCAAGTTGTCACCAAAACACCAAACAATTATAGAATGTTGGAAAATCCTTACCCATCTAACAGCACTTCAAAAACACCTAGTCTTCCAATGGATACCGGCTCACTGTGGACTGAGTGGTAATGAGAAAGCTGATTTTCTTGCAAAAAAGGGTACCAGCGGTGTACAAAAATCTATAGTTAATTTACCATTTTATGCAGCTAAAAGATTAGTCAACTCTGAATTCAAAAAAATTATTGCAAAATATTACTATAAAAAATCAAAGAATAAAAGATGGGAACTACCAAACATTCAAACAGTGATTCCTGAGTATCCTCAAAAAACAGCAGTTGCAACCTTGAGGTTGATTACAGGACATGATTGTCTGGCAAAACATTTAAACAGAATTGGGATATATTCTTCACCACTCTGTCCTCTATGTGATCCGCAAGAGGAAATGGACCGAGACCACCTTCAAATATGCCCAGCCACTTCTAGTGCCCCATCCATCAGTGAAAAATATTGGAGAGCAAGAGGATTAATGACTTCATTGTCAGAAATCCAGCATTAGCTAACAACAATAACAACAAATTTCAATGCCAAAATAAATTTATTCCAAACATTCAAACTGATTAGCACTTCACCTTCACCACCATTTTCTTTCCTTAGTCAATATATATAATCAGGTTTCCACAGTTTAGCAGCTTCACGATCACAATGAGCAATACAAACCCTAGTGTCTACTAAATAATTGACAGCCAAAACAATCTATGATCTCTAGATTAACTACAGAGTGAATACCTCTTAAATGAACAGAGAAAACCAAATGCCAAGAATTCCAAATCTTATAGGAGCAAGGGACCTTCCAAATTAATTGTGATATGGAAAATATTTTTATGGTGCCCCATATGGCATCCATGGGGCCCAACCTCAGAATTTTATGTGAAACCATAATTTTTTGTATATTCTGATTCCCCATAGTAAACTAAGCAACTCTTTTATTATTTTTTTTTCTAAAATTAATTGTTTAGCTGTTATAGGATGATTTCATTAAAATATCTCCCTTATGAACTCGGTGAGATAAAGTATCAAATGAAAGAATAAGGTAGTAGACATAATATGCATTATTGGGCATCTGAAAACCCCAAATGAAAGAAACCTGCCCTTTCAGCAATGTTGGTTGCTAAATGTTTGCTGTGGAAATCTTGATAACCTGGTCATCGGCCCTTACTTTTCTGAAGGCTTAAACATGACAGTTTTACATATCCCCTTAAAAAGTAGTCCAAGGGTATTAAGTCAGGTGAACAAGGAGGCCAGATGATAGGTCCAGCAAGTCCAATCCGTCTTATCACCAAATTTCTCATTTAAAAGTTGACGTGTACATAAGGCAAAATGTGGTGGTGCACCACTCTGTTGATACCACATTTCTCACATTGAAGGACATGCTTTCCAATAAGGGAGATAATCCACAGTTGAGAAAATGGCAATAATGTCATGAGTAGGGTTACACTATGAATTATCCCGTGCTTCGATCCCCCTACACCACGACTTGGGCCGTAACTCAGATGGTGAAATGGAGGAATGCTCAGGAAAGGCTAAACAGGACGCGAGAACTCACCCGTGAATGAAAGTTGGTTCACAGTTAAACATGTGTATTCACATTGAGCAATTAATACCAGGGTAATAAGTACAAGTAGGAATAGAAAATTACTGACCTGCTACATGTTGCATAAATTGCAGCAGCATCTCCTTGTTGTCCCAGGACATTGGCCCGGGACAAGCGTGGTGTCCACACACATGGTTCACCCACAAGAGGGTAAAACTGCCCTCCTGTAGCAACCTTGCCACTTACCCCCCCCCCTTCCCCTACCATACACCTGCATTCAAAATAGCCAACCAAATCACATGGAAATGATGCCATGGAAAACCCCACAGTACCTCACAGTAACGGCCCTCCCAAAACCATACTCAACAACCTACAACCTACATTACCCAAAACACATTTTCTTGGTATGCAACACTTCCCCCGGGTCCACAAGAGTTGACGTCCTCATCAACAGAACAAATTTACGAAGAGAACAAGAGACCAGAGCAAAATTACATTATAAAGCACAAAAAATAGATCAGAACAGTATTAAAGAACAAAAATAGTTCAGTAGAAAACTTCTTGACAGACAGTAGCACTGTGGGTATTAGCAGTCTTTATAAAAATTGTAACACCTGAATAGTTTATTTTTGTGGATTGTTAAGAATGTTAATCACCATCCTAAGAACAATGGCACAGTTTTGAAGTTTATGAATATGGCAGTTCTAGCACACTTCTCACTCACTGAACCATCCTACAAAACAACTTGAAGCACTCACTACGTACTGACTGCTGCTTCACAGCTCACTGGCGATAAGCAGTCCTAGTCTGTCACATGGTAGCTTATGCTGGGGAGGAAGTTTTATTCCACTCCCACGGCTGATGAATAGATTACACAGTATACCTAAGGTGAACTATTCACTGGGGTTGCCTTCCAACTGCAGGGTACTGGTCGCACCATGGCTAGTACCTATGGGATGCTGTATTGTGTTGAGTGGGTGTAATTCTCCACAGCTGTGTTGATGCACTGGACTGCCACCAATATCCAGAGTTGTGTGTTCATTTTGGGTTTCACAATGGTGGATCCACCAGTATCAGATTTCATAGTAGAAACAGCTGTCCCACAGAGCAAAATTCTTAACAAAACATGGCAAAAATACATACACAGACACCTGAAAATACCTAATACTAACACTAGACAAAATGCTGATCACTCATACATCGCACAGTACATATAAAACAATATAAACTTTGAATGCATGACAATATCCAACATCAGGTTAGCTTAACAAGGCAGAACAATGATACCAAATTTCACAAAAACATGTGCACATGTAAATTACACTATGGATTACTCATGAAACAGTGCAACTTGTACCTAAATAAAATGAGCTCACAACATATAGGGATCCCCACACAAAACATACACAAAAGACAGAACCTAAAGATTAATAATCAAGGAATCTACATGCATAGGCACAAGTTAACTTACCACTGAGAATTCATTACCATACGCTAATTACTACTGACATCATAACTCATATCCTCAATTTAAAGTTCACATTCATGCATCCGGGCCATGTTCATGTAGAAAATAGCATTAAGATTTTGGAATAAAAGGAATTCCGTGTGTTTGGATATTGACATTGTTTAGAGTATATGGTATATAAACAATCTCAATACTGGTTTCCACAAAACATCCTTAAATCACATTATCTGCAACATAGTGGAAAGGAAAAATTAAGACAAAATCAACACTTAGCATCTTTAAATTTGAAATTGTAGTGCATACTTCCTGAATACAATAGGAATTAGACAAACTCTTCTAGCATACCTTTACATACTTACCTTTCTAGACAACAAAGCCTACATAACAGAAAATCCATTATGTAGTCCAATTAAAACCACATCTAGATCAATAGGTATGTTTTAGGGACACTACCAAACAGGAACATGTGCTCTTCCTTTACATTTATTCGAACAATTGCATCAACGCAATGGCGGCTCTTTCAGTTAAACCACTCCGCAAAGCTAAAACTCACATGCAATCAAAAGTACATGACTCATTAGTAACAGTACTACAAAAGCAAACATCAGCGTAACCTACCAAGTCCTAAACATACTTCCTCATTATACAACAATTTTCTTAGATAAATTGCCAAACACCAGAAAATACCCCTTAAAAAATCAATATTATAGACAATAGGGAATGATATGTAATTAATGCAAATAAATTTAATAATAATAAAGTGAGGTTAATAAAAGCAATTTATACTCCTGCATGGACAAAACATCAGGTCAGATATAAAATTCAGCCAATTTGCAAAACAATGGAAGCCTCAACCCATTTACTCAATTTAGGAGTTATACTAGCTATTTCACTAATCCATTCAGTATGGTCATGATGCTGTGAAACAAGAAAATATGAAAAGGAGAACATGCTATTACAACACACAAATTCAGCATACAATCTCCTAAAGGGGCCACATTGGGTGCATATCAGCAAGTCCAACAAACTTAAAAGAAATTCGAACACTGCTGTGAAGTACATTTCATCCAGCAAAATTCAGCACACTAGCTCTGCATTCAAGGTTACATAACGGCATCTCCCTGAAGCAAACACATATTACCCTTGGAGCACACTACGTCAGACATCCAAGTTGCCACACAAATTCTATTACAACCACTACACAGAGAAAGACAAAACAATTCACAGCAGCATAAGCATCTGAAAATAATGTTTAGTGATGTTCCAATTATTTATCTTAGACTCAATACCCAGTCACTTAATATTAATATTCTATGTCCAACATCCAAAATTACTACCATAATTAGAAACATTCACAGAAACAAATTAGGTACCTACCACAAGACTTTGATAAAAACCAACTGTTAAAGTACCACAAAATAAATATCAATAATAGAGTAAAATCCCCAACACAGTTGAAATTCACTGTGCTAAAAGTGTATACACACACTGTAAATTCAAGACAATACCTGAGAATAATACCCAGAAATGCTAGCAATTCTGACAATACACAGATCAAAACAACACGATATGTTTTATAAATCTGTTCTGCAACATACACCTACACTTAGGGTAATTACCATCTGAAGGTTATTTAATCCTGGGATATAAAGTACTTACAATAGTAGGTCACCAATGGGGTAATTTGTCTCTGATGTGAGACTGCCTTTGTGGTTTACCTGGAGAAATACGAACTGGTTTGAGAATTTAATGCCATTCTGGCAGTTTGTCACAATAGCTCAGTGGTTAGAGCAGCCGCCCGGTAAGCGGAAGGTCTGTGGTTCAAATCCCAGTTGTGGCATTGAATTTTTAAGTTCCAGTTCTACCTCTCAAGTAAAGTACAATTTTTTTCTCCCTTAATTGTAAGTAATCCTGCTGACTGCCAGCAGCAAAGAGTAAAAGAATGCAAAATTGATTTGACAAGGCTTTTATTTTATTACTAAGATCATAATGCATTCTAGTCTCTTTATGCATAGAACAAGAATTATGTACTGAGGAAAATGCTCTAATCAGGAAGTCCCATAAACTCCACTGCATTTTATTAATTTGGGAGGATATGTAGGGGCAGTCTTTGCTCTATTTGTGATCAAAATTGACAATTATTACAAACAAAACATAATTGTAGAGTAAAATCTGTAACCAAATGTTCAATGTTCAAGTGGTAAATGAATTTTCCTTTCTCTGCTACATGTTTAAGGTAGAGAAATTGCTTCATAGGACAAACTATTTAATACTTGAGTTTAAAACAGAAATGTATTCGGGAGACACACTGAATAAGTGTGCATGTGTAGGATAATCAAATTTAAATCTTGCATTAGTGCCAAGTTTCAAATCAGTCTAGACCTTGAGATACAAGAAAACTGTTGCTGATAACTGAAATTTGTAGAGGTCTGCATCTTGCATGTATGAAAGTCATTTCTTGTTTTGGAACCAATTGTAGGCAAAAACTTACGCTAACTTGGATAGAAGAATTGAAATGTCTTTTTTTCCCCCCATAACATTTGACTGATAAAATATTGAATAGAAAATTACAGGCAGCTTGTTGCAAAGTTTTAAATATACAGTTGTCTTGTAGAATTGTAATGAAGTGATAAGGAAAGGAAATGGCAATTTGTTGCATATGTATGTTTAACTTTCTATTTTTACAATGTTGATATAGGAAAACATGTGCTGTAACTTGTCATTAATACCTCTGTATGAATTTTACTATAGGAGTGGATTTCTTAATGAGAGAATTATGCAACACCATTAGTCCAGTGATTGAACTGATAAAAGAGCAGGATGATAAATTTACTCTAAAGTCTACATCGTACTTTAAGGACTCTAGTATTACTTTTCGTCTCGGTGAAGAATTTCCTGAAGAGACTATCGATGGAAGGATCGTTAAGTCAGTTATAACCCAAGAAGGAAATAAATTAATTCAGGTGCAAGTGGGACGCAAGGACACCATAATTGAATGGGAGTTTACTCCCAAAGAAGTTAAGGTGGTAAGCACAAGTGAAGTTTTGCTTTCAGTAATTACTTTCCTTTGAATTTTCAAACTATACTGAACATGGGTTTCTGCTTCAGGATGTAAAACATTTGTTCTCAATTTATTTTTAAAAATAAAAGAAAGGAAGTTCAGTAATACAGTGGCATTTTGTGATAAAAACAATTTTAATTATTTATGCCAATAAACTTACTGGTATTTCAAACAACAAAACCTTGTGTGGCCAATGTTTAAGGCATAATCAAAGCTGAAAGATTCAATGCCACAGCTGAGATTTGAACCACAGAATTGGTTGGAGAACTGCAAGTTATACTGGCAGGTTGTCACAGTAGCTTAATGGTTAGAGCAGTTACATGTAGAGCAGGTGGTCTGTGGTTCAAATCTTGACTGTGGCATTGCATTTGTCAGTTCAGATTCTACCTCTAATTAAATTTTAATTTAGTGTTAAATTTAAAACAAAATTGAAACTTGTAGTTTATTGCAAATGTACTCTTTCAGATGGAAATTCTGTTCCATACATTAAGTATTCAATTTTATATTTTCAATGTAGACCCCTACACTAATGTTACACATCTTCCATTTACGGATAGAACTAATTTAAGTTTTGAGCTTATTTTTCCAATTGTGCAAAATTTGTAATGAAAAGTTAAATATACACTTGAAATCTAAAGGCAAACTTCAACATGTAAACCCAAATGCAGCGTATGTCAACATTTAAATTTTGAGAAAATTAAAATTATTAAATTTTATAATACTGGGGCAGAACTTGTTAGTAAAGGGATGCAAATAAATGAACTTTTGTATTAGGACATAGGCTCTGACACTGGTAACTACAGAGCATTTGTTTCTCATTTCTATACAGCCTTAAAACAGCATGTGCTTGCTAAACCTGTACATAGTTTACATTCACCAGGTACCAAAAAATGTGTACACTTCAAGAAAAGAAAAATCTTAAAGCGGAATTCGCAAAACTAAAATGAGCACTACTCCTAATGTTCATGGTTATAACAGTTCGTAAAAATGCCCACCATTGGCATTGTGCATTTGAGTACATTGAACTACTGATGAAGCCAGGTGCGGATCTAGAAATATTTGTGGGGGGAGGGGGGGTTCTGGTCTACCACAGATCGTTACTTACACCACAATGTTACACATACCCACTTAACAGTAAAGGAAAATTCCAATAACTCGTTAAATACTCATCGAATCGAAATGTTGCTTATCACAAAACTTAACATAGTGTTTAAAAACATTTGCTAAGGAAGATTTTTGCAAAAACTCCCTCCCCTCCCCCCCAAAAAGGCAGGTTATTTTGATTTATTCGATTTGGGCCCCATTAGAAACATTCTACCTGACTGGTCTATTCTTTAAGTGGGATCAACTATTAAAGGTATTATATATACCAATTTTCATAGAAATCAGTTTGGCCATTTTTGCATGGTTGAGGTAACACACATAGCATTTATAGCAATAAAGTAAGATATGACAGCGGTTTCCGGGACCCCTGGCACTCCACCTGTATCCGCACTTGGATGAAGCAACATTTGCAAGTGTCTTCAGCGATTGCAGCACATACAATTTCTTCTGAAGTGTTGCCAGTGTGGCTAGTTTTCTACAGTATAGTTCCCCATAGGTAGAAGTCCAACTTAGATGAATCTGGAGAACATAGTGGAAACTGACAAACCTCTTGTCATATACAGTGCCCTGAAAGATTCATTGAGGTACTTGTGTACCACTTGATAATGTAGTGGTGCACTATCCTGTTGGAAGTAAAATTTCTCATTTCCATTGTGTACAAATAGCAGGTAAGATGAAGTGTATCATGTTCAGAAACAGTTGGCCAGTTACTGTTCCATCAAATGAGAACCCATACCACCTCAATTCCAGGTAAACTGTTTCCACAAAATGGGAGATGGGAGAGTGTTAACAAAGAAGTGCTAAAAGTCAATATAATGAGAATACAAAAGGAGGGGATATAAAAAGAATAAATTTATGGGGAGAGCAAGAGGCAATTGTTTAGGAAAATAAATCAATATGAATCATGTTAAAGGCCATGCACCAAAAAAAGTGTAAAAATGCAGGGCGGAAGTTATGTACATAGCTCATACATAGTTTACATCCTGTTGTAAAATTAGTTACAGAAATAACTTGTTGATTGTGTAGAAAGATATAAAAAATTGCAAAGATGTCTGTAAGTGTTAAAGCATATTATTGAAATCAGATGCTGCAGGACAAAGACTTTGTGAATATGTGTATGTAAATAGTATTTGTTAAAATATTAATACCAATGTTAAGTTTAAATTTTTTTTACAGTTAATTTAAATATATATCGCCAATTTGGTAATCCAACGTAAATATTTTTTGTTACCTTTAATGAAAATGTGCTAGACATACTAACAAATATGTAAACAGCTATGCTGTAGCATTTCCTTCTTTTTTATGGAGATACATCATTGACAGTATTGTGACTTTTCTGGTTGGGTGTGAAGTAAAGAAGACAGATGTAGTCGAGATAAAGAAACACTTTTATTTCCGTAAACAGTCACTTTGTACACTCGTTGCAATAGCAAGAAAGTCTTTTTCGATTCTCCAACAGCACGGCTCCGAATTCGTAACACAAAGAACTGCCCCTTCTCGTCGGCACGACTCCCCAACGCTTCACATACGTCTGTCCTCTCCGTCGGCACGACTACTCAACGCTTCACATACGTCTGACTGCCTCTTCTGTCGCACTTTACCGCTATTTATATCTCCCAGGCACTATTCTGGAAAGTTCAGTTATTGTGGTGAAATACAAAGCGGAAGATTCTCGAAGTCTCTATCCTTTTCTCTCTTTCGGCAAACGCCCATGCTCTGTCTCTTTCCTTCGGCTCCTTTGCGGTAGTGCCGACAATAATGCGATGGGTGACACTGCTGTTGTCGGCAATTAGATGCGGCGGGCGCGGTGACACTGCTCCCTCTTCAGAGCTGGTCGTCCCGACCAGCACTATCACTGCGGCATCTCCCTTGCGCCCCGGTGGACTAACCCATCGAACCTCTTCTCCAGGAGGCACGATCCTAGGTATCGCTGTTGGATAGTGTTCCTTGGTCCGGGTAGGACGATGTATGCCATCCTGCTTCGAAATTCTGCAACAGTACCGCCGGTCTTGACGGTCCCTCGTCCAGTTGCCCTTCTTCCTGGTGTATTGACGGGCCATCCTGCGCACTTGGAAACGGCTCACTGGGTACCATGTCCGCCGACCTCTCTGGCGCACCTTCGCAGCCACCCTGCTTCCGATGGGTCCGGCAACAAACCCCGCCACATCCGCGCGAGTCGCGTCCACCGCTGCACTCGTGTTCACTCGTGCTCAGCACGGCCTCTCCTGTATCCTGCCGTCCAAGATGATGTCCACCATTCTTCCGTTCACGGCACTGTGCGTCAGGTGATTGGATGGCTCCGGCGGTCCCCCCATGTCACACGCCAAGTCGGTTCTCGCGTGTTGCTCGTTTGCTTGTGCACTTCCCTGCTGATCTTCCTCCACGTCATATCCTGGTTGGTTACGTACCCGACACACTCCTCCAGGGGATCCTTGACGACGTCCCTGAACTGCCCCTTTGTCTTCCCCGAGACGTACACTTTCGTTATCTGAAACGGGCGCAACTGTCGCCTCGGCCACTAGGTGCTCCCTCCCCGGGTCCGCGCTATTCCGTCTGCCCCTGGCATCCCGTACTTTGACGCTCTCGCCAACTCTTACTACCAGGGCACCAAGACGTTCCCCGTCGTCCTCCATGACGTCCACATGCTGGCAGAGGTCTTCCACCTTTTCGCCGAGTTGTTCCATGTCTTCCGTCACGCCAATCAGTTCGCCGAGTTGTTCCACATCTTCCGTCACGCCAATCAGTTCGCCGTCAATTTTCGCCGATAGCTCCGTCTTCATCTCTTTCAGCTCGGCAGCGAGGTTGTCGTTTCTCGTCTTCATTTCTTCTTTCAGCTCGGCAGCGAGGTTGTCGTTTGCCGTCTTCATCTCTTTCAGCTCGGGAACGAGGTTGTTGTTTCTCGTTTCCATTTTGGCAGCGAGGTTGTCGTTTACCGTCTTCATTTCGGCGAATAATTCTTTCATCATTGCCATCATCCTGGTTTCCGAATCTCCCTCCATCTTGGTTCTAACGTTGCAACTTCTAACGACGATGTAACGAAACTAGAAGCAATTCGACGGATCCCACTTCTAACACCAATGTGACTTTGGTTGGGTGTGAAGTAAAGAAGACAGATGTAGTCGAGATAAAGAAACACTTTTATTTCCGTAAACAGTCACTTTGTACACTCGTTGCAACAGCAAGAAAGTCTTTTCCGATTCTCCAACAGCCCGGCTCCGAATTCGTAACACAAACTGTCCCTTCTCCGTCGGCACGACTCCTCAACGCTTCACATACGTCTGTCCTCTCCGTCGGCACCACTACTCAACGCTTCACATACGTCTGACTGCCTCTTCTGTCTCACTTTACCGCTATTTATATCTCCCAGGCACTATTCTGGAAAGTTCAGTTATTGCGGTGAAATACAAAGCGGAAGATTCTCGAAGTCTCCATCCTTTTCTCTCTTTCGGCAAGCGCCCCAACAATGCGGCTCTTTCCTTCGGCTCCTTTGCGGTAGTGCCGACAATAATGCGATGGGTGACACTGCTGTTGTCGGCAATTAGATGCGGCGGGCGCGGTGACAGTATTTATACATTACAATGATGTAATGAAGAATGAGATGTTTATACATAAATGTTCTGTCCTAATTCTGTTCTGAAAAAGAATAGAAGAATTTATGGGGAGAGCAAGAGACAAATGGTTGAGGAAAATAAAGCAATATGAATTATGTTAAGGTCCATCATGCATAAAAAACCATGGAGTTGAAATGCAGGGTGGAATAACGTGGGGGGGGGGGGGGGGGAGGAAATAGCAACTCAGTTATGTATATGAAAATTGTAAGATTTTTATGTAGTATTATGGAAAATTCTACAGTACTACAGTTTCCACAAAACGTTGGCTGTTTGCACACCAGACTTATGCCAGTTAACAGTTCCATTCATCTTAAATTGTGCCTCATTGGACCAAGCAACCTCCTATGAAAGGCTTATCCTCTTGCACCACGTTCTGAAATCAGTACTGCATTCTCTGATCAGGGTCATCTTTGTTTAATGCAAGTTTTGGGATGAAAACTTCAAACTTTGTTTTAATAGTAGAATGTACGCTGGTTCTGCTAATCCCAGCCTCATGTGCACATTGCTTTGTAGATTTCTGTGGCAAGTGCTCAATCTTCCAAAACCATAGTCAAGGATGCAGGGCTTGTTCTGCGTCAGGTCTCCCAAATCTGTCCTTATGAACAGTGTTTGTGGTACCACGTGTCTCAAATTTGTCTGAAATGCTTGCAATGTTACTTGCATTGGGTCTGTTCTGTACAAGTCTCCATTGTCACTGAATGTTAACATCATTTTCCAGTACCTCTTCAACATTGCTTTCTGCTGTTTAAACGATAATCTTGGCTCTATTCTGTTGTCACAATGCTAGCATAACAGGAGTCACGTCTGTTTACATATCATACAATAATCTTCACTTAATTTGTTCATTGTTTATTTACCTGTTGCATTGCTACACTAGCATAATGCATGCGAGTTGCATCTGTTTCCAGAAAATCATACTACAAATTAAAATTATAGCTAATTTTTTGATCCAGCTTTATTAAATATGTTGGTGTACTTTTGTCACCCTCCATATTGGACAAACTTTGAGGGTGGTGTTTCTTGCACCAGTAAAAAAAAAGGGAAAAAATTGCATAAATGTAAGTCCAGATATACATTTTATTAAAGATTCACACTATCCATTAGATGCAATCCAACTGCTAAAGTTTAACACTTGATTACTTTTATCAGAACTGCTGATAAGCTAGGTATGTTGTCTAGGACTTGTATTTGCTGTTTGTAGTTGGTCTCTTGTACATCTCAGAAGTACATTTGTTACTTAGTTCAATATACACAAGGTAAATCTACCTTAGAGAATGAACAGGAGGAAGCAATTCCATGTATTGCACATTCACCTTAACTGTCCTTTGGATTTTCTGTTGACACATGGAAAAATTGTTTTATGCTACAAGTTCCAAATGCAACATGTTGGTGTGATAGCCCCTTATCTGAAAGATTTTGTGGATATATAGAAGCAATAAGGCATTTGGAAATATTTCTAGGAGTTAAGATGAGATGAGTTTGAGATACTGTCACTAAAACATTCTTTCAATAACAACTTGGTATTTCCTAAATATTGTCCTTGTTTATGTGTAAGAAACAGGTGAAAATATTGATATAGCCTGTATAATAATGGTTTGTTTACAAGAAGAAACTAAGCTTCAGGAATTGGTTTTCTTTGTCACTAAAGTAAATGTTAATTTTTTGTTGCAGACAGTCCGCGTGGACGACATTGTATGTCTCCGTTTATTCTCAAGGCTGCCACGGCTGCCTCACTTTCAAGGCTGAAGTAATATAATTTATATTGATATCTTTTATAAGTGACTATTTTGTAAGAAAGTTAACATAATAAAATGTTAAATTCCATCTTTGACCATTTTTATTGGAGCAAATATTAATCTACAGAAATTTGAAAGAATTGAATTTATCAGAAAAGTGGATCTACTAGAGGTAGTATTAGTGAAATTAGTTTGCTTCTATCAAAAAATTTTTGGTGCACATGACTGATATTTTATAATGAAATAATTTACAATATTGTAGCTATTGTGTAGCATTCATTCCAATGCTGTAATTTAAATTTTTTGTCAAGTACAAATCACATGTATGTTGTTGTTAGCTAATGCTGGATTTCTGACAATGAAGTCATTAATCCTCTTGCTCTCCAATATTTGAAGAGAGCAATAGCAGTAACAGTAACCATTTTTTTAGAGAGCACCATATTTTTATGCTTTGGCGGTCACATTGCTCTCTCACAACTCCCAGAATGTCTGGAGGACCACACCTGTCGTTGGTTTACGGGTCTCAACGACCTGACCGGGAGAGTTATCAAAATAAATTCACCGACTACATCCTCTGATCACCAATCAGAGGACGTATACATGCCATGACAGGTCAGCATGTTAGGGGTTAAGATTTTATAGAGAAATTAGAGAAATGGAGAGGTTGGAAAAATAAAGACTCCCTAGCCCTCGGGAACCCTAATAGCATCGGGGTCAGAAGAGAACAAGAGATGACCAAGGTAAGGTCAGATAGAAAAGCTACAGTGAGGAGCAAAACACCAGTAAGTGGAAGTAATGTTCTGCTCAGCTTGGGTACCTTGTGGTCGCCATTCACATATCCCCTAGACGGAGACCCCTGAGACATCTCAAACTCATGTTGCACTCCGCTAAAAACCTAACAACTCTTCCCACCACTATTTTGTTGTCTGCCAAGACCTCCGCAAGTCCGGCATGCAGCCGCAGAGAGCCTCAAAGGCACTTAGAGAGGAACACTCCAGCAGCACGTGACGGACCGACAAAAGGCCGACGCACATGGACAAAGAGCAGCATAGTCCCATTTAAATAGGCAACCATATACTACTTCACCTATAAGGAAAGGAAATCGTGGTGGATGAGAAACCACCCCAGTATGCGCCTATCGATCAGAGAAGACCATAAAAATCCCAAGATCAGAGTGAATGATCGACAGGAAACGATGCCCGGACCTTCCGAATGAGGGCTTTGTACCTTGTGGATGAGCAATTACATTCTGTAGCTGGGTTAATATGATACTTTATGCTGCTTTAAACGGATGTAGGGTCATTGCACACTTCAGCTTACGAAACCGAAAGGAATGGCTCAGGCTATAACGTCAGTAGTCCGCATTCGGGAGCTCACGGGTTCAATCCCTGTGGGTGACCTTCCTCACCCATGGGTTTTCTCGGAGGTTTCTCTGAGTCATCTGGCGAATGCTGGGAAACATCCTCTGAATATTTTGTCCCTTCGTTTCATTACATTAATCATTTCATTTCACCTTTTATCCCCCCTCCCCATGAGATGGTACAAGCCCGATGGGGGAGGGGAGCTAAGCCAGCCTCCGCCGGGGTGCTTATAACTGGGAAAATTTAGGGACTCTGCCACCTGATCTGTCGTGGCAACGTTCCGACCGCTGTTAGGATCCATGCCTCTCATCCATGTTGCCGGGAGGTGCCCTGTCAGGGGCATAGGCACAAAAGATTGCCTTTTGGCCGAGGTACTAAGTCCCCGCCCGTGAGTTGTCATTGAGACATACGCTTGTGAACAAGTGAAGCTAAATTTAGTTGAAGTGTTACTGGAATGGAATTTTTAGATAGAATGTAGATTTTTACAGCTTGCAAGGTCTATACTTTTGTATATAAGGAAATAAGCAATTCGCTCATAGACATTTTCTTTCCCTTGTTGTGTATTCAGTCAGAAGTGGATTTTAAAACCAGGGATTTAGTTAAAGAATATCTGATATGCATGGTTTTACGATTTCATTTGTATTAAACAAGCAAGGCTCACTTGTAATCAGCTAATGTGAAGCGATAAGGATGCAGCCATAGGAAACCTAAGGCAATTTTCCGTTAAAGTGTATTTCTGTAACGTTTATCGATGGGCTCTAATTATCGTTTGTCCCTTTCCGATGCACATTCGTCATTAGTCATATCGCTACCGGTGCACACAGAACGACATTGACGTCACTCAAAAGCATCAGCGGTAGTCATTACATGTACCTATGTGTTCAAGCTTCCTTTGTAAATATGTTCTCAGTAGTCTCAAAATAAAATTATTACAGCTTTAGAAAGAATAGAGTTATATTATATATTGCCATAAACAGAACTGGCAGATATATTTGAATGCAAACTTTTCTTTCTATAATACTCAAAAATCTCTCTATTTACAATAATTTGTTGATTTCAAATTTGATACGGGAATTTAATAGCAATTGTATAAAAAACGACGGAAAAGTGGATAAATAATTCTAACAAATAATTATATATGTTACAAGCTATTCATAAATATAGGAAGCAGGAGTTGCAATGTTGTAAACCTCACTGGCTAACCAATTTAAGAGTTAAGGAAAACTAATTAGTTATAAGACAGTGTATCTGAGGCAATTAAGCGTTCCGGTGAACTCAGTTAACAAGAAATCCATTATCTCATGGTCCAGGTAACTAGAAATCAATAGTTCAGAAATCAGAATGGCCTGCAAATAAACACGAATTCTGAAAATTATAAATGGAAGGAATTTTTAGAGTTTCACAATCTATAGAGTAAAATGTATGTTCCAGATGCGACTAAGAAGCTTGAAACTTTGCAACGTATAATGTAGGAACTATAGCGGGTTATTCATGAAATAAACAGAATAAAAGGGCGCATATTACTAAAAATCTAGGTGACTTTTGTGTGCCACAATCTCACAGAAGTGTTTTACTGTCATATTTCATTGGCAGACTGTACCGCTCAGGTTAGCCCATACTTGGCGGTAAACGCAAGGGGATTCTCCGCAGCGGCATTTTAACAACTGACGGCCACTTACGCTTCTCATTGTTATTACCGAAATAATTATTTTAAACAGTGAATTTATTGACACTTCTGACATTTACAGACGTTATACTTCAGTAGCTAAAGCTTGTAACGCTAAGACTCAGATATAGTTTAATTTAACCTATACCAGTAGGCAACTCGCTTCGAATAGTTCATTTATTACACTGCATTAAATTTATCAGATAACTTAACTGGTGTTCTCTATCCTTAGACACACCCATGTGTATCCTTAGTTTACCACTGTAGCAGTCGGCAACAGATTCATCAGAGATACTGGTGATAGCATAAAAATGTCGCACACTGGGAAACACGTTGTCAAAGTCTTTGCGAATATTTACCAAACAACATGTCATATTTAAGAAAATAAATGGTTCAAAACGGTTAAAAGTAATATCCTATTTTATCGTTTTACCCTAAAATTTAAAAAGGGAAAAGCCTGGGAATAGACGAGACAGCGTTAAAGAAGGAAGGGGGTCCCAGCAGTGCCACCAAACTTCAAAGTTCAACTTCTACCGTCCTGCTGCAGCACACCGACTGCCGCCGCCTGGTCCTGAAATCCTGAAACCCTAAAATGAAATAATGGGGACAAGCAAAGATGGATAAGGAACTGGTAGTAGAAGCAGGACCATCCGCGCATTCGCTTACCAACCCGGGTCGAAGGGAATCGAACTCGACCGTTCCCCGGGCTCAAGCCCCAAACTTTATGGCAGAGGCACCTTGCTCGGTGATCTAGAAAAAAGTTCCATGTGAGTTATTTCACTTTACGTTGACTGTTTGAATGTAAACGAGAACTGTATGGAAAACCAACTTAAGCTAATATCAAGAATAACAACATACCAAACGCATCGAATGTTATTATTTTATTGTCAACAGTAAAAGCGTGGGTTTGGACACTTCATTAAAATATGAAAATAGGCTTTATATCTAACAGAAGATAGGGCTTTGCAAAAACGTTAATGACCATATCCACTTCAATTGCTAACTGATATCTCACGCTGTTGCCTCTCAAAGGCCCAAACTCGGGAGACCAACTGCATGAGTACTTTCATTGCTGCTCATCTGTACAGTATCTGCTGGTACACTAACGCATGGATGAATATGCACCCAAAAGTGAAATTCTGAAGGTCTGTGAATTTTTGTGAATATTGGGAAAACATAATTACAGGGATCAGTAGCATTATGGTGGTTTAGCATTAGAAAAAACACATATAGCTGAAACTCTCCGTATTCAGTGTGTATAGAATAGATTGGACAGCGAAGCTTAGCGGATTAGTGGTATAGGTGTCTATGGATTTAAGAGTTAACGTTAAACTGCAGATTAGGAGGGCTTGAGTAATTCATTTTTTTCTGAAAGCATCAGATGAGCAATCCCTGGCGGGACCGGTTTCGTGGTATGCGGCCGTCGGCGAGGATGGTTGCTTTAACGGCGGTGCAGCTGACAGGAAGTCCGCAGTAAGCATAATATAGTTTGTCGTAATTTATTTCTAACGTCAATAAACACAAAAGTGATTTACTCATATATTGGGTATCCCAAAAAAACACCGACAATACTTGGTACGTTGTGCGAGATGGCACAGTGATCAATTTTCAAATAGGAACCCCTGTCTGGAAATGCACGGTTGTGACAATTTGTTAACATTGGTTTTGGTATCTTATTGGGGAACGTATGCAAACTTTTGCCCATGTGTGTGCTGTGATGAATGATCTGAGCATAATAATATTCCTGCACATGCGCTAAATTCCTCCAGAGTCCTTGGTGCGCATCCTACTGTGTTACTTGTGTCGTTTCCTGTACAGTAACGTTTTGACAGCAGTGCGACACGCACCAGTACACAACTGCTGAAATGGCCAACTTGAGCATAATTTGATGTAAATGTGTGGAATCACCTCAATGTCACATATGCAAATCGATGGACTGGTAGAGCCAGATCTGGCACCTCTGGACTGTTTTATGCTGTTTTTAGTTGTATGAAGAGTATGGTGTATGGCACTCCTGTAACGTCAGCGGAGGACCTTATGGCTCAAGCCCAAGGAGCGATTGAAAATCTTCAGAAACCGCCGTACGCATTGGGTCATGTGCATGAGGCTCACCACCACCTATGTAGGCTCTGCAATGACGTAGAAAGTACACAGTTTGAGGCCCGTTTGTAATTGGGTTTATTGACGAAATGTGAACGTGCACCCATCTCATACTTCGATGCGCTACAGCGTACAAGCAGTGAATTTCCGGACAGGGGTTCCTGTCTGAAAATCGATCAGTTTGTCGTCCCGCACAACATACTAAGCGTTTTCGGCGTTTTTTTTTTTTTTTGGGGGGGGGGGGACATCCTGTATATCAAGCACGGAAATAGAACTGTCTCCCATTGTTGCTCAAGGCTTTCTAGCACCTTCTTAGAAAATTGCTCATTACACTTTGAAAATGCCAGCAATTTCTTAACGAATGTTATCTTAAGTTCATCTAAGATTTGTAAACTTTCGTTTTTAATGCCACCTCGTTCCCCTGAGTTAACATTCTGTGATTTTTTGATTTTGCCTTTTATTATACATATGACTTGTTCTTTCATGCTGAAATTCCGTTTTCTGTAATATCAAGTATTTGAAAACCACAAATGAATGTCTGATTGACCCTGATGAAGCTCTGTTTTGAGTTTTAAACTCCATTTCTCTCAATTACACTTTTTACTTTCTCTACTGGTAAGTAGGGGAAGTATTGTATTCCACCCAAAAATTCGAAGTCGAGATTTCAACGGAAATACATGTTTTGAGGCCCCCTTAATCCAAAAAAAGCATTTTTAGAAAAAGGTCCGTGTGTGTGTCTGTGTGTCTGTCAGTCTGTGGACAGCATAGCTCAAAAACGAAAAGTCGGTTAAAAACCAAAGTTGGTATTTGAGACGGTAATTATACCGTGCCCGAGATAAAATTAATTTAACGTTATAAAACATGATAAGTTCCAGCATTCTTTTATTTTAGAACCACTCACTTGAAGATGAATATTTTGACATTGTGTTTCTAGTAATTCGTAATTTGAACAGTGATATAATCCTTGGATGTGATTTCTTTGATGAAAGGAAAGTGAAAATCGACTTTGAAACCAAAACAGCTGATATACATATGGAAACAGGATGGTCACCGCCCCGTTCATAAATGAAAAATTTATACCTGACGGACTCACCGCCGAGGAGCGAGCTTTACAAGCTTTTCGTCCAGAAATGTACTTTGTCTACAGAACAATGCGCGAAGAATGTGGTAATTACCAGTCCGAAGAAGACCCCTTCCGTACCTGCTACAACCGGTTGGACAGCTGACCCAACGTCTCAACACGACACAGATTCGCACGTGGTTGATAAAGTTAATGAGATACTCGAAGTATGTCAAAACGCCTATAACTTGAGTGACATCCAGCGGCAAGAATTATTCAAGGTTCTAATGAGGAATAAAAAGGTGTTTAGCGAAAAACCTGGACTATGTAACGTGTATGTCCACAGTTTTGAGTTACAAGATATCAGACCGTATCGTCACAAGTATGAGAATCTTCAGCTAAGCTTGCGAGAACCTGCGAAGAAGGTGATACAGGAAATGTTGAAAAATGGAATTATACGCGAGTGTCAGAGCGAATTCCTTAATCCGATTTGTTGGGTTATGAAAAAGGACACACCCACAAATGACGTCAACGGAGCACAAAAGACGAAGCAAGAACCCTCATTACGCCTAACACTGGACGGAAGAAGGCTTAATTCTTGCATGAAACCAGATCACTTCCAAAACGAAGGAATTAACCAAATAATCAGTCGTCTATCCCAGGGAAGATATATGTCTAGTTTGGATATGGTGTCTAGTTATTGGCAAATTAAACTAGCAGAGGACCTACAGCATTATACTTCATTCAATTTCTTAGGGATTAATTATTGTTTTTGTCGCGTTCCCTTTGGCACGAAAAACGCCGGAAGTGCTTTTCTTCGAGCAGTGCACGAAGTGTTTAAAGACGTAGAAACTCCATTTCTAGTCAGGTATACAGACGACTTCCTGGTAATAAGTCAGACATTCGAGGAAAATCTCCAACATATTGATTTGGTGTTAGAGAGATTAAAACAATGTGGTTTCACGTTAAACATCAATAAGTCGAAATTCTGCGTGAAAGAAGTGAATTTCTTAGGATTCTTGATTGATGAAAAAGGAATGCGTCCAGATCCTAAAAGGGTAGAATCAATTCTGAAGATGCCACCTCCACGAAACCCGAAACAACTTAGAAAACTTATGGGCGTTTGGAATTTCAGTAGCAAATTCTTAGCTAGATATTCGCATGAGACAGCACCACTGCGACAGTTACTTCAGAAGAATATTCGATGGCGATGGATGGAGGAACACCAACAATGTTTTGAGCGCGTCCGAGATTTATTTGCAAGTTACATCCTACTAGATGAAGGAGTCTCTTCCGGCTGGCATCTCCCGTCACCAGTATAAAGGGAATCTTCTGCTCGTCGTCACTTTGAAGGGTCGGTATGATGAATTCTTTTCTCGTATAAAAGATCCGGCTAACTCTTTCGATGAACTGCGATGACTCTTTCTCTCCTATCTCGGTCGTGGTACGGGTATGAAGTATGTTCACAATTTACAGCTGATAATTTTCCTTGAGACGCGACCCCCGTGAAAATTATATGTTACGTCGATGTATTAACTTTTAGTCTTTCTAATGAGATAGTCTTCTTTGCTCTGGAGGCCACAATTGAAATAATATTAGTGTATTTATTATCACAATTTTATTCGTTAATATATATATAACATTTACAATGAAGACAAAAGATAATCGCACTAGGCCAACTGCAAACGATATAATGCAAACAATCAAACAATGGGAAACAAAACACTCCAACACAACACCTACCATAACTAATAATACTGCATCATAGAGAGACCACGAGATGAATGGGCATACGAAATGTATGTTGATGCAAGTTCCGGAGGACTGGGCAGCCTCTTGTGTCAACGAGATGACGAAGATAACATTCACGTCATAAGTACTGCTTCCAGAGGCCTAACGTCGTTAGAACAAAACGCGGTATATCCACGCAATAATGAGTTTTAACATCACTATCCATTATATACCTGGAAAGAAGAACCATTTTTCCGACTTGCTCTCAAGGTTAAATTTTGCTTCGGGAATACCTGAAAACCTTTCAAAGCCTAAGCGAGAAGCAAAGGTATTTGAAATAAATGTACGGTTCACAAAAGAGACCATTAAGAAACTCAAGCACCTCAAAGAACTTCAACGAGACGATGCAAAATTAGGACCTTTGTTTGATAACGCTCCAGTAATTACTGAAGCAGGAAATAATCTGATAGCTGTAAAAGACGAGCTTCTTTATAAACTGCACGGCCGATACGAGAAGGAATGGAAGGTCAATATTCCGAGAAACTTGGAAAAGGACCTGATAAACGAATTCCATGAAAATTTATTTCATGCAGGAACTGACAAAGTGACGGAAACCATGCTAGAATATGTGTACATTTCAAAACTCCGTGAGAAGGTACGCAAAATCATTGCTTGCTGTGACATATGTCAGAAATGTAAGCACAGAAATGTTGCTTATCAGTTTGACATTAACGAAGTCATTCGAGAGAAACCCGTAGATTTAGTTTGTATAGATATACATGAAGTGATTAGCACTAGCCTAGGTTATAAATATGTCATGTTATGTTACGATGTATTTTCTAAATATGTTCGTTTATACCCTTTAAAGCGCGCAAACAGCAAGATATGTGCCAAGAAGTTCATAGATGACTACATAAAAGATGTTGGGGAAGTGCGTGCTATCTTAACCGACAACGCTACGATCTTCACAGGAAAACCTTTCACAGAACAAATTAAAGAAGCAAAGATTCGTCATTACTATTGTTCGAGATATTATCCGCAAGGAAACGCTTCGGAACGAGCCATCAAAGAGTTAGGAGTGATGCTCCGAATCATGTATAATCGTCGTCAAAAACGATGGACAGAAATGATAGGCCCCATAGAGTCAATTTTCAATGAAACTGTTAACGGAGTAACAGGCTTCAAACCCATTGACATCATGAGAGGGAAGACATCGAAGACGCTGAAAACCAATCTCCCTGAACCAATAACATATTCAGAAGCGCAAAAGCTAGAAGCACGGGAAATTCGCCGTATAGCTCTCAACAGGATACGCAAGGCCGCTGATAAGAGAAAGAAGAAACATGATGACAAACGTCAAGGAGTGATATGGGAACCAGAAATCGGTACAGAAGTCCTCCTGAGGAATAAACAGTTATCGAATAAAGTAAAGAGGAGAAACAAAAGACTATTGTTGTACTACGTAGGACCTTACCGAATTAACCGAAAATTTGGAAGTGACACCTACGAATTAAAGGATGACAAATCAGACAAAATCATCGGAAGGTATCATAAAACGATGTTAAAACCTTACAGAACTTTAACTCATACAGAGAAGGTAGTCTGAAGAGCAATGAAGGAATCAATAATATTCCATAGTTCAGCTCTCTGAAAGATGCGGGTTAATTAATGTAAAGATGATGTAGATAATGTTAGGATACTTATAATGGTATAATATGTCAATATTTTATGTCAAGAGTACGACTCTAAAATTGTCGTTTATAGTATATGAATTTAAACATGTTTCATTTTGTGCTCAGGGTGATAATTGTTATGTGTATGAATACTCGGAACTGGGAAACTGGTTTCGAATGTAAACACAAGCCTACATGAGTGAGTTCATTAAACCAGAGAAGGGGGGTTGAAGAACCTTCAAAAAGCCATTCATTCATGAATGGAAGACCGCACGTAAACAAACAGGTTTTCACAACCGTATGCGGGCAAGTGTCAAAAAGGGAAACAGAACAAAATTTCTAGAAATATCTTCACAGCTATTTCTAGGCAAACTTTGCTCGGGCATTTATGAGACGGTAATTATATCGTGCCCGAGATAAAATTAAATTAACGTTATAAAACATGATAAGTTCCAGCATTCTTTTATTTTAGAACCACTCACAGGGCAAGTGTTAGGATTAATATAAATTATTGTATAAACGTGTACATGTCAATAATCAAATGTCAAGTGTATATATTTAAAATAATAAGAAATAACCCACGTAGAATGCCGTTTATGGGTAAAAGTTGAAAAGATTTCGCTTCAGAGACACTACATGAAGTCTTTGACCCGAATTAGTTCTGCTTGAACTGGCGACAAACTGACGCCAGCCAAATCGTAAGCTCCATTGTGAGGAAGGATTATTTCTTTGTCAGAGAAATATCGTAAAACTGTCAATCAAGCTTGTTCGAAACGCTACCGCAAGGGGGCAGGATATGGCATTCCAGCGGCAAAGTTTCGTCTGGTCCAACGAAATGGGCCAATCAGAAAATTTAAAACTACACACATTTGAACTAATCACCAGAACCCGCTCCAATGAGTGAAACTCAAAAATGTTATGTGGAGGGGAACCGAATGTGTCTTTCGTATTCCCGGATGGAACGAAAAAGGAGTCGCCATCCAACACACGGACCGAGGAGTCGTCATCCAATACCACGAACCAGAGAGTCGTCATCTAACACACGGACCGGGGAGTCGAAGAAACACACGAAAAGAAAAGAGTCGCCATCCAACATACGAACGGAACAGTCGTCAAATATTACACCGAGACAGTACGTAGAACACGCGCGAAATAAGTAAGTACATTTTGAAATTGATAGGCTAAATTCACATCAAGAATTATTTGGCAACATTGCGTAGAATAGGAAAATTTTACCTCAAGAAATTATTTCGGCTCATCATAGAGTAGGCTAAATTAACCTCAAGATTATTTCGGCTCTCATCCTAGTGACTTAAACTTTTGGCTTATGCGCGGCGACTCATACATAAATTAAAATTCTCGGTAAAGCTATAAACTGCAATCTTCGTCAAATTGTGTGTGTGTTGTAATTGTAATATTTTAAAGTCCTTTGTGCCTCGTATACAATAAATTAACATAATTATTTCCTACTCAAACTTGTTCTAATTAGTAGCTTAAAAACCCTTTGTAAGTGATTCCACGCCCTTTCTAGCAGTCTCTGGCCAGGCAAAGCTACTGAACAAGTAATAACGACTTAGCAATTGAACGAGAAGAGGAGGATTTTTACATGCTAAGTTAACTATAAGTGTCAGGAGGATTGAGTGGCGCCTCTTCAAACAAATTTTCTCAATCTCTCCAAATCATACTGCAATAACCTGCAGTGGCACTTCCGTAATTAAATAAATATATCAATTACTTATTTAATTACAACATCACGTTTTTACAAGTGGCTTTCAATTGTTGAGGTAACAACTCAACCAATAGCCAAAAGTAAGAAAGAACGCTGAATATTTAAGTTTAATCTCGTTCAAGGATGTGACACGAAGATTTTGAAGAAAATAGCCCCACCCTAAACTACCCTTTACATGTAAAATTTTTCGAAAATTTTGATTTTCTTGAAAATGGCTCTAACATTTTGATTAAAATATCATATGTTTGAGATACTTTTATGACAAATGAAATGTATATCCTGAATTTTCTGGCTATAGCCCCTGTAGTCGTATTTACTCTGGACGACTTTTGCATAACTGGTAAACCGTAAGAGATAGACCAAATTATACTCTACAAAAAATGTAGACCTTGCTAAAATACACAATTTATGTCTCAATAAATTTTCTTGTAGGGTGAACCATTTCGGAGATATTCCTTGTTATGTGTGTGAGTTTCGGAAAACTTGGAACTTTCATGAAATGGGTCATCGTTGTTCATTTTTTATATGTTTTATATGTTTTTTATATGTACAAAGAGAACGGAATCTCAAAGCTTTAAAAGATTTGACTATCGCACAAAGCCTACTGTATTCCAATATTCCCCTTGTACCTACAAGGAAATAGGCAATAAGATAATTTGTACAAATGTTTATTTTAACTAACATGAAGAAGATATAGGAATAAGACTTTGTAAGAATGGTTAATACAAGAGTAGAGAAAGTCGTGTGAGTGCAACAGATCAGATTTTTTCACTATTCTTCACAGTTCAAAATGCTCCTTGAACCACATTCTGTAACATATGAGCTTAAACGTGAAGCAGCTTTATTTCTAAGGTCTCGAAATTAATAATAACAAGTAAAACAGAGGCATCAAGAAGCTGACTTCATTTGTTGAATCAACAACCAAAATGGAAAATGGACTCTTAGATTAGAGTGCAACGATCGATAACATATACTGTGGTATTTAAAGGTACGATTTAAATATAGTCCTAATATAAAACATGACGTTACAAAAGCAGTAGTGCGAGAAATGACGCACAGTGGATATTGTGTTTTCACAGACTCGTTAATCAACAACTTCAGCGAAAGATGGTGATGATCAAGCAGATTGTGATGTGCAGAGAAGTATTTGTAGTTTGTTAGAAACCATTCTACTTACATGAGTAGAACATAGTTTATTATCTAAATAAAGTGTAAGGTATCTAAAGTTTAGTGTCATTAATATTGCCTTGTGAACCAAGGCTGTGCCACGGCGAGCATGCGCTAAGCTCTGTTTCGGGAACTTGGAATCTTGCAGCGACATATTATTTCTGATGAGAATTGTACATTAATACAGAAGGTATTGTATTTGACTCAAAAATTTAATACCAACACTTCATTGGAAATAAAGGTTTTGAAATCCCCTGAATCCGGAAAAAAGCATTTTTAGAAAAAAGAAGTCCGCGCGCGCGTTTGTGTCTGTGTGTGTATGTGTGTGTCTGTGTGTATATGTGTGTATGTGTGTGTATGTGTGTGTATCTGTGTGTATGTGTGTACGTGTGTGTACGTGTGTGTATGTGTATGTGTGTGTATGTGTGTGTATGTGTGTGTATGTGTCTATGTGTGTCTATGTGTGTATATGTGTGTATGTGTGTATGTGTGTGTCTGTGTGTATGTGTGTATGTGTGTGTCTGTGATATGTGTGTATATGTGTGTATGTGTATGTATGTGTGTGTATGTGTGTATATATGTGTATGTGTGTATGTGTGTGTATGTGTGTGACTGTGTGTATGTGTGTATGTGTGTGTACGTGTGTGTATGTGTGTATGTGTGTGTATCTGTGTGTATGTGTGTATATGTGTGTATGTGTGTGTCTGTGTGTGTGTCTGTGTGTATGTGTGTGTCTGTGTGTGTATGTGTATGTCTGTGTGTACGTGTGTGTATGTGTGTACGTGTGTGTATGTGTGTATGTGTGTACGTGTGTGTATGTGTGTGTATGTGTGTGTCTGTGTGTATGTGTGTATGTGTGTACGTGTGTGTATGTGTGTACGTGTGTGTATGTGTGTATGTGTGTACGTGTGTGTATGTGTGTATGTGTGTATGTGTGTCTATGTGTGTGTATGTGTGTATGTGTGTATGTGTGTATGCGTGTATGTGTGTATGTGTGTATGTGTGTGTATGTGTGTGTCTGTGTGTATGTGTGTATGTGTGTACGTGTGTGTATGTGTGTACGTGTGTGTATGTGTGTATGTGTGTACGTGTGTGTATGTGTGTATGTGTGTGTCTGTGTGTATGTGTGTGTGTGTGTGTGTGTGTGTGTGTATGAACAGTATAACTCAAAAACAAAAGCTCGGTTAAATACGAAGCTTGGGATTTAAGTTTTCCATCTTCAAAGAATGCGGCAAGAAGATTTTCATGAGAACCACCCTACTGAAATCTACCATTTACATGGAAAATGTCTTGAATATTTTGATTTTCTCAAAAATGATCTAACTGATTTAACATACGTTAAGATATTTGCGCATGGCAAATGAAATGTGTATGCTGATTTTCCTGAGAATAGCCTCTGAAGTTCTACTGCCTTCTGGATGACTTTTACGTAACTGGTAAACCGTAAGACAGGGCTTCTCAAAGCTTAAAATTGCAGCGCGCACAGTGCAAAGTGCAGAGGTTCTTTGCACCGTGATAGTGGTGACTCGGTTAAGCTTGGCTCAACTTGCGCGATGCAGAGCGGAGAAGCGAAGACTCGAGGAAACCTACGTTGATACGCGGCTTGCTTATCGGTGAAATAGATACGTGCAATAGAAATACCTAGTTATGATGCAACTTGCTCTAAAGAAAGCAAATAATGCCGAAAGTCTATTTAAATCACAGTGGGAACCTTCTTGTCTTTTTTGAAAGCCGTCACGATAGAGACCAAATGTGCCTCATGTACGGTACAATAATTACGTGTATGAGAAGATAATCCGTTGAAAAACACTAAAACAGAGTACACTCAGAAAAAAAAAAAGAAGAAAAAGAAACATGGTGAACTCATAGGAGACGCTAGAGAGAAAGAAGTATTCTGTATCCATAAATTAAGTTTGTATCAGTGCGTTCTAGATAATTAAAATAAAAGACTGGATTTGGTATTAAAACTAAATTAAGCACTTTAACTTTGCAAGGCACATAAACCTTACGCAATGAGGAAGAAACAGCGCTGAAGGTAAGGAAGGGGTAGACGTCAAAGCGAGAGAGAAAAGCTTAAGGAAAGAGCGAATGGGTGTTTGCAGCGAGGTCAACTTTCCGTAGTTGCATTTTGCACCTTGCACCGTACGATGCCCCGGTGCATGCACCCTGAGAAACCTTGCCGTAAGAGATAGACTGAGGCGTGGTACAGACAAATGTAAATCTCCTTAAAGCACACAAATTATAACATGTTAAATACACTCGTGGAGATAATCATTTCCGAGATATTCCCTGCTATTGATTTGGATTTCTCAACTTTGCTCAAATAGGGAGCCCTTTTAGTTTATTTTTTCTCTTGGCCGTGCAAATAGAATTAAATTTGATAGCCATCAGTTAGGGACCACCTCTTAAAAGATTTGACTATCACTTAAAGCCTATTGTACTCCCTTATTCCCGTTGTATCTACAAGGAAATACACAGCAAGAAGCTTTCTGCAAGTGTTTATCTCGATTAACATGTGAACTGTGCATCACTCTCTCTCTCTCTCTCTCTCTCTCTCTCTCTCGCACACACACACACACACACACACACATTCATACCTACGCACACTTTCTCTTGTCAGATAAACCTCAAGTCCTTATTTATAAGGCGGACCCAGGGGGATGAGGGCCCCCTCGGGAGTGGCACTGGCTCGCACCTGCATTTCAGGCAGACTGCCCGCCAAGTGTGCACTCCAGACAAACAGGCGATACAACGGACATGCACTCACCCAATTGACGATGCCGGATGGTATATCAACAAACTTAATTATGAATTGCAGACGACGCCATACGGCGGAACGTAACAATTATAATTTACTGTAGACTGACAACGCCACTAGCGCACAAATTACCACTAATCTAAGAGACTAATTGTACGCACTTCCTTTTTTCTTAGTTCATGTACATGTATATTTAGATTGTTTCAGGGATCCAGAATGCAGGGTATCGACACGCTCCCAGACTTCTGAGGCGCACGAACAGACGCGGCGTATACACGCCAAGCAACATAGCACCCTGATTCCTGACAACAATTACAAATGACTCCTACCAAACCATTCATGACTCCGCTAGGGGGCAAGCTGGGCTTCGGTCAAGCTCGTCTCCAAGATCCTAACCTTCTCCTTCTGGTTACGCTATGCGAACCAGCTTTATCTTCACCACTGAATGCGCGAGGTAGGGTAGTTGAGGGAAAGCTGGGCCACTTTTTTATGGGCAAGATGGCCGCCATGCGTAATCTAAGCATTACTAGGTAAGGTGGTAGGGGAAGCAGGACGTTGTAGGTGTTTGAATGAATCTCTAGGGATAACTTTTAAAGCCTATAGCAGTGTATGTATGTTTGTGAGCGTTCATGGTAGTTGAATATGCCGTTCACTATATCGATGTATGTCTCCTAACGCAAGAGCTTTCTATCTTGATTGAATATATTACCCCAATATAATGTTACCTCGCCCCACATAGCCACGCTAACCTAACCTAACCTAACCTAACCTAAGCTATCCTAACCTAACCTAGCTCCCACTCTTTTTTACTTTGAACTTTCATAATTTAACATAACCTAACCCCCTTACTTCTACTCGTCTAACTTATCCTATCCTAACCTAACCTAACCTAACCTAACCTATCCTAAACTAACCTAGCTCCCACTCTTTTTTACTTTGAACTTTCATAATTTAACATAACCTAACCCCCATACTTCTACTCGTCTAACTTATCCTATCCTAACCTAACCTAACCTATCCTAACCTAACCTAGCTCCCACTCTTTTTTACTTTGAACTTTCATAATTTAACATAAACTAACCCCCATACTTCTACTCGTCTAACTTATCCTATCCTAACCTAACCTAACCTCACCTAAGCCCCATACTTCTACTCGTCTAACCTAACCTAGCTCCCACTCTTTTTTACTTTGAACTTTCATAATTTAACATAACCTAACCCCCATACTTCTACTCGTCTAACTTATCCTATCCTAACCTAACCTAACCTCACCTAAGCCTCATACTTCTACTCGTGTAACCTACCCTAATGCTACTTAACCTAAGGGAGCATAAATCTTCCTATTTGTTAAGATATTTTAACCTGACTCAACCCAACCTATTTAATTCCTAGTTAACTTAAGCGTTCTATTCTTCTATAACCTATTCTAACCTATTATGACCTTCACACCGTACCATTTCAGTCTAAGACATCCCGCGTTCTTTTGCAGATTTTTTTTACTAACTTTAGATAGCTACTCCGAAGGTATTAGACCCTCGGACATGCGAACCCTAAGTATTTGCCATACTTTTTACGAAACGTTGATGCTTCTTGGAAGTTTAGTTGCTATTTTAGCCGCTTTTGCGGTATTCTGGAGGGTTTTTTACGAATTTTTGAAGGTTTGACCCGATTGTCAGGTATTCTCATATCTTTAGTATGTTTTAATGCTTCTGAGGGGTATATGGAGCCCTTTTAGGGATTTGTTATGCTTTCATGATCAAATTCCATCCATTCGTAAGTGTATGATGTTCTCGTCTAGAGAATTGTTTACAGTCTTTCTAAGACTAACCTAACTTAACCACAAACCTCTTTAGAGACATTTCTTCAACGCTATTTAAGGTTATACATGCTTCTTCTTCTCCTCCCTCCAACTCTTTTTGTAAACTAACATTAGAAGACGTAACCTTGTTATTCAAATAGCTATTGTATCCGTCTTTGTACACTGCTCCAGTATGCTACACATGTTAATCTCATTTAACGATTCTTTTGCGTAGTTCTGTATGTTCTAATGGTAACACGTCGAACGTTGCACACATTCCTTCTAAGACTATCCCAACCTAACCTAACCTAAGCCCCATACTTCTACTCGTTTAACCTAACATTACTTAACATAAACTAACCTAACCTAACTTCTACATGGCTAACCTAACCTAACCTAGCTCCCACTTTTACTCTGGTCTTTGATAATTTAACCTAAGCCCATACTTCTACATGTCTAACCTAGCCTAGCCTAGCCTAAACCAGCCTAGCCTAACCTAAGCTAACCTATCCTAACCTATCTGATTCCCATTTTACTCAAGCATTCTATTCTTCTATAACCTTTTCTAACCTTTGCACCATACCGTTTCAGGCTCAGACATCCCGCATTCGTTTGCAGATGTATTTCCGACAACTTTAGATAATTTGAAGGTATTACACACCCGTTCCCCTGACATGCAAGCTTTCAGGCTCAGACATCCCGCTTTCTTTACAGATTTTTTTTTTCAGTAACTTTAGATAGGTACTCTGAGGGTATTAGACCCTCAGACATGCGAACCCTAAGTATTTTCCATACTTTTTACGAAACGTTAATGCTATTTGCGTGTTTAGTAGATATTTTATCCGTTTTTACGGTATTCTGGAGGTTTTTTTACGAATTTTTGATGGTTTACCATGTATTTTCTATGTTTTCACGTCGTTAGTATGTTTTAATGTTTTTATGGGGTATATGGAGCCTTTTTTAGCGATTTGTTATCCTTTCATGATCAAATTCCATCCTTTTGTAAATGTATGATGTTCTCGTCTAGAGAATTGCTTACAGTCTTTCTAAGCCTAACCTAACTTAACCACAAACCTCTTTACAGACATTTCTTCAACGTTAGTTAACATTATACAGGCTTCTTTTTCTCCTCACTCCAACTCTTTTTGTAAACTAACATTAGAAGACGTTGTAACCTTGTTATTCAAATAGCTATTGTATCCATCTTTGCACACTGCTCCAGTATGCTATACATGTCAACTTCATTTAACGATTCTCCTAATTAGTTCTGTATCTTATAAGTTATAACGGTAACACGTGAAACGCTGCTTACATTCGTTCTAAGACCATCCAAATCTAACCTGGCCCACCACCACCACAACCACCACCACCACCACCACCACCACCACCACCACCACCACCACCACCACCACCACCACCACCACCACCACCACCACCACCACCACCACCACCACCACCATCACCACCGCCATCGTTGCAATCACCGCCATCCTTGCCATCATCACCATCGTTACCATCACCACCATAACCATCACCAATGCCACCATCCTCACTATCACCTCCACCTTATCACCACCATCATCAACATCGTTACCATCACCACCATAACCATCACTAGTACCACCGTTCTCATTATCACCTCCACATTACCATCACCATCCCCACCATTACCATCGTTGCCATCACCAGTACCACCATCGTTACCATCACCACCATAACCATCATCAGTACCACCATCGTTACCATCACCACCACCATTACCATAAACATCATCAGCATCATTAGCATCACCACCATAACCATCACCAATACCGCCATCCTTACCATCACCACCATCGTTAGAATCTCTACCATAACCATCACCACCACCACCACCACCACCACCACCACCACCACCGCCATCGCCATCGTTGCAATCACCATCGTCACCATCGTTACATTCACAACCATAACCACCACCAGGTCCTCCATTCTCACCATCACTACCATAACCATCACCGCCATCGTTAACATCACCACCGCCCTTGTCGCCACCACCATCGTTACCATAGCCACCATCCTTGCCATCATCAGCATCGTTACCGTCACCACCATAACCATCACCAGTACCACCATCCTCACCATCGCCACCATCGTTACCATCACACTCGTTACCATCATCACCATCACCGTTATAATCATCTCTACCATAACCATCACCAGTACCACCATCGTTACCATCATCACCATCACCAGCACAAAGATCACCAACCCCTCCTATTATTATATAACCTAATCCATCCTCCCCTACTTATCTATTCTATCCTGTCATAATGTCTCTTGATCTTCCTCTTTGCAGATATAACCTTGGGCGTTTATCTGTTATTTGTAGAAGATTTCCAGCGATTTTAGGGTTTAGAAGGTATTCAGCCACTGCGACACGCTTATTGAAGAACCTCTTAGGCAATTTTGAGAATTATGTAGGTTATTTGTTAGATTTTCCAGAGGTTTCATGCTATTTTGATGCTGTTTTAGATCGTTTTTGCAGATATTTTAGTTGCTTTTAGGGTCATCAGGCTGCTTTTACGACTGATTTTGACATCCTTTAAGGCAACTTCGAGAATTATTAGATATTTGTATTCCATTATCGAGACTTTCAAGGTATTTTATGGCCATCTTGAACCTTGGGTGCATATTTCAGTCACTTTTCAGGCATTCTGAGTCTTTTAGACCACTTTCCAGAACGTCTTAGACGATTTGGACGTTTCTTTAGCCAATATGATAGTTATTTTATTTACTTTCACTATATTTTGACATCATTCATATTTCTTCTCCTCCCTCCCACTCTTTCTTAAACTAACATTAGAAGACGTTGTAACCTTGTTGTTCAACTAACTACTGTCTACGATTTGCTCCCTGCTCCAGTATGCTATACATGCTAACCTCATTTTTAACTATTCTTTTGCATAGTTCAGTATGTTCTAATGGCAACACGCCAGACGTTGCTTACATTCCTTCTAAGACCATCATGACCTAACCTAACATAACCAACCATCATCGTCGCCAACGCAACCTATGGCGCAACGCCATAACCATTGCCACCACCAACTCCACCGCCAACACCACCAACACAGGCATTACCACACCCACCACCACTACAACTGTCATTACTACCATCATACCCCTTCACTACCAACACAGCCAGAACCACACCCACCATCATCATCACCACACCAACCAACGCCAACTATTCTGCAACACCGCCACCACCACCACCACCAGCGTCACCACCACCATCACCACCACCACCATCACCACCACCAACATCAACACCTCCAACACCAGCGCCACCATAACCTGCACGATCACAACCATCGCAGCACCGCCACCTCCGTCATCACCACCACCGCCATAACCTACACGAACACCACCACCACCATCACCACCAACAACAACGCCACCACCACCCTCACCAGCGCCACTATAACGCCCACCACTACCACGACCACCAACGCCACCACCACCATTAAGAACCTTTCAGGCAGTCTTGAGGATTATGTAGATTATTTCATCGATTTTTCAGAGGTTTCATGGTATTTTGAGGTTGTTTTAGATCATTTAACAGATATTTTACTTGCTTTTGAGTACTTTCAACGGCATCAGGGAATAATTCTCACTACATCTAGGATACTGAAGTAGGTATTTCAAGCGTTAATAGACGTATCTATCAGTTTAAGGATCGGTTCAGACATTTTAGAGGCATTTTAAGCACTATGCGGGGATTTTAAACTTTTACACCGACATTTTGGACAGTCTTCAGGATACTTTGAAACACTTTTATCGGCGTTAAATGCTTTTAATGGTGTTTTTTTAACACTAACTCAAACATCGGATCCTTCGCAGGAATCTCAGGGTTTTCAGGGTATCTCAGGCTTGTGACAGGCATGTTTAACCAGTTTAAAGATGTTTTAAGACGCTGAAGCAGGTACTTTTGACGCTGCTAGAATTATTTTAGTTGATTTAAGCACATTTCACCAAGTTTTCTTCATTAATTGCTTTTGTCTTACAGTAGTCGAGGTGCAGTCCAACCTAACCATTCATTTATTGCATTTCTTGCACTTATTATTTCGACTACATTTCACTACTAACCTAACCCAGCAACAATCGTATCATCATCATCATCATCAACAACAACAACAACAACAACAACTGCTCTATCTCGTAGTCTGACCAAGCCAACCTAACCTAACTTAACCTAAGCTAAGCTCCATACTTCTATTCGTCTAACCTATCCTAACCTAACCCAGCCTGAGCTCCATACTTCTACTCGTCTAACCTAATTTCTAAGCCCTTACTTCTACTCTTTTTACTTTGGTCTTTTATATTTTAACCTAACCTTATTGTTATCCTCCTCTTATTGTTATTTATTCTATTTCATCATCATGATCAGTTTCTAGATATTCATTCTATCCTCTTATTATCCCTCCTATATCATCCTCCTCTGCTTGTCTATTCCATCCTGCCATAAGGATTTCCCTCTTTGCGGATATAACCTCGGGGTATTTATTCGTTGCTTGTAAAGGATTTCCAACGAATTTAGGATTTAGAAGATATTCAGACTCACCGGCATGCATGTTTTCAGGATTTTTTAAATCTTTTCGGAGCATTCTATAGCTATTTTAAGTGTTTTAAGACACTTTTCGGGATATTGAGAGCGCTTTTGCACCAGTTGTAAGTACATTTTTTGAAACGTTTCACTCCAATTTCAATGCTATTTTGGTCCGTCCGATAGATCTTTTAGTCACTTTTAGTATATTCCTGGCACTTTTGCAACATATTCAAGAACGTTTCAGGCAATTTCGAGGATTATTTAGACGCATCTAACACAACCAACCATCTCCAACGGGAGTGCCACCACATCCTGCGACACCATAAACATCATCACCACTATCACCAATCCCCACCATCCGCCATCACCATCTCCACCACCATCGCTATCATCACAATAAGATCCATGTAACATAAACATAAGAGTTATAAAGAAAAGGGACGAACAGTACCTATAACCAACAGCATAAGCATTACAGATATATTCTACCGATTGCTATACTTTATAAATAACAACATAAACAGTAAAGTACATGATTTTCTTTTTCGCTTTCGCCGGCTTTTTCCGATTTATGTGAGAGTTCTAATGACCTAGTTATCGACGGCTCCTTAAACCATACTAATTAAACGCTTAAAGAAACCAAATTTCTGCTATATTTCATCAACTCTTCCTATTTTTATGACTTTTACTCGTCTTTTACGCACTTTGAAACGAATCCAACAGAAAAATTAAGACGCGAAACGGCGGTTATGTATCTTTAAGTAACATTACTTTTATCAATATCAGATGACTCACGATAATTCAGGATCACGACTGCAGCGCCTCATAGCGGCTTTAATCAATACTAAAACGCACATTCGACAGATTTTATACTCTTTATGGCGGTAAATTATATATTAGCCCTCAAATTATCATTATTTTTATGGTTTTCCACCGTTTTACGTACTTTGCGACGAATCCGACAGAAACATTAAGACGCGAAACGGCGGTTATGTATCTATGAGTAACATTTCTTTTATCGATATCGGATGACAGTAATGGAACCATCTAAACATTATTTAAACGCTTAAAGAAACAAATACCCCGTATTTTTATAATTCTTTCTCCATTTTTATTCACTTTAAGACGAATCAAGCGTCAAATTTAAACATAAAACGATGATTATGTTTCTAAGTATCATCATTTCAACAACAAAGACATTAATTTTAACTATAACCACGAAATAAACCTATTTACACGCGTCTTAACACGCTAACATACTATATGTTACAATCTCTCAACTGAGCCTCTTTTAAACATGTCCCAACAGGTAAAATCGTCACCATGTCATTAGTTGAGAAACCCTAGCCTGAAACACAGGTGTAGACCTCTCTAAAAACATGCCCCAACAGGTAAAAAGCATCACCTTGTCATCAGCGGAAGGAAACCTTAGCCTCAAATACAGGCGCCGGCATTATAACCATGTCATCAACAAGCTTGAAAGCCTTCAGAGCAATCATATACCACATAAACACTCGACAATGCTTTTAGGCATCTTAAGCATATTTTCTTCTTCTTCTTCTTGATATATTCTCATTCTCCTTCATGCTAACAGGGAATATACGCGAACTGAAGGTTATTAGCTGAAATGTAGAATAAAATCTCTTCTTCTTGTTCTTCTTGTTATTTTGCTTATTCTTCTGCTTATATTCTCATTCTCGTTCATACTAGCAGGGAATATAGACGTAACTGCACGTTATCAGCTTAAATGTCTGAGAAAATAACAACATTCACCGTTAATTATATCTAAAGCTACTTTTTCCAAATTATACGTATTTTAAGTTTCTAGAATCAAGGCAAGCAACGTTTCTCTCAATAACAGCATTTGATAATTGATTTTGTAAATAATAACACCAATTTAAACTTTATTACAAGCCTCTAAGACCTGCAGTTACAATATATTTACATAAAACCTTGGAGATTCAAACGAGACCCACAGGATAAAAATTACCATTCTATCAATAATTCAATAGCAGATATTTAACTGAAGTGTTTAATTTTTTATCTCATCACGCTAACTTTATTGATTTGCGAATAAATCGACTTTGAAGTAATTGCCCCGTCCCGGTAACCGAACTAGGAGTCTTAAGAATAAATTTTTCTCATTTATCCTACCTTTGCTTTACAACGCTATCGCAAACGCAACAAATCGCGATATAGAGCAAATTTCAATAGTTCTCCACAAGACAGGGACCGAACCTACGATACATCAACTCTAGCATGTTAGAAAATAATCGTCCTTAACAAGTATTATCATATAAAGTTTATTTCAGTCTTCCAACACAAGCGGTTTTCGAAATAATTAAATTTACCAAATCAGGATACTAACCCAAGACTCTAGGATCCCGTATATAACACGTCAAGGCCACATCCCACTTTTCGAGCCCCCCTCCCCCCTCCACCCTCCGACATCATGGTGACAGCCTTTCTGACACTTCCCCCAGCGCTGACGTCTTAGACACGTGCCGGTCGCAAGGGGTGTACGCGCTGCTTCAACCACGTCCCCTCCCCCTTTCAGCGTGAGAGTTCCAAATACAGTGTCATCAGGAACCCCGCCTAATTTTCACGTTTTGTACATCCCTAGGCACGCGAGAGTCAGTGACGTCATAACCACACCTCCTCTTTCGCCAGGGGTTTACATCCCGCGCCTACTTTTGACATCCCCTCCCCCCCCAAACGGCACAGCCACACCTACTTTTCGTCAGGGGTATAATAGACATATTGGTGGGACGTGGTCAGAGCCCTGAGCCCTCTCCTAATATCTCTACTCCAGTGGCGCCAACTTTGAAAATCTCTGTACATCAATGTTTTTTTTATTATTGGAATAATTCCTGCCCGTGGGTCCCTCGTTCGATCCCCGTGCAAATGAAGAATTATTATTGGAATAATTCCTAAACTATTAGTGATAAAAACTTCGAATACATTTTATTAAATTTATACTGTTATGGGCTTTCCTCTGTGTTATATACGGGATCCTGGAGTCTTGGGTTAGTATCCTGATTTGGTAAATTTAATTATTTCGAAAACCGCTTGTGTTGGAAGACTGAAATAAACTTTATATGATAACACTTGTTAAGGACGATTATTTTCTAACATGCTAGAGTTGACGTATCGTAGGTTCGGTCCCTGTCTTGTGGAGTATTATTGAAATTTGCTCTATATCGCGATTTGTTGCGTTTGCGATAGCGTTGTAAAGCAAAGGTAGGATAACTCGATATATATATAAATGAGAAATGAGAAAAATTTATTCTTAAGACTCCTAGTTCGGTTACCGGGACGGGGCAATTACTTCAAAGTCGATTTATTCGCAAATCAATAAAGTTAGCGTGATGAGATAAAAAATTAAACACTTCAGTTAAATATCTGCTATTGAATTATTGATAGAATGGTAATTTTTATCCTGTGGGTCTCGTTCGAATCTCCAAGGTTTCATGTAAATATATTGTAACTGCAGGTCTTAGAGGCTTGTAATAAAGTTTAAATTGGTGTTATTATTTACAAAATCAATTATCAAATGCTGTTATTGAGAGAAACGTTGCCTGCCTTGATTCTAGAAACTTAAAATACGTATAATTTGGAAAAAGTAGCTTTAGATATAATTAACGGTGAATGTTGTTATTTTCTCAGATATTTAAGCTGATAACGTGCAGTTACGTCTATATTCCCTGCTAGCATGAACGAGAATGAGAATATAAGCAGAAGAATAAGCAAAATAACAAGAAGAACAAGAAGAAGAGATTTTATTCTATATTTCAGCTAATAACCTTCAGTTCGCGTATATTCCCTGTTAGCATGAAGGAGAATGAGAATATATCAAGAAGAAGAAGAAGAAGAAGAAGAAGAAGAAGAAAATATGCTTAAGATGCCTAAAAGCATTGTCGAGTGTTTATGTGGTATATGATTGCTTTGAAGGCTTTCAAGCTTGTTGATGACATGGTTATAATGCCGGCGCCTGTATTTGAGACTAGGGTTTCCTTCCGCTGATGACAAGGTGATGCTTTTTACCTGTTGGGGCATGTTTTTAGAGAGGTTTACACCTGTGTTTCACGCTAGGGTTTCTCAACTAATGACATGGTGACGATTTTACCTGTTGGGACATGTTTAAAAGAGGTTCAGTTGAGAGATTGTAACATATAGTATGTTAGCGTGTTAAGACGCGTGTAAATAGGTTTATTTCGTGGTTATAGTTAAAATTAATGTCTTTGTTGTTGAAATGATGATACTTAGAAACATAATCATCGTTTTATGTTTAAATTTGACGCTTGATTCGTCTTAAAGTGAATAAAAATGGAGAAAGAATTATAAAAATACGGGGTATTTGTTTCTTTAAGCGTTTAAATAATGTTTAGATGGTTCCATTACTGTCATCCGATATCGATAAAAGAAATGTTACTTAAAGATACATAACCGCCGTTTCGCGTCTTAATGTTTCTGTCGGATTCGTCGCAAAGTACGTAAAACGGTGGAAAACCATAAAAATAATGATAATTTGAGGGCTAATATATAATTTACCGCCATAAAGAGTATAAAATCTGTCGAATGTGCGTTTTAGTATTGATTAAAGCCGCTATGAGGCGCTGCAGTCGTGATCCTGAATTATCGTGAGTCATCTGATATTGATAAAAGTAATGTTACTTAAAGATACATAACCGCCGTTTCGCGTCTTAATTTTTCTGTTGGATTCGTTTCAAAGTGCGTAAAAGACGAGTAAAAGTCATAAAAATAGGAAGAGTTGATGAAATATAGCAGAAATTTGGTTTCTTTAAGCGTTTAATTAGTATGGTTTAAGGAGCCGTCGATAACTAGGTCATTAGAACTCTCACATAAATCGGAAAAAGCCGGCGAAAGCGAAAAAGAAAATCATGTACTTTACTGTTTATGTTGTTATTTATAAAGTATAGCAATCGGTAGAATATATCTGTAATGCTTATGCTGTTGGTTATAGGTACTGTTCGTCCCTTTTCTTTATAACTCTTATGTTTATGTTACATGGATCTTATTGTGATGATAGCGATGGTGGTGGAGATGGTGATGGCGGATGGTGGGGATTGGTGATAGTGGTGATGATGTTTATGGTGTCGCAGGATGTGGTGGCACTCCCGTTGGAGATGGTTGGTTGTGTTAGATGCGTCTAAATAATCCTCGAAATTGCCTGAAAAGTTCTTGAATATGTTGCAAAAGTGCCAGGAATATACTAAAAGTGACTAAAAGATCTATCGGACGGACCAAAATAGCATTGAAATTGGAGTGAAACGTTTCAAAAAATGTACTTACAACTGGTGCAAAAGCGCTCTCAATATCCCGAAAAGTGTCTTAAAACACTTAAAATAGCTATAGAATGCTCCGAAAAGATTTAAAAAATCCTGAAAACATGCATGCCGGTGAGTCTGAATATCTTCTAAATCCTAAATTCGTTGGAAATCCTTTACAAGCAACGAATAAATACCCCGAGGTTATATCCGCAAAGAGGGAAATCCTTATGGCAGGATGGAATAGACAAGCAGAGGAGGATGATATAGGAGGGATAATAAGAGGATAGAATGAATATCTAGAAACTGATCATGATGATGAAATAGAATAAATAACAATAAGAGGAGGATAACAATAAGGTTAGGTTAAAATATAAAAGACCAAAGTAAAAAGAGTAGAAGTAAGGGCTTAGAAATTAGGTTAGACGAGTAGAAGTATGGAGCTCAGGCTGGGTTAGGTTAGGATAGGTTAGACGAATAGAAGTATGGAGCTTAGCTTAGGTTAAGTTAGGTTAGGTTGGCTTGGTCAAACTACGAGATAGAGCAGTTGTTGTTGTTGTTGACGATGATGATGATGATGATGATGATGATGATGATGATGATACGAGTGTTGCTGGGTTAGGTTAGTAGTGAAATGTAGTCGAAATAATAAGTGCAAGAAATGCAATAAATGAATGGTTAAGTTGGACTGCACCTCGACTACTGTAAAACAAAAGTAATTAATGAAGAAAACTTGGTGAAATGTGCTTAAATCAACTAAAATAATTCTAGCAGCGTCAAAAATACCTGCTTCAGCGTCTTAAAACATCTTTAAACTGGTGAAACATGCCTGTCACAAGCCTGAGATACCCTGAAAACCCTGAGATTCCTGCGAAGGATCCGATGTTTGAGTTAGTGTTAAAAAAACACCATTAAAAGCGTTTAACGCCTATAAAAGTGTTTCAAAGTATCCTGAAGACTGTCCAAAATGTCGGTGTAAAAGTTTAAAATCCCCGCATAGTGCTTAAAATGCCTCTAAAATGTCTGAACCGATCCTTAAACTGATAGATACGTCTATTAACGCTTGAAATACCTACTTCAGTATCCTAGATGTAGTGAGAATTATTCCCTGATGCCGTTGAAAGTACTCAAAAGTAAGTAAAATATCTGTTAAACGATCTAAAACAACCTCAAAATACCATGAAACCTCTGAAAAATCGATGAAATAATCTACATAATCCTCAAGACTGCCTGAAAGGTTCTTAATGGTAGTGGTGGCGTTGGTCGTCGTGGTAGTGGTGGGCGTTATAGTGGCGCTGGTGAGGGTAGTGGTGGCGTTGTTGTTGGTGGTGATGGTGGTGGTGGTGGTGTTCGTGTAGGTTATGGCGGTGGTGGTGATGACGGAGGTGGCGGTGCTGCGATGGTTGTGATCGTGCAGGTTATGGTGGCGCTGGTGTTGGAGGTGTTGATGTTGGTGGTGGTGATGGTGATGGTGGTGGTGATGGTGGTGGTGGTGATGGTGGTGGTGACGCTGGTGGTGGTGGTGGTGGCGGTGTTGCAGAATAGGTGGCGTTGGTTGGTGTGGTGATGATGATGGTGGGTGTGGTTCTGGCTGCGTTGGTAGTGAAGGGGTATGATGGTAGTAATGACAGTTGTAGTGGTGGTGGGTGTGGTAATGCCTGTGTTGGTGGTGTTGGTGGTGGCAATGGTTATGGCGTTGCGCCATAGGTTGCGTTGGCGACGATGATGGTTGGTTATGTTAGGTTAGGTCATGATGGTCTTAGAAGGAATGTAAGCAACGTCTGGCGTGTTGCCATTAGAACATACTGAACTATGCAAAAGAATAGTTAAAAATGAGGTTAGCATGTATAGCATACTGGAGCAGGGAGCAAATCGTAGACAGTAGTTAGTTGAACAACAAGGTTACAACGTCTTCTAATGTTAGTTTAAGAAAGAGTGGGAGGGAGGAGAAGAAACATGAATGATGTCAAAATATAGTGAAAGTAAATAAAATAACTATCATATTGGCTAAAGAAACGTCCAAATCGTCTAAGACGTTCTGGAAAGTGGTCTAAAAGACTCAGAATGCCTGAAAAGTGACTGAAATATGCACCCAAGGTTCAAGATGGCCATAAAATACCTTGAAAGTCTCGATAATGGAATACAAATATCTAATAATTCTCGAAGTTGCCTTAAAGGATGTCAAAATCAGTCGTAAAAGCAGCCTGATGACCCTAAAAGCAACTAAAATATCTGCAAAAACGATCTAAAACAGCATCAAAATAGCATGAAACCTCTGGAAAATCTAACAAATAACCTACATAATTCTCAAAATTGCCTAAGAGGTTCTTCAATAAGCGTGTCGCAGTGGCTGAATACCTTCTAAACCCTAAAATCGCTGGAAATCTTCTACAAATAACAGATAAACGCCCAAGGTTATATCTGCAAAGAGGAAGATCAAGAGACATTATGACAATATAGAATAGATAAGTGGGGGAGGATGGATTAGGTTATATAATAATAGGAGGGGTTGGTGATCTTTGTGCTGGTGATGGTGATGATGGTAACGATGGTGGTACTGGTGATGGTTATGGTAGAGATGATTATAACGGTGATGGTGATGATGGTAACGAGTGTGATGGTAACGATGGTGGTGATGGTGAGGATGGTGGTACTGGTGATTGTTATGGTGGTGACGGTAACGATGCTGATGATGGCAAGGATGGTGGCTATGGTAACGATGGTGGTGGCGACAAGGGCGGTGGTGATGTTAACGATGGCGGTGATGGTTATGGTAGTGATGGTGAGAATGGAGGACCTGGTGGTGGTTATGGTTGTGAATGTAACGATGGTGACGATGGTGATTGCAACGATGGCGGTGGCGGTGGTGATGGTGGTGGTGCTGGTGGTGGTGGTGTTGATGGTTATGGTAGAGATGCTAACGATGGTGGTGATGGTAAGGATGGCGGTATTGGTGATGGTTATGGTGGTGATGCTAATGATGCTAATGATGTTTATGGTAATGGTGGTGGTGATGGTAACGATGGTGGTACTGATGATGGTTATGGTGGTGATGGTAACGATGGTGGTACTGGTGATGGCAACGATGGTAATGGTGGGGATGGTGATGGTAATGTGGAGGTGATAATGAGAATGGTGGTACTGGTGATGGTTATGGTGGTGATGGTAACGATGTTGATGATGGTGATGATAACGTGGAGGTGATAGTGAGGATGGTGGCATTGGTGATGGTTATGGTGGTGATGGTAACGATGGTGATGATGGCAAGGATGGCGGTGATTGCAACGATGGCGGTGGTGATGGTGGTGGTGGTGGTGGTGGTGGGCCAGGTTAGATTTGGATGGTCTTAGAACGAATGTAAGCAGCGTTTCACGTGTTACCGTTATAACTTATAAGATACAGAACTAATTAGGAGAATCGTTAAATGAAGCTGACATGTATAGCAGACTGGAGCAGTGTGCAAAGACGGATACAATAGCTATTTGAATAACAAGGTTACAACGTCTTCTAATGTTAGTTTACAAAAAGAGTTGGAGTGAGGAGAAGAAGAAGCCTGTATAATGTTAACTAACGTTGAAGAAATGTCTGTAAAGAGGTTTGTAGTTAAGTTAGGTTAGGCTTAGAAAGACTGTAAGCAATTCTCTAGACGAGAACATCATACATTTACAAAAGGATGGAATTTGATCATGAAAGCATAACAAATCGCTAAAAAAGGCTCCATATACCCCATAAAAGCATTAAAACATACTAACGACGTGAAAACATAGAAAATACATGGTAAACCATCAAAAATTCGTAAAAAAAACCTCCAGAATACCGTAAAAACGGCTAAAATATCTACTAAACTCCCAAATAGCATTAACGTTTCGTAAAAAGTATGGGAAATACTTAGGGTTCGCATGTCCGAGGGTCTAATACCTTCAGAGTACCTATCTAAAGTTACTGAAAAAAAAATCTGCAAAAGAAAGCGGGATGTCTGAGCCTGAAAGCTTGCATGTCAGGGGAACGGGTGTGTAATACCTTCAAATTATCTAAAGTTGTCGGAAATACATCTGTAAACGAATGCGGGATGTCTGAGCCTGAAACGGTATGGTGCAAAGGTTAGAAAAGGTTATAGAAGAATAGAATGCTTGAGTAAAATGGGAATCAGATAGGTTAGGATAGGTTAGCTTAGGTTAGGCTAGGCTGGTTTAGGCTAGGCTAGGTTAGGTTAGACATGTAGAAGTATGGGCTTAGGTTAAATTATCAAAGACCAGAGTAAAAGTGGGAGCTAGGTTAGGTTAGGTTAGCCATGTAGAAGTTAGGTTAGGTTAGTTTATGTTAAGTAATGTTAGGTTAAACGAGTAGAAGTATGGGGCTTAGGTTAGGTTAGGTTGGGATAGTCTTAGAAGGAATGTGTGCAACGTTTGACGTGTTACCATTAGAACATACAGAACTACGCAAAAGAATCGTTAAATGAGATTAACATGTGTAGCATACTGGAGCAGTGTACAAAGACGGATACAATAGCTATTTGAATAACAAGGTTACGTCTTCTAATGTTAGTTTACAAAAAGAGTTGGAGGGAGGAGAAGAAGAAGCATGTATAACCTTAAATAGCGTTGAAGAAATGTCTCTAAAGAGGTTTGTGGTTAAGTTAGGTTAGTCTTAGAAAGACTGTAAACAATTCTCTAGACGAGAACATCATACACTTACGAATGGATGGAATTTGATCATGAAAGCATAACAAATCCCTAAAAGGGCTCCATATACCCCTCAGAAGCATTAAAACATACTAAAGATATGAGAATACCTGACAATCGGGTCAAACCTTCAAAAATTCGTAAAAACCCTCCAGAATACCGCAAAAGCGGCTAAAATAGCAACTAAACTTCCAAGAAGCATCAACGTTTCGTAAAAAGTATGGCAAATACTTAGGGTTCGCATGTCCGAGGGTCTAATACCTTCGGAGTAGCTATCTAAAGTTACTGAAAAAAAATCTGCAAAAGAACGTGGGATGTCTAAGACTGAAATGGTACGGTGTGAAGGTCATAATAGGTTAAAATAGGTTATAGAAGAATAGAACGCTTAAGTTAACTAGAAATTAAATAGGTTGGGTTGAGTCAGGTTAAAATATCTTAACAAATAGGAAGATTTATGCTCCCTTAGGTTAAGTAGCATTAGGGTAGGTTACACGAGTAGAAGTATGAGGCTTAGGTTATGTTAAATTATGAAAGTTCAAAGTAAAAAAGAGTGGGAGCTAGGTTAGGTTAGACGAGTAGAAGTATGGGGCTTAGGTGAGGTTAGGTTAGGTTAGGATAGAATAAGTTAGACGAGTAGAAGTATGGGGGTTAGGTTATGTTAAATTATGAAAGTTCAAAGTAAAAAAGAGTGGGAGCTAGGTTAGGTTAGGTTAGGTTAGGTTAGGTTAGCGTGGCTATGTGGGGCGAGGTAACATTATGTTGGGGTAATACATTCAATCAAGATAGAAAGCTGTTGCGTTAGGAGACATACATCGATATAGTGAACGGCATATTCAACTACCATGAACGCTCACAAACATACATACACTGCTATAGGCTTTAAAAGTTATCCCTAGAGATTCATTCAAACACCTACAACGTCCTGCTTCCCCTACCACCTTACCTAGTAATGCTTAGATTACGCATGGCGGCCATCTTGCCCATAAAAAGGTGGCCCAGCTTTCCCTCAACTACCCCTGACGCCATACGGCGGAACGTAACAATTATAATTTACTGTAGACTGATGACGCCACTAGCGCACAAATTACCACTAATCTAAGAGACTAATTGTACGCACTTCCTTTTTTCTTAGTTCATGTACATGTATATTTAGATTGTTTCAGGGATCCAGCATGCAGGGTATCGACACGCTCCCAGACTTCTGAGGCACACGAACAGACCGGCGTATACACGCCAAGCAACATAGCACCCTGATTCTTGACAACAATCACAAATGACTCCTTCTAAACCATCCATGACTCCGCTAGGGTCCAAGCTGGGCTTCGGTCAAGCTCGTCTCCAAGATCCTAACCTTCTCCTTCTGGTTACGCTATGCGAACCAGCTCTATCTTCACCACTGAATGCGCGGGTGCTACAGGCGGTACCGCAGCAGGCTTTCACATTCCTAATCCGGTGGATGGGGTTTTTTTAGTGGGTATGGCCATCAATTTTTCCCCTCCACCTAAAAAAAAAAAAAGAAAAAAGAAAAAAAAGTAGATAGAAGAATAGACTTTATAAGAAGAGTTTGTAATAGGGTAGAGAAAGTCATGTGAGTGCCACGCACATGTGTGTTAACTTTTATCTACCTGTTATAGTTTATCTGTTGTAAAATTTATACAAAGTTCATTACGTATATAAAAACTAAACTAAACCCCGGCGCGACAGCCCACAAGGGGTCAAGGCCTACCACCCAGCCGCTGCGTCCCCCACCTCTGCCCACTACAGGCGTCATTGGTGAGGTGCAGTATATATATATACATATATTCATTCATTTATTAAAGAATCATCTGTTCCCCAGTGAGGTTGACCACATGGGTCCAAAATACAGAAACAAAAGGACAACAGAAACAATTTTAAAAAAGCAACAAACAATTTTAACAATTAATCCACAACTAATGATAACAATTAATAATATGTAGAAATAATAAACGATATAATAATTGCAATATTTGACATTTCAAGTTTAGAGCATAAGTATAAGGTATGATCCTTCGCAGCCTGTTCACAGAAAATTCCATCCAAGTGGTTGAGGTCGAGAGATTTTGAAAATATTGGTGAAATGTGATTGAAATATGACAAACTTCTACGCCAAATTTAGTATTTATCCAAAATTTGATTTTTGGGTGATGCTGTTCTCTCTCTTTCTCACACTCTCCCTCTCTCTCACACACACATACACATACAGAGTTATTTATACTAATTCTTTTGAAACTTTAACTTTAATTCAACCTAAAAACATGAATTTCTAGTGAAGTCAAGTTTTCGAATGCTTTGGCTGTAATACGTTCTTCCTCTGCCAATAATAAGCAGGTGCTACAGAATGTAAGATTAGCGGTGTTGTGATGACATACATCCAAAGTGGAAGCTGAGAATGCAGAAAACTTATTTAAGTTACAAATAGCGCAGATACGCAACAATGCATGCAATTTCATTCAGATAAAACTGAAAGTTTTGGTAGCGAAATAAAGTGTTCTGCTTTGAGGGTTTACACCTGCTGTTTACATTAGCTGCGAAACGAATAACTCCTTACTGTGTAGTGTCGTGAACTTGCATCAAACTGCTATTTTGTATTTTTTGCTTGGTTCAGTTTTCAAAAAAACGAAGTAAACATGTTTGAAACCATATGGGATGACACAACACCTTTTGATAAAACTTTCTAATCTTATGTCCCAGTGGCTATGGCTCAAGTATTCCGAGCTTGGCGCCGGGCAAACGGACCAGTAAAGAGATAAGCCGCGCGCTCGCCCTTTGCACTAACACTGGCAGCATAGTCGTCAGATTACTAGAATGCTCTCAAGGATATGTATGACTGAAATTTCATGAAAATCAAGAAAAAACACCTTTTTTAAATTTTAGTTCTATAAAATAATTTAGACATTGCCGAATACGAAAAATGCATAATTTGCCTCCTGACGCCATTTTTAAGTGCCCTACTCCATATTTAAAGGTTGCGTGGATTTTAAACTCTCTGAAGATTACGCCCACTTTTGCCTGCATTCACATTCTTTGGCTGTTTTCTGTTCTCGAAGGCCAAATTTTGGAATTATGCCTTGAATGTTGACTGCAGAATCGTCTCATAGAGCTGCAGGTTGACTTTGGCAGTGAAATTTCTCACACTTACAATGCAAGACAAAGTAGTATCTATGTACATCAAAGAAAAATCTGTTCTTTGAGTTTGAATATACCACATACCATGTGATCCATCTAAACCTATATCAAACTGTTATTCTAATGCAGTGATTTTGAATAATCGTTATGTAATACACTTTTAAAATAACATAAATATTCAACTTAGATTATGCGGTATGAAATGGCGTTTGTTTATGTTTTACCACGAGGTGCCTTGCACGAGGTGCACAGTGAATATTTCAAGTTGGTGATTTTTTGGTGTCTTGAGTGTGTTGTAAGCTTTATTTGTAGTCAACATTCTGCCTAGATATGTTGAAATCACCGAGAAGTAGTTATAGGCAACAACAGAGGAGAGGAAAAGGAAATCTGAGGGTCCAACCTACCAGGCTGGTGGATTTCAGAATTTCAAAGTTTCAGTCATACATATCCTTAAAGGCTCTCAACCGTTCTGGAACGTATAGAAATTTCCAAGGACTACTCGTATAAGCGAGCACAGACGTCAGTGAGTCTCGCAGAGTAGGTGAGTGAGTGAGTTAGCGAATGAGTTAGTGAGTGCGTTTCTGTTGCAACGAAAATAATTGTTCTCCGAGCAGGCTTGTGACGGCTGTGGTAACACACAGTGATGCTGTTACTACAAGGGATTAGAGAAGTCTTGCGTTCGAATAAACTGTCCAGAAGAAGAGACTACGTCTATTTCATTATGCCGCTAGCTCGCGGAAGAAAGTGAAGTGAATGTGGAAAAGAAAAGTGAAGTAGCAGTGAACAGTCGAACTAGATAGTTCGCGTTAGCGAAGTGACAGTATGATCTAAGCGAAGTTTCAGAGAAAATGGAACAATGGCATAACGTGACGATGTCAATTAGAAAAGTGATAGTTGAAAAACTGAAAGCAGTCGTAACATATTACACAATATATTAACAATATAACAAATGTTCGCCTTTTGGTTTTACTTGAAATAAGTCAGTTCACTCCTGCCATCATACAACACTTCTTTTTTAAATTGGAAGTGAATATAATAACTCAGTCTTTAAGATTTTAAGACTCAAATTCACCAGAAGGGTCAAATTAACAACAATTAATGTGGTAATGTATGTTTACGGGACTCAGGCACCATAATATTGGAAAGAAATATCCAAAGCTTTCACTTGAATTAAATAATGGAAAACGATATTCTGGAATCGAAATCATGTTGTTTTGCATTTGAAGGGAGCATTGTTTAGGGAAAGGAATGCCTACAAAAGCAGTCTGATTATGCTCATGACCATGGAAAACCTCTAATTATCATTTAATTGTTTTTGAGGCGTTGCTTTTTGATTGTTCTGATCTTAAGTCTACGTTATGTTTACGCACAAATCAGTTACCATCAAAGGAAATCGAGTAACACAGATATCCAGCAAATGAAAATGATTTATTGAAGTTGATTAACTCATCGTAAAGGTGAACTATGGAATTATGAAATGATTGCATTAGGTGACCCCTGTGGGATTTATCTAATAAATATGTTGATGTTATATTTAACATGCCTAAAATCCGATTGGAATGCAAATAGATATTAAAACCCGATACTACACTGAAATTTTCATGACGCATGAACACTCATTAAGATGCAAATGAAATAACCGATGATATCATTTGTTATTAATTAAAAATAAATCACCTAATAATGGACAATCGACAGAACCCCGTCTAACAAGGTACTCCATACATGAATATGAATTCCAAATATGGGTTTTTATTATATACACGCCAAAGGCTCTGCTAATTTGTATATTAAAAATCAGGAGAAACGCTCTGGTGATTCGCATCGCCACTTCTGAAAGCGGACTGATCCTTGGTTCGTACCCTGAAAACGAGGAACTAATTCACTTGCGAGGGTTTATTTATTTTGCAAGCCTTCACTTATTGTTTTCGTGCATTATTGTGATTCCACTATACAGGATGTTAGGGTTGTAGATACAGATATTTGTGTAAATGGTACCTTAATATGTATGTATCTACTTCACTCTGTTAGTTGCTTTTTCTCTTCTCTAACAATTTCCCCACAAACCAATCACACAGCTTACTACCTGATGTTTCTTTCCTGGTCGTAAATGCGCCGCGAAATGAACAACGCCTGTTAGTATAGACTATACGTTTTTATTCCACTAGTTCACACTTAATGCGTGACCTAGTGGTGTAAGTAGTATGGCGTCACTGGCCTTGCAGAAAGCATTTGAGCTCAGTTCCAATACATTTGTTGCCGCGAGATCTGTCCTCTCTGCGTTACGCCTTTCTCCACACGCTCTCCAAGAACATATACACACGTTTCTTTTTTTTTTTCTGGGGGTGGGGGGGATTAACGTCCTCCAACGTAATGTCATATCGGACGGTGAATGAATGAAATGGGTGAAATGATGCTGAAATGAGCCCGAGGTCCATAGAGCTTTAAGTTTCTCGACATTTGTCTTCTCAGGATAAGGGAAAACGTTATACGGATAACTTACCCTAAGCGAGATCCAAAGTCACAACCTCTTGAACGTGAGGTCACGAGTTCGAATCTCGCTTAGGAGACGTGGTTTGCGTGTGCTACGCCTACTTGGAGGTGCTAACCCACCTGAAAAATACTACTCTTAGTAAATAAAATTATAAGTTCGCAAATTATGCAAACATTGAATGTAATATTGTTCATTATTCTGTCATAAAATTACCAATACAGATATTTGCACTTATACCCCTAATAGTTCGTATATGTTCAAGAGAGTTAGTTTTACTAGTCAGAAGTCTTGTTTACCGCATTTTATTTTTGTAATATCAGTAACGGCTCGTGATGGTGAACCAGGCCATAAAGCGTATCATTTCCCACACAAAAATACTAAGAAGAAACCAAGAAGTGCACCAATATGGCATAGAAGTTTGCAGCTTCAAACCGCATCGTTTAGCTCATTTAGCTGCTATATTAAAGAATAAAATAATGGCAAATGAAACAATGATTTAAGAACGTAAGGTATTTGTTACATACAACCTTTATTTTAAAACTAGGCATATCTAGCTTGACATTTGCTTCATTTAGAGGAGACTAGCGGAGGAGTTGTGTGTGGTTATCCCTAGGACTTGTTCCTATAACTTTTAGCCTTAGTTTGCACTTGCCCAACAGCCTTGTGTTTCTTTGGTGGCATTTAAGAAATATTACAGAAGACAAAGAGTTAATTAAAACTCTGAGGACACTAAAAGAACTAAACATGAAGATATAACAAAAATGCTCAGGAAATACTATGCAAAAGCACAAATTACACACTTTGTAATAATGACTTCTCGTTAACGCAGCTGAATTACTTCCACCTTGTGGCATTTGGACCACATTATTTCTAGAGAAAATCTCATTGCAGAGATATTGGAGGTTTAAGCAACCTCTGTATAGCCTTATTTGTCCTCAGTAACCAAGATACACAAACCTGCAACGAAAGCCAAGAAAGAGAAAGAAAAGAAAGACCAAGTTTCACAGCGTTATTATAGAATGATCTCTTGTGTAATGAGTATATAAATAGGGTGCGAAAGTACTGAATTCACGTGTGGAGATTGCATTGAAACTTTAGTACCGGGACCTCCCAGTGGTTAAACGTCTTTCCAACCCATGGCCTCAAAAATCTACACAGAACAAAAGGTTCACGTCATAGAACAATATTTAAATTTCCAGATGGGGTCTAGAACTTTCACTGTTAACATTGAGGGGATTAATTACTGCAAACGGTCATCTCAGATTCATTGTTGCGAACTTGAGGTCAATTTGTTTACATATCATTCAAGGAAAATAAGAAAGGTCATCTATCCAGCAGTACAAAACAGAGATCTATTGTTAAGGTGGAGCCTTCTATAAGTGCTTATCACAATAAGACTACATGTTGTAGACGTAATCTCGGACAGCAAATAACCACAACATAGCTTTTGGTCTAATACTTTCCATAGTTATTGTAGAAATCCCACAAAAAGCAAACTTCGTGCAATTTCTGATCGCGTTTTTAGCGCGTTTCTTCAGTTATCCTTTGGCATCTCCTTCACCCTCACTACGGAAATGGAGGGCTACAGCTTACGTGTTTTAAGAACATATGATCTCATGCGTCTATTTCCCTTTTCTAGTTAGGGATTTGGCAATTCCTCACTACACACACACACACACACACACACACACACACATACACACACACATACACACACACACGCATGCATAGACACACACACGCATGCATAGACACACACACGCATGCATAGACACACACATACTCACAAACATATATATATATATATATATATATATATATATATATATATATATAAATTAGTCAATGGGATGACATAATTAGAGCGAGGACATATATCCGCTGAAGAAGAAATCAGGTTGACTGCACGGCGAATTGCTTGCTTGACGTCATCGCTGCTACCTCGACTGAGGGGTGAACAGCGTGCTCTGGTTCAGTATGACAGCTGTACCGTGCAGATAAGGGAGTGTTATTTTCTGTGCGATCCGTGCTTACATGGATGGAGTAGCTGGCTAAATGCTGCTGCATGTTATGCAGATTATCATGATAAAATGGTTAAAGTAACCAATGTTTTGGTTAGTGAAGACAGCTGTGCTATTGAATCTCCTGAGTCACTGATTTCAGGCAATTTACGTACACATTCGTTATTTATTAAAAAATATTTTCCAGTTGTCACCAAAACTATTCTGCGTTTAGAATCAAGAAATCACAAACTGTCATAAGCTTTACAGTTGATAGAAGATCTTTATATGGAAATTGAAAATGTAAATCCTGCGCCTGAAACCGAAGCAGTGCAAAATAAACTGAAAACCTTGTTGGAGAGAAACCCTGACTGCGCTACAATGGTTCATATAAAAATTGGTTTACAACATCTAAACAAAACGTCATCTACGTATGACGAACACAATGCAAAATATCTTACGTTTGCTCCCGTTACATCATGTGACGAGAGAAGTTTCTCGCTGTATGAACATTGTTGAATGACAAGTTTTACTTTTGAACAATTTAAAAAGTGTATTATTGTTCACTGCAATGTTTTTGAGGAACGAATAGATGACGATATGAACTGATGTAAATGGACTAGAGCTTCTTACACAGCCCTACCCGTTTGTTTACATGTTCTGAACTCCTGTACTACGCCGTCTGCCAGTCACCACGGAGTGTGTATAGTACAAGCGCGCAAACATTGTAGGCGATGGGATATTTATCCTCACTCTAGACATAATCACAAGTAACATTGGCATGTCTGTTGGTCCAATACAGAGCATAAGACGTAATAGCACCTATAAGGTGAAAGCACCAGACAATAAAATGAAGAAACGACGTCATGAATTACACTAGACAGCTTAAAAAAGCTGTGTAGCCAGGGAAGCCATGTTGACTTCTTCCTGTCGTTTCTATACAGCCTGCTACCTAAGCTATGTTTCGTTTTAACCTCGAATCATTAAGTTAAACCTATCATGACTTGAACTCATATGAAACAGGCATCCAAGTTTAACAATCCTTGAAACGAGCCTTAATTTTTCTTGGAAAATGAAATAAAGTAAAATAAAACCATACGTTCATGCCAGATGGAGCAGACACTTAATTTGCATGTCGCTTATTGAGCAATATTTTCAAAACATAAACGATTTATTCGTTCACCCTTATTTACGCCCTAATATTATGTGCAATAGTTTATACAACATCAATCCCCAAAAGTATTGCACTTTGATTCGTTGAGCTTATTAACAAGTGGAAATAGTAAACCCTGAACGTACTGCTGGAAGGCTTCAAGAAATTATGCAGGTGAAGAGGTAGAGTGTTATTGTGAAGAACTATATTAGGTGAATGCTAAAACAAAATGACAAGCACAAACTGTGTAGAGTATTCCATTTTACCGAGCGAGGTCTCTCCTTGGTAACCTTCCTGACGTAGGTAACCTCCAGGTTTCCCTCAGTCCTGAGTTGCAAATGCCTAGGACATGCATTAGGCCTGCAACATCTCCTTCCCAATATTCCTTTCCTAAATATAATTTGTGTATGATGAGTGACCGTTGCCCGTGCTACCATATGTAGTAAAAAGGGCGTTAAACGCTAATGAATAAATTATATATTTTAATTTGGAACCTAATGCCCGAACATGACAAAGTTATGATATGTGGCTTTAGAACTATCATCACATAGATTGTTAAAGAATTAAACATGACAAACTTCTGGGAGTTACAGAGACAGAGGTACCCCTGAACTTAGAGTTCATGGTTGTTTGCTAAAATCAAGATCAATTACGAGCTGGTACAACTTCTCCAAATGCTACTGCTTCAAGATAATCCTGGCCAGGTTATGATCAATCATTTCATGTGAGTAGCGCGTAACACGTGCTTAGAAAGAAGCACGAGAAATCAAAGTAGAGTACACTCCAAGCGCACAATATTCACGTGTTTGGGAAAGAAAGAAAAAATGTTTAACTGCTTATCTGGAGTTTAAATTAGCACCACTAGTTTCACAGACAAGCACGATAATAACTACACTATTGCTACAGCTAACTGTTATTTTCCTCTCTGACACGTAAGTTTCTCAATGTCAAATTGAGGTATCAACGGTGCACTGGCCATTGCACTAGAACCAATGCTCAAAACTTTGGAAATATCCAAATATATCATTGTGGTTGCTCTTTTCGGGATTGTGGCAAGTAGGCAGGTAGATACGTACGTACGTAGGTAGGTAGGTGGGTAGGGAGTAAGGAAGGTAGATACGTACGTACGTAGGTAGGTAGGTAGTAAGGAAGGTAGGTAGGTAGGTAGGTACGTAGGTAGGTAGGTAGGTAGGTGGGTAGGTAGGTAGGGAGTAAGGCAGGTACGTACGTACGTAGGTAGGTGGGTAGGGAGTAAGGCAGGTAGATACGTACGTACGTAGGTAGGTAGGTGGGTAGGGAGTAAGGAAGGTAGATACGTACGTACGTAGGTAGGTGGGTAGGGAGTAAGGAAGGTAGGTAGGTAGGTACGTAGGTAGGTAGGTAGGTAGGTAGGTAGGTGGGTAGGGAGTAAGGAAGGTAGATACGTACGTACGTAGGTAGGTAGGTGGGTAGGGAGTAAGGAAGGTAGATACGTACGTACGTAGGTAGGTAGGTAGGTAGGTAGGTAGGTAGGTAGGTAGGGAGTAAGGCAGGTACGTACGTACGTAGGTAGGTGGGTAGGGAGTAAGGCAGGCAGGTACGTACGTACGTAGGTAGGTAGGTAGGGAGTAAGGCAGGTAGATACGTACGTACGTAGGTAGGTAGGTGGGTAGGGAGTAAGGAAGGTAGGTAGGTACGTACGTAGATAGGTGGGTAGGGAGTAAGGCAGGTAGGTACGTACGTACGTAGGTAGGTGGGTAGGGAGTAAGGCAGGTAGGTAGGTACGTACGTAGGTAGGTAGGTGGGTAGGGAGTAAGGCAGGTAGGTAGGTACGTACGTACGTAGGTAGGTAGGTAGGTAGGTAGGGAGTAAGGTGGGTAGGGAGTAAGGTAGGTAGGTACGTACGTAGGTAGGTAGGTGGCTAGGGAGTAAGGTAGGTAGGTACGTACGTAGGTAGGTAGGTGGGTAGGGAGTAAGGCAGGTAGGTAGGTACGTACGAAGGTAGGTAGGTGGGTGGGCAGGGAGTAAGGGAGGTAGGTAGGTACGTACGTAGGTAGGTAGGTAGGTGGGTAGGGAGTAAGGGAGGTAGGTAGGTACGTACGTAGGTAGGTAGGTGGCTAGGGAGTAAGGTAGGTAGGTAGGTACGTAGTACGTAGGTAGGTAGGTGGGTAGGGAGTATGGGAGGTAGGTAGGTACGTACGTAGGTAGGTAGGTGGGTGGGTAGGGAGTAAGGGAGGTAGGTAGGTACGTACGTAGGTAGGTAGGTAGGTGGGTAGGGAGTAAGACAGGTAGGTAGCTACGTACGTAGGTAGGTAGGTAGGTGGGTAGGGAGTAAGGGAGGTAGGTAGGTACGTACGTAGGTAGGTAGGTGGCTAGGGAGTAAGGTAGGTAGGTAGGTACGTAGGTAGGTAGGTAGGTGGGTAGGGAGTAAGGCAGGTAGGTACGTACGTACGTAGGTAGGTGGCTAGGGAGTAAGGTAGGTAGGTAGGTACGTAGGTAGGTAGGTGGGTAGGGAGTAAGGTAGGTAGGTACGTACGTAGGTAGGTAGGTGGGTAGGGAGTAAGGTAGGTAGGTACGTAGGTAGGTAGGTAGGTAGGTAGGTGGGTAGGGAGTAAGACAGGTAGGTAGGTACGTACGTAGGTAGGTAGGTGGGTAGGGAGTAAGGCAGGTAGGTAGGTACGTACGTAGTTAGGTAGGTGGGTCGGGAGTAAGGCAGGTAGGTACGTACGTAGGTAGGTAGGTAGGTGGGTAGGGAGTAAGACAGGTAGGTAGGTAGGTACGTAGGTAGGTAGGTGGGTAGGGAGTAAGGTAGGTAGGTACATACGTACGTAGGTAGGTGGGTAGGGAGTAAGGCAGGTAGGTAGGTACATACGTAGGTAGGTAGGTTGGTAGGGAGTAAGGTAGGTAGGTACGTACGTAGGTAGGTAGGTGGGTAGGGAGTAAGGAGGGTAGGGAGTAAGGTAGGTAGGTACGTACGTAGGTAGGTAGGTGGGTAGGGAGTAAGGTAGGTAGGTACGTACGTAGGTAGGTAGGTGGGTAGGGAGTAAGACAGGTAGGTAGGTACGTACGTAGGTAGGTAGGTGGGTAGGGAGTAAGGTAGGTAGGTAGGTAGGTACGTAGGTAGGTAGGTGGGTAGGGAGTAAGACAGGTAGGTAGGTACGTAGGTAGGTAGGTAGGTGGGTAGGGAGTAAGACAGGTAGGTAGGTACGTACGTAGGTAGGTAGGTGGGTAGGGAGTAAGACAGGTAGGTAGGTACGTACGTAGGTAGGTAGGTGGGTAGGGAGTAAGGTAGGTAGGTAGGTAGGTAGGTACGTAGGTAGGTAGGTGGGTAGGGAGTAAGACAGGTAGGTAGGTACGTAGGTAGGTAGGTGGGTAGGGAGTAAGACAGGTAGGTAGGTACGTACGTAGGTAGGTAGGTGGGTAGGGAGTAAGACAGGTAGGTAGGTACGTACGTAGGTAGGTAGGTGGGTAGGGAGTAAGGCAGGTAGGTACGTACGTAGGTAGGTAGGTGGGTAGGGAGTAAGACAGGTAGGTAGGTAGGTACGTAGGTAGGTAGGTGGGTAGGGAGTAAGGTAGGTAGGTACGTACGTAGGTAGGTAGGTGGGTAGGGAGTAAGGTAGGTAGGTTCGTACGTAGGTAGGTAGGTGGGTAGGGAGTAAGGCAGGTAGGTAGGTACGTACGAAGGTAGGTAGGTGGGTGGGTAGGGAGTAAGGGAGGTAGGTAGGTACGTACGTAGGTAGGTAGGTAGGTAGGTGGGTAGGGAGTAAGGGAGGTAGGTAGGTACATACGTAGGTAGGTAGGTGGCTAGGGAGTAAGGTAGGTAGGTAGGTACGTACGTAGGTAGGTAGGTGGGTAGGGAGTATGGGAGGTAGGTAGGTACGTACGTAGGTAGGTAGGTGGGTGGGTAGGGAGTAAGGGAGGTAGGTAGGTACGTACGTAGGTAGGTAGGTAGGTGGGTAGGGAGTAAGACAGGTAGGTAGGTACGTACGTAGGTAGATAGGTAGGTGGGTAGGGAGTAAGGGAGGTAGGTAGGTACGTACGTAGGTAGGTAGGTGGCTAGGGAGTAAGGTAGGTAGGTAGGTACGTAGGTAGGTAGGTAGGTGGGTAGGGAGTAAGGCAGGTAGGTACGTACGTACGTAGGTAGGTGGCTAGGGAGTAAGGTAGGTAGGTAGGTACGTAGGTAGGTAGGTAGGTGGGTAGGGAGTAAGGTAGGTAGGTACGTACGTAGGTAGGTAGGTGGGTAGGGAGTAAGGTAGGTAGGTACGTAGGTAGGTAAGTAGGTGGGTAGGGAGTAAGACAGGTAGGTAGGTACGTACGTAGGTAGGTAGGTGGGTAGGGAGTAAGGCAGGTAGGTAGGTACGTACGTAGTTAGGTAGGTGGGTCGGGAGTAAGGCAGGTAGGTACGTACGTAGGTAGGTAGGTAGGTGGGTAGGGAGTAAGACAGGTAGGTAGGTAGGTACGTAGGTAGGTAGGTGGGTAGGGAGTAAGGTAGGTAGGTACATACGTACGTAGGTAGGTGGGTAGGGAGTAAGGCAGGTAGGTAGGTACATACGTAGGTAGGTAGGTTGGTAGGGAGTAAGGTAGGTAGGTACGTACGTAGGTAGGTAGGTGGGTAGGGAGTAAGGTGGGTAGGGAGTAAGGTAGGTAGGTACGTACGTAGGTAGGTAGGTGGGTAGGGAGTAAGGTAGGTAGGTACGTACGTAGGTAGGTAGGTGGGTAGGGAGTAAGACAGGTAGGTAGGTACGTACGTAGGTAGGTAGGTGGGTAGGGAGTAAGGTAGGTAGGTAGGTACGTAGGTAGGTAGGTGGGTAGGGAGTAAGACAGGTAGGTAGGTACGTAGGTAGGTAGGTGGGTAGGGAGCAAGACAGGTAGGTAGGTACGTACGTAGGTAGGTAGGTGGGTAGGGAGTAAGACAGGTAGGTAGGTACGTACGTAGGTAGGTAGGTGGGTAGGGAGTAAGGTAGGTAGGTAGGTAGGTACGTAGGTAGGTAGGTAGGTGGGTAGGGAGTAAGACAGGTAGGTAGGTACGTAGGTAGGTAGGTGGGTAGGGAGTAAGACAGGTAGGTAGGTACGTACGTAGGTAGGTAGGTGGGTAGGGAGTAAGGTAGGTAGGTAGGTAGGTACGTAGGTAGGTAGGTGGGTAGGGAGTAAGACAGGTAGGTAGGTACGTAGGTAGGTAGGTAGGTGGGTAGGGAGTAAGGGAGGTAGGTAGGTACGTACGTAGGTAGGTAGGTGGCTAGGGAGTAAGGTAGGTAGGTAGGTACGTAGTACGTAGGTAGGTAGGTGGGTAGGGAGTATGGGAGGTAGGTAGGTACGTACGTAGGTAGGTAGGTAGGTGGGTAGGGAGTAAGGGAGGTAGGTAGGTACGTACGTAGGTAGGTAGGTGGCTAGGGAGTAAGGTAGGTAGGTAGGTACGTAGTACGTAGGTAGGTAGGTGGGTAGGGAGTATGGGAGGTAGGTAGGTACGTACGTAGGTAGGTAGGTGGGTGGGTAGGGAGTAAGGGAGGTAGGTAGGTACGTACGTAGGTAGGTAGGTAGGTGGGTAGGGAGTAAGACAGGTAGGTAGGTACGTACGTAGGTAGGTAGGTAGGTGGGTAGGGAGTAAGGGAGGTAGGTAGGTACGTACGTAGGTAGGTAGGTGGCTAGGGAGTAAGGTAGGTAGGTAGGTACGTAGGTAGGTAGGTAGGTGGGTAGGGAGTAAGGCAGGTAGGTACGTACGTACGTAGGTAGGTGGCTAGGGAGTAAGGTAGGTAGGTAGGTACGTAGGTAGGTAGGTGGGTAGGGAGTAAGGTAGGTAGGTACGTACGTAGGTAGGTAGGTGGGTAGGGAGTAAGGTAGGTAGGTACGTAGGTAGGTAGGTAGGTAGGTAGGTGGGTAGGGAGTAAGACAGGTAGGTAGGTACGTACGTAGGTAGGTAGGTGGGTAGGGAGTAAGGCAGGTAGGTAGGTACGTACGTAGTTAGGTAGGTGGGTCGGGAGTAAGGCAGGTAGGTACGTACGTAGGTAGGTAGGTAGGTGGGTAGGGAGTAAGACAGGTAGGTAGGTAGGTACGTAGGTAGGTAGGTGGGTAGGGAGTAAGGTAGGTAGGTACATACGTACGTAGGTAGGTGGGTAGGGAGTAAGGCAGGTAGGTAGGTACATACGTAGGTAGGTAGGTTGGTATGGAGTAAGGTAGGTAGGTACATACGTAGGTAGGTAGGTGGGTAGGGAGTAAGGAGGGTAGGGAGTAAGGTAGGTAGGTACGTACGTAGGTAGGTAGGTGGGTAGGGAGTAAGGTAGGTAGGTACGTACGTAGGTAGGTAGGTGGGTAGGGAGTAAGACAGGTAGGTAGGTACGTACGTAGGTAGGTAGGTGGGTAGGGAGTAAGGTAGGTAGGTAGGTAGGTAGGTACGTAGGTAGGTAGGTGGGTAGGGAGTAAGACAGGTAGGTAGGTACGTAGGTAGGTAGGTAGGTGGGTAGGGAGTAAGACAGGTAGGTAGGTACGTACGTAGGTAGGTAGGTGGGTAGGGAGTAAGACAGGTAGGTAGGTACGTACGTAGGTAGGTAGGTGGGTAGGGAGTAAGGTAGGTAGGTAGGTAGGTAGGTACGTAGGTAGGTAGGTGGGTAGGGAGTAAGACAGGTAGGTAGGTACGTAGGTAGGTAGGTGGGTAGGGAGTAAGACAGGTAGGTAGGTACGTACGTAGGTAGGTAGGTGGGTAGGGAGTAAGACAGGTAGGTAGGTACGTACGTAGGTAGGTAGGTGGGTAGGGAGTAAGGCAGGTAGGTACGTACGTAGGTAGGTAGGTGGGTAGGGAGTAAGACAGGTAGGTAGGTAGGTACGTAGGTAGGTAGGTGGGTAGGGAGTAAGGTAGGTAGGTACGTACGTAGGTAGGTAGGTGGGTAGGGAGTAAGGTAGGTAGGTTCGTACGTAGGTAGGTAGGTGGGTAGGGAGTAAGGCAGGTAGGTAGGTACGTACGAAGGTAGGTAGGTGGGTGGGTAGGGAGTAAGGGAGGTAGGTAGGTACGTACGTAGGTAGGTAGGTAGGTAGGTGGGTAGGGAGTAAGGGAGGTAGGTAGGTACATACGTAGGTAGGTAGGTGGCTAGGGAGTAAGGTAGGTAGGTAGGTACGTACGTAGGTAGGTAGGTGGGTAGGGAGTATGGGAGGTAGGTAGGTACGTACGTAGGTAGGTAGGTGGGTGGGTAGGGAGTAAGGGAGGTAGGTAGGTACGTACGTAGGTAGGTAGGTAGGTGGGTAGGGAGTAAGACAGGTAGGTAGGTACGTACGTAGGTAGGTAGGTAGGTGGGTAGGGAGTAAGGGAGGTAGGTAGGTACGTACGTAGGTAGGTAGGTGGCTAGGGAGTAAGGTAGGTAGGTAGGTACGTAGGTAGGTAGGTAGGTGGGTAGGGAGTAAGGCAGGTAGGTACGTACGTACGTAGGTAGGTGGCTAGGGAGTAAGGTAGGTAGGTAGGTACGTAGGTAGGTAGGTAGGTGGGTAGGGAGTAAGGTAGGTAGGTACGTACGTAGGTAGGTAGGTGGGTAGGGAGTAAGGTAGGTAGGTACGTAGGTAGGTAAGTAGGTGGGTAGGGAGTAAGACAGGTAGGTAGGTACGTACGTAGGTAGGTAGGTGGGTAGGGAGTAAGGCAGGTAGGTAGGTACGTACGTAGTTAGGTAGGTGGGTTGGGAGTAAGGCAGGTAGGTACGTACGTAGGTAGGTAGGTAGGTGGGTAGGGAGTAAGACAGGTAGGTAGGTAGGTACGTAGGTAGGTAGGTGGGTAGGGAGTAAGGTAGGTAGGTACATACGTACGTAGGTAGGTGGGTAGGGAGTAAGGCAGGTAGGTAGGTACATACGTAGGTAGGTAGGTTGGTAGGGAGTAAGGTAGGTAGGTACGTACGTAGGTAGGTGGGTAGGGAGTAAGGTGGGTAGGGAGTAAGGTAGGTAGGTACGTACGTAGGTAGGTAGGTGGGTAGGGAGTAAGGTAGGTAGGTACGTACGTAGGTAGGTAGGTGGGTAGGGAGTAAGACAGGTAGGTAGGTACGTACGTAGGTAGGTAGGTGGGTAGGGAGTAAGGTAGGTAGGTAGGTACGTAGGTAGGTAGGTGGGTAGGGAGTAAGACAGGTAGGTAGGTACGTAGGTAGGTAGGTGGGTAGGGAGTAAGACAGGTAGGTAGGTACGTACGTAGGTAGGTAGGTGGGTAGGGAGTAAGACAGGTAGGTAGGTACGTACGTAGGTAGGTAGGTGGGTAGGGAGTAAGGTAGGTAGGTAGGTAGGTACGTAGGTAGGTAGGTAGGTGGGTAGGGAGTAAGACAGGTAGGTAGGTTTGTAGGTAGGTAGGTGGGTAGGGAGTAAGACAGGTAGGTAGGTACGTACGTAGGTAGGTAGGTGGGTAGGGAGTAAGGTAGGTAGGTAGGTACGTACGTAGGTAGGTAGGTGGGTAGGGAGTATGGGAGGTAGGTAGGTACGTACGTAGGTAGGTAGGTGGGTGGGTAGGGAGTAAGGGAGGTAGGTAGGTACGTACGTAGGTAGGTAGGTAGGTGGGTAGGGAGTAAGACAGGTAGGTAGGTACGTACGTAGGTAGGTAGGTAGGTGGGTAGGGAGTAAGGGAGGTAGGTAGGTACGTACGTAGGTAGGTAGGTGGCTAGGGAGTAAGGTAGGTAGGTAGGTACGTAGGTAGGTAGGTGGGTAGGGAGTAAGACAGGTAGGTAGGTACGTAGGTAGGTAGGTGGGTAGGGAGTAAGACAGGTAGGTAGGTACGTACGTAGGTAGGTAGGTGGGTAGGGAGTAAGACAGGTAGGTAGGTACGTACGTAGGTAGGTAGGTGGGTAGGGAGTAAGGTAGGTAGGTAGGTAGGTACGTAGGTAGGTAGGTAGGTGGGTAGGGAGTAAGACAGGTAGGTAGGTACGTAGGTAGGTAGGTGGGTAGGGAGTAAGACAGGTAGGTAGGTACGTACGTAGGTAGGTAGGTGGGTAGGGAGTAAGGTAGGTAGGTAGGTAGGTACGTAGGTAGGTAGGTGGGTAGGGAGTAAGACAGGTAGGTAGGTACGTAGGTAGGTAGGTAGGTGGGTAGGGAGTAAGACAGGTAGGTAGGTAGGTACGTAGGTAGGTAGGTGGGTAGGGAGTACGGTAGGTAGGTACGTACGTAGGTAGGTAGGTGGGTAGGGAGTAAGGTAGGTAGGTTCGTACGTAGGTAGGTAGGTGGGTAGGGAGTAAGGCAGGTAGGTAGGTACGTACGTAGGTAGGTAGGTGGGTAGGGAGTAAGGCAGGTAGGTACGTACGTAGGTAGGTAGGTAGGTGGGTAGGGAGTAAGACAGGTAGGTAGGTACGTACGTAGGTAGGTGGGTAGGGAGTAAGGCAGGTAGGTACGTTCGTAGGTAGGTAGGTGGGTAGGGAGTAAGACAGGTAGGTAGGTACGTACGTAGGTAGGTGGGTAGGGAGTAAGGTAGGTAGGTAGGTACGTAGGTAGGTAGGTAGGTAGGGAGTAAGGCAGGTAGGTACGTACGTACGTAGGTAGGTAGGTGGGTAGGGAGTAAGACAGGTAGGTAGGTACGTACGTAGGTAGGTAGGTGGCTAGGGAGTAAGGTAGGTAGGTAGGTACGTAGGTAGGTAGGTAGGTAGGTAGGGAGTAAGGGAGGTAGGTAGGTGGGTAGGGAGTAAGGTAGGTAGGTACGTACGTAGGTAGGTAGGTAGGTGGGTAGGGAGTAAGACGGGTAGGTAGGTACGTACGTAGGTAGGTAGGTGGGTAGGGAGTAAGGCAGGTAGGTACGTACGTAGGTAGGTAGGTGGGTAGGAAGTAAGACGGGTAGGTAGGTACGTACGTAGGTAGGTAGGTGTTTAGGGAGTACGGCACGTAGGTACGTACGTAGGTAGGTAGGTGGGTAGGGAGTAAGACAGGTAGGTAGGTACGTACGTAGGTAGGTAGGTAGGTGGGTGGGGAGTAAGACAGGTAGCTAGGTACGTAGGTAGGTAGGTAGGTGGGTAGGGCGTAAGACAGGTAGGTAGGTACGTACGTAGGTAGGTAGGTGGGTAGGGAGTAAGGCAGGTAGGTACGTACGTAGGTAGGTAGGTAGTTGGGTAGGGAGTAAGACAGGTAGGTAGGTACGTACGTAAGTAGGTAGGTGGGTAGGGAGTAAGGCAGGTAGGTACGTACGTAGGTAGGTAGGTAGGTGGGTAGGGAGTAAGGTAGGTAGGTACGTACGTAGGTAGGTAGGTAGGTGGGTAGGAAGTAAGACAGGTAGGTAGGTAGGTAGGTACGTACGTAGGTAGGTAGGTGGGTAGGGAGTAAGGCAGGTAGGTACGTACGTAGGTAGGTAGGTAGGTGGGTAGGGAGTAAGACAGGTAGGTAGGTACGTAGGTAGGTAGGTGGCTAGGGAGTAAGGTAGGTAGGTACATACGTACGTAGGTAGGTGGGTAGGGAGTAAGGCAGGTAGGTAGGTACATACGTAGGTAGGTAGGTTGGTAGGGAGTAAGGTAGGTAGGTACGTACGTAGGTAGGTGGGTAGGGAGTAAGGTGGGTAGGGAGTAAGGTAGGTAGGTACGTACGTAGGTAGGTAGGTGGGTAGGGAGTAAGGTAGGTAGGTACGTACGTAGGTAGGTAGGTGGGTAGGGAGTAAGACAGGTAGGTAGGTACGTACGTAGGTAGGTAGGTGGGTAGGGAGTAAGGTAGGTAGGTAGGTACGTAGGTAGGTAGGTGGGTAGGGAGTAAGACAGGTAGGTAGGTACGTAGGTAGGTAGGTGGGTAGGGAGTAAGACAGGTAGGTAGGTACGTACGTAGGTAGGTAGGTGGGTAGGGAGTAAGACAGGTAGGTAGGTACGTACGTAGGTAGGTAGGTGGGTAGGGAGTAAGGTAGGTAGGTAGGTAGGTACGTAGGTAGGTAGGTAGGTGGGTAGGGAGTAAGACAGGTAGGTAGGTACGTAGGTAGGTAGGTGGGTAGGGAGTAAGACAGGTAGGTAGGTACGTACGTAGGTAGGTAGGTGGGTAGGGAGTAAGGTAGGTAGGTAGGTACGTACGTAGGTAGGTAGGTGGGTAGGGAGTATGGGAGGTAGGTAGGTACGTACGTAGGTAGGTAGGTGGGTGGGTAGGGAGTAAGGGAGGTAGGTAGGTACGTACGTAGGTAGGTAGGTAGGTGGGTAGGGAGTAAGACAGGTAGGTAGGTACGTACGTAGGTAGGTAGGTAGGTGGGTAGGGAGTAAGGGAGGTAGGTAGGTACGTACGTAGGTAGGTAGGTGGCTAGGGAGTAAGGTAGGTAGGTAGGTACGTAGGTAGGTAGGTGGGTAGGGAGTAAGACAGGTAGGTAGGTACGTAGGTAGGTAGGTGGGTAGGGAGTAAGACAGGTAGGTAGGTACGTACGTAGGTAGGTAGGTGGGTAGGGAGTAAGACAGGTAGGTAGATACGTACGTAGGTAGGTAGGTGGGTAGGGAGTAAGGTAGGTAGGTAGGTAGGTACGTAGGTAGGTAGGTAGGTGGGTAGGGAGTAAGACAGGTAGGTAGGTACGTAGGTAGGTAGGTGGGTAGGGAGTAAGACAGGTAGGTAGGTACGTACGTAGGTAGGTAGGTGGGTAGGGAGTAAGGTAGGTAGGTAGGTAGGTACGTAGGTAGGTAGGTGGGTAGGGAGTAAGACAGGTAGGTAGGTACGTAGGTAGGTAGGTAGGTGGGTAGGGAGTAAGACAGGTAGGTAGGTAGGTACGTAGGTAGGTAGGTGGGTAGGGAGTAAGGTAGGTAGGTACGTACGTAGGTAGGTAGGTGGGTAGGGAGTAAGGTAGGTAGGTTCGTACGTAGGTAGGTAGGTGGGTAGGGAGTAAGGCAGGTAGGTAGGTACGTACGTAGGTAGGTAGGTGGGTAGGGAGTAAGGCAGGTAGGTACGTACGTAGGTAGGTAGGTAGGTGGGTAGGGAGTAAGACAGGTAGGTAGGTACGTACGTAGGTAGGTGGGTAGGGAGTAAGGCAGGTAGGTACGTTCGTAGGTAGGTAGGTGGGTAGGGAGTAAGACAGGTAGGTAGGTACGTACGTAGGTAGGTGGGTAGGGAGTAAGGTAGGTAGGTAGGTACGTAGGTAGGTAGGTAGGTAGGGAGTAAGGCAGGTAGGTACGTACGTACGTAGGTAGGTAGGTGGGTAGGGAGTAAGACAGGTAGGTAGGTACGTACGTAGGTAGGTAGGTGGCTAGGGAGTAAGGTAGGTAGGTAGGTACGTAGGTAGGTAGGTAGTTAGGTAGGGAGTAAGGGAGGTAGGTAGGTGGGTAGGGAGTAAGGTAGGTAGGTACGTACGTAGGTAGGTAGGTAGGTGGGTAGGGAGTAAGACGGGTAGGTAGGTACGTACGTAGGTAGGTAGGTGGGTAGGGAGTAAGGCAGGTAGGTACGTACGTAGGTAGGTAGGTGGGTAGGAAGTAAGACGGGTAGGTAGGTACGTACGTAGGTAGGTAGGTGTTTAGGGAGTACGGCACGTAGGTACGTACGTAGGTAGGTAGGTGGGTAGGGAGTAAGACAGGTAGGTAGGTACGTACGTAGGTAGGTAGGTAGGTGGGTGGGGAGTAAGACAGGTAGCTAGGTACGTAGGTAGGTAGGTAGGTGGGTAGGGCGTAAGACAGGTAGGTAGGTACGTACGTAGGTAGGTAGGTGGGTAGGGAGTAAGGCAGGTAGGTACGTACGTAGGTAGGTAGGTAGTTGGGTAGGGAGTAAGACAGGTAGGTAGGTACGTACGTAAGTAGGTAGGTGGGTAGGGAGTAAGGCAGGTAGGTACGTACGTAGGTAGGTAGGTAGGTGGGTAGGGAGTAAGGTAGGTAGGTACGTACGTAGGTAGGTAGGTAGGTGGGTAGGAAGTAAGACAGGTAGGTAGGTAGGTAGGTACGTACGTAGGTAGGTAGGTGGGTAGGGAGTAAGGCAGGTAGGTACGTACGTAGGTAGGTAGGTAGGTGGGTAGGGAGTAAGACAGGTAGGTAGGTACGTAGGTAGGTAGGTGGCTAGGGAGTAAGGTAGGTAGGTAGGTACGTAGGTAGGTAGGTAGGTAGGGAGTAAGGGAGGTAGGTAGGTACGTACGTAGGTAGGTAGGTGGGTAGGGAGTAAGGTAGGTAGGTACGTACGTAGGTAGGTAGGTGGCTAGGGAGTAAGGTAGGTAGGTACGTACGTACGTAGGTAGGTAGGTGGGTAGGGAGTAAGGTGGGTAGTGAGTAAGGTAGGTAGGTACGTACGTAGGTAGGTAGGTGGGTAGGGAGTAAGGTAGGTAGGTACGTACGTAGGTAGGTAGGTGGCTAGGGAGTAAGGTAGGTAGGTACGTACGTACGTAGGTAGGTAGGTGGGTAGGGAGTAAGGTAGGTAGGGAGTAAGGTAGGTAGGTACGTACGTAGGTAGGTAGGTGGGTAGGTAGGAAGTAAGGTAGGTAGGTACGTACGTAGGTAGGTAGGTAGGTAGGAAGGTGGGTAGGGAGTAAGGTAGGTAGGTACGTACGTAGGTAGGTGGGTAGGGAGTAAGGTAGGTAGGGAGTAAGGTAGGTAGGTACGTACGTAGGTAGCTAGGTGGGTGGGTAGGGAGTAAGGGAGGTAGGTAGGTACGTAGGTAGGTAGGTAGGTAGGTAGGAAGGTGGGTAGGGAGTAAGGTAGGTAGGTACGTACGTAGGTAGGTAGGTGGGTAGGTAGGGAGTAAGGTAGGTAGGTACGTACGTAGGTAGGTAGGTGGGTAGGGAGTATGGTAGGTAGGTACGTACGTAGGTAGGTAGGTAGGTAGGGAGTAAGGTGGGTAGGGAGTAAGGTAGGTACGTACGTACGTAGGTAGGTGGCTAGGGAGTAAGGTGGGTAGGGAGTAAGGTAGGTAGGTACATACGTAGGTAGGTAGCTGGGTAGGGAGTAAGGTAGGTACGTACGTACGTAGGTAGGTAGGTGGGTAGGGAGTAAGGTAGGTAGGGAGTAAGGTAGGTAGGTACGTACGTAGGTAGGTAGGTGGGTGGGTAGGGAGTAAGGGAGGTAGGTAGGTACGTACGTAGGTAGGTAGGTAGGAAGGTGGGTAGGGAGTAAGGTAGGTAGGTACGTACGTAGGTAGGTAGGTGGGTAGGTAGGGAGTAAGGTAGGTAGGTACGTACGTAGGTAGGTAGGTAGGTAGGTAGGTAGGTAGGTACGTACGTAGGTAGGTAGGTAGGGAGTAAGGGAGGTAGGTAGGTACGTACGTAGGTAGGTAGGTAGGTGGGTAGGGAGTAAGGTGGGTAGGGAGTAAGGTAGGTAGGGAGTAAGGTAGGTAGGTACGTACGTAGGTAGGTAGGTGGCTAGGGAGTAAGGTAGGTAGGGAGTAAGGTAGGTAGGTACGTACGTACGTAGGTAGGTAGGTGGGTAGGGAGTAAGGTAGGTAGGAGGTAAGGTAAGTAGGTACGTACGTAGGTAGGTAGGTGGTTAGGGAGTAAGGCAGGTAGGTACGTACGTACGTAGGTAGGTAGGTGGGTAGGGAGTAAGGTAGGTAGGGAGTAAGGTAGGTAGGTACGTACGTAGGTAGGTAGGTGGGTAGGGAGTAAGGTGGGTAGGGAGTAAGGTAGGTAGGTACGTACGTAGGTAGGTAGGTAGGGAGTAAGGTGGGTAGGGAGTAAGGTAGGTAGGTGCGTACGTAGGTAGGTAGGTGGGTAGGTAGGGAGTAAGGTAGGTAGGTACGTACGTAGGTAGGTAGGTAGGTAGGTAGGCAGGTAGGTAGGTACGTACGTAGGTAGGTAGGTGGGTAGGGAGTAAGGTAGGTAGGTAGGTACGTAGGTAGGTAGGTGGGTAGGGAGTAAGACAGGTAGGTAGGTACGTAGGTAGGTAGGTAGGTGGGTAGGGAGTAAGACAGGTAGGTAGGTACGTACGTAGGTAGGTAGGTGGGTAGGGAGTAAGACAGGTAGGTAGGTACGTACGTAGGTAGGTAGGTGGGTAGGGAGTAAGGTAGGTAGGTAGGTAGTTACGTAGGTAGGTAGGTAGGTGGGTAGGGAGTAAGACAGGTAGGTAGGTACGTAGGTAGGTAGGTGGGTAGGGAGTAAGACAGGTAGGTAGGTACGTACGTAGGTAGGTAGGTGGGTAGGGAGTAAGACAGGTAGGTAGGTACGTAGGTAGGTAGGTGGGTAGGGAGTAAGGCAGGTAGGTACGTACGTAGGTAGGTAGGTGGGTAGGGAGTAAGACAGGTAGGTAGGTAGGTACGTAGGTAGGTAGTTGGGTAGGGAGTAAGGTAGGTAGGTACGTACGTAGGTAGGTAGGTGGGTAGGGAGTAAGGTAGGTAGGTTCGTACGTAGGTAGGTAGGTGGGTAGGGAGTAAGGCAGGTAGGTAGGTACGTACGTAGGTAGGTAGGTGGGTAGGGAGTAAGGCAGGTAGGTACGTACGTAGGTAGGTAGGTAGGTGGGTAGGGAGTAAGACAGGTAGGTAGGTACGTACGTAGGTAGGTAGGTGTGTAGGGAGTAAGGCAGGTAGGTACGTTCGTAGGTAGGTAGGTGGGTAGGGAGTAAGACAGGTAGGTAGGTACGTACGTAGGTAGGTAGGTGGGTAGGGAGTAAGGTAGGTAGGTAGGCACGTAGGTAGGTAGGTAGGTAGGTAGGGAGTAAGGCAGGTAGGTACGTACGTACGTAGGTAGGTAGGTGGGTAGGGAGTAAGACAGGTAGGTAGGTACGTACGTAGGTAGGTAGGTGGCTAGGGAGTAAGGTAGGTAGGTAGGTATGTAGGTAGGTAGGTAGGTAGGTAGGGAGTAAGGGAGGTAGGTAGGTAGGTGGGTAGGGAGTAAGGTAGGTAGGTACGTACGTAGGTAGGTAGGTAGGTGGGTAGGGAGTAAGACGGGTAGGTAGGTACGTACGTAGGTAGGTAGGTGGGTAGGGAGTAAGGCAGGTAGGTACGTACGTAGGTAGGTAGGTGGGTAGGGAGTAAGACGGGTAGGTAGGTACGTACGTAGGTAGGTAGGTGTTTAGGGAGTACGGCACGTAGGTACGTACGTAGGTAGGTAGGTGGGTAGGGAGTAAGACAGGTAGGTAGGTACGTACGTAGGTAGGTAGGTAGGTGGGTGGGGAGTAAGAGAGGTAGCTAGGTACGTAGGTAGGTAGGTAGGTAGGTGGTTAGGGAGTAAGACAGGTAGGTAGGTACGTACGTAGGTAGGTAGGTGGGTAGGGAGTAAGGCAGGTAGGTACGTACGTAGGTAGGTAGGTAGTTGGGTAGGGAGTAAGACAGGTAGGTAGGTACGTACGTAAGTAGGTAGGTGGGTAGGGAGTAAGGCAGGTAGGTACGTACGTAGGTAGGTAGGTAGGTGGGTAGGAAGTAAGACAGGTAGGTAGGTAGGTAGGTGGGTAGGGAGTAAGGCAGGTAGGCACGTACGTAGGTAGGTAGGTAGGTGGGTAGGGAGTAAGACAGGTAGGTAGGTACGTAGGTAGGTAGGTGGCTAGGGAGTAAGGTAAGTAGGTAGGTACGTAGGTAGGTAGGTAGGTAGGGAGTAAGGGAGGTAGGTAGGTACGTACGTAGGTAGGTAGGTGGGTAGGGAGTAAGGTAGGTAGGTGGCTAGGGAGTAAGGTAGGTAGGTACGTACGTACGTAGGTAGGTATGTGGGTAGGGAGTAAGGTGGGTAGTGAGTAAGGTAGGTAGGTACGTACGTAGGTAGGTAGGTGGGTAGGGAGTAAGGTAGGTAGGTACGTACGTAGGTAGGTAGGTGGCTAGGGAGTAAGGTAGGTAGGTACGTACGTACGTAGGTAGGTAGGTGGGTAGGGAGTAAGGTAGGTAGGGAGTAAGGTAGGTAGTTACGTACGTAGGTAGGTAGGTGGGTAGGTAGGGAGTAAGGTAGGTAGGTACGTACGTAGGTAGGTAGGTAGGAAGGTGGGTAGGGAGTAAGGTAGGTAGGTACGTACGTAGGTAGGTAGGTGGGTAGGGAGTAAGGTAGGTAGGGAGTGAGGTAGGTAGGTACGTACGTAGGTAGCTAGGTGGGTGGGTAGGGAGTAAGGGAGGTAGGTAGGTACGTAGGTAGGTAGGTAGGTAGGTAGGAAGGTGGGTAGGAACTAAGGTAGGTAGGTACGTACGTAGGTAGGTAGGTGGGTAGGTAGGGAGTAAGGTAGGTAGGTACGTACGTAGGTATGTAGGTGGGTAGGGAGTAAGGTAGGTAGGTACGTACGTAGGTAGGTAGGTAGGTAGGGAGTAAGGTGGGTAGGGAGTAAGGTAGGTACGTACGTACGTAGGTAGGTGGCTAGGGAGTAAGGTGGGTAGGGAGTAAGGTAGGTAGGTACATACGTAGGTAGGTAGGTGGGTAGGGAGTAAGGTAGGTAGGGAGTAAGGTAGGTAGGGAGTAAGGTAGGTAGGTACGTACGTAGGTAGGTAGGTGGGTAGGGAGTAAGGTGGGTAGGGAGTAAGGTAGGTAGGTACCTACGTAGGTAGGTAGGTAGGGAGTAAGGTGGGTAGGGAGTAAGGTAGGTAGGTGCGTACGTAGGTAGGTAGGTGGGTAGGTAGGGAGTAAGGTAGGTAGGTACGTACGTAGGTAGGTAGGTAGGTAGGTAGGCAGGTAGGTAGGTACGTACGTAGGTAGGTAGGTAGGGAGTAAGGGAGGTAGGTAGGTACGTACGTAGGTAGGTAGGTAGGTAGGGAGTAAGGTGGATAGGGAGTAAGGGAGGTAGGTAGGTACGTACGTAGGTAGGTAGGTGGGTAGGGAGTAAGGTAGGTAGGTACGTACGTAGGTAGGTAGGTAGGTGGGTAGGGAGTAAGACAGGTAGGTAGGTACGTACGTAGGTAGGTAGGTGGGTAGGGAGTAAGGCAGGTAGGTACGTACGTACGTAGGTAGGTAGGTGGGTAGGGAGTAAGGCAGGTAGGTACGTACGTAGGTAGGTAGGTAGGTAGGGAGTAAGACAGGTAGGTAGGTACGTACGTAGGTAGGTAGGTGGGTAGGGAGTAAGGTAGGTAGGTAGGTACGTACGTACGTAGGTAGGTAGGTAGGGAGTAAGACAGGTAGGTACGTACGTAGGTAGGTAGGTAGGTAGGTAGGGAGTAAGACAGGTAGGTAGGTACGTACGTAGGTAGGTAGGTAGGTAGGTAGGTAGGGAGTAAGGTGGGTAGGGAGTAAGGTAGGTACGTACGTACGTAGGTAGGTAGGTGGCTAGGGAGTAAGGTGGGTAGGGAGTAAGGTAGGTAGGTAGGTAGGGAGTAAGGTAGGTAGGTACGTACGTAGGTAAGTAGGGAGTAAGGTGGGTAGGGAGTAAGGTGGGTAGGGAGTAAGGTAGGTAGGTACGTACGTAGGTAGGTAGGTAGGGAGTAAGGTGGGTAGGGAGTAAGGTAGGTAGGTACGTACGTAGGTAGGTAGGTGGGTAGGGAGTAAGGTGGGTAGGGAGTAAGCTAGGTAGGTACGTACGTAGGTAGGTAGGTGGGTAGGGAGTAGGGTGGGTAGGGTGTAAGGTAGGTAGGTACGTACGTAGGTAGGTAGGTGGGTGGCTAGGGAGTAAGGTAGGTAGGTACGTACGTAGGTAGGTAGGTGGGTAGGGAGTAAGGTAGGTAGGTACGTACGTAGGTAGGTAGGTGGGTAGGGAGTAAGGTGGGTAGGGAGTAAGGTAGGTAGGTAGGTGGGTAGGGAGTAAGGTAGGTAGGTACATACGTAGGTAGGTAGGTGGGTAGGGAGTAAGGTAGGTAGGTACGTACGTAGGTAGGTAGGTGGGTAGGTAGGTAGGTAGGTAGGTATGTAGGTAGGTAGGTAGGTGGGTAGGGAGTAAGGTAGGTAGGTACGTACGTACGTAGGTAGGTAGGTGGCTAGGGAGTAAGGTAGGTAGGTAGGTACGTACGTACGTGGGTAGGTTGGTGGCTAGGGAGTAAGGTAGGTAGGTAGGTACGTACGTACGTAGGTAGGTAGGTGGCTAGGGAGTAAGGTAGGTAGGTAGGTACGTACGTACGTGGGTAGGTTGGTGGCTTGGGAGTAAGGTAGGTAGGTAGGTAGGTAGGTAGGTACGTACGTAGGTAGGTAGGTAGGTAGGTTGGTGGGTAGGGTGTAAGGTAGGTACGTAGGTAGGTAGGTAGGTAGGTAGGTACCTACGTAGGTAGATAGGTAGGTAGGTAGGTAGGTACTTACGTAGGTAGGTAGGTAGGTAGGTGGGTAGGGAGTAAGGTAGGTAGGTACGTACGTACGTAGGTAGGTAGGTAGGTAGGTGGGTAGGTAGGTAGGTACCTAGGTAGGTAGGTAGGTAGGTAGGTAGGTACGTAGGTAGGTAGGTAGGTAGGTAGGTAGGTACCTACGTAGGTAGGTAGGTAGGTACGTACGTACGTAGGTAGGTAGGTAGGTAGGTGGGTAGGGAGTAAGGTAGGTAGGTACGTACGTACGTAGGTAGGTAGGTGGCTAGGGAGTAAGGTAGGTACGTACGTAGGTAGGTAGGTAGGTAGGTGGGTAGGGAGTAAGGTAGGTAGGTACGTACGTAGGTAGGTAGGTGGGTAGGGAGTAAGGTGGGTAGGGAGTAAGGTAGGTAGGTAGGTAGGTGGGTAGGGAGTACGGTAGGTAGGTACATACGTAGGTAGGTAGGTGGGTAGGGAGTAAAGTAGGTAGGTACGTACGTAGGTAGGTAGGTGGGTATGTACCTAGGTAGGTAGGTGGGTAGGGAGTAAGGTAGGTAGGTACGGACGTACGTAGGTAGGTAGGTGGCTAGGGAGTAAGGTAGGTAGGTAGGTACGTACGTACGTGGGTAGGTTGGTGGCTAGGGAGTAAGGTAGGTAGGTAGGTACGTACGTACGTGGGTAGGTTGGTGGCTAGGGAGTAAGGTAGGTAGGTAGGTAGGTAGGTAGGTACGTACGTAGGTAGGTAGGTAGGTAGGTTGGTGGGTAGGGAGTAAGGTAGGTACGTAGGTAGGTAGGTAGGTAGGTACCTACGTAGGTAGGTAGGTAGGTAGGTAGGTAGGTAGGTACGTACGTAGGTAGGTAGGTAGGTAGGTAGGTAGGTGGGTAGGGAGTAAGGTAGGTAGGTACGTACGTACGTAGGTAGGTAGGTAGGTAGGTGGGTAGGTAGGTAGGTAGGTACCTACGTAGGTAGGTAGGTAGGTAGGTACGTACGTAGGTAGGTAGGTAGGTAGGTACCTACGTAGGTAGGTAGGTAGGTAGGTACGTAGGTAGGTAGGTAGGTACGTAGGTAGGTAGGTAGGTACGTAGGTACGTAGGTAGGTAGGTACGTAGGTAGGTAGGTAGGTAGGTACGTAGGTAGGTAGGTAGGTACGTACGTAGATAGGTAGGTACGTAGGTAGGTAGGTAGGTAGGTAGGTACGTAGGTAGGTAGTTATGTAGGTAGGTAGGTACGTACGTACGTACGTAGGTAGGTAGGTAGGTAGGTAGGTGGGTAGGGAGTAAGGTAGGTAGGTACGTACGTACGTAGGTAGGTAGGTGGCTAGGGAGTAAGGTAGGTAGGTAGGTACGTACGTAGGTAGGTAGGTAGGTAGGTAGGTGGGTAGGGAGTAAGGTAGGTAGGTACGTACGTACGTAGGTAGGTAGGTGGCTAGGGAGTAAGGTAGGTAGGTAGGTACGTACGTAGGTAGGTAGGTAGGTAGGTGGGTAGGTAGGTAGGTACCTACGTAGGTAGGTAGGTAGGGAGTAAGGTAGGTAGGTACGTACGTACGTAGGTAGGTAGGTAGGTAGGTAGGTGGGTAGGTAGGTAGGTACCTACGTAGGTAGGTAGGTAGGTAGGTACGTACGTAGGTAGGTAGGTAGGTAGGTGGGTAGGGAGTAAGGTAGGTAGGTACGTACGTACGTAGGTAGGTAGGTGGCTAGGGAGTAAGGTAGGTAGGTAGGTACGTACGTAGGTAGGTAGGTAGGTAGGTAGGTAGGTACGTACGTAGGTAGGTAGGTAGGTAGGTAGGTACGTACGTACGTAGGTAGGTAGGTGGCTAGGGAGTAAGGTAGGTAGGTAGGTACGTACGTACGTGGGTAGGTAGGTAGGTAGGTAGGTAGGTAGGTAGGTAGGTAGGTAGGTACGTACGTACGTAGGTAGGTAGGTGGCTAGGGAGTAAGGTAGGTAGGTAGGTACGTACGTACGTGGGTAGGTTGGTGGGTAGGGAGTAAGGCAGGTAGCTAGGTAGTTAGGTAGCTAGGTAGTTAGGTGGGTAGCAGTGGCGGCTCATGACTTTTCAAATATATGTGCTACTACGCTGTGGCGGCTCGTACCTTACAAACTAGGCGAAGTAGTTCACTTAAGCGTGCTGAAAGCCTTCTTTTGTCAAATGAGGGATAATTTCACTTGGCACACGACAGCTGATAAATTAGAGCCACTATAGCAGCATAGCGCATATTCTTTGCTCTGATGCCAATCTACTGAAAGACGAACAGTACGACGATAGAGTACTATAAATTCACACATAGAACTAGTAGGAAATCCCTAGCAATTGCAAGTAATGGAAAAGAACGGATCTTAGATTCAAAGAACGGTGCAAAATGAAACAAGCTGGAGGAAAGAAGAATACTGCAAACCCTCTCGTACTACTTTGATTCCTGTGCATGTAAATTTATAACATAAATGGAATGTGTACACTTCACATACTTTTACGTCGTGATGCTCTAAGTAAAGTATATATGGGGTATACAATAAAGGGGGACACATGGCACACTTGGACACACAGATTCATTGCGGTTAGAACCCTTAGAGGAAGGGATGAAGTGAAGGAACCACAGGAGAATACAGACCGCAGGCAGAGAGGTGACAGAGACGCGCGGAATAATTCCAAACTCAAAGGCGCACTTCCGGGGCTACTTAGAGAGAGTGATGAACGACTATCAACCAAGCAGCCTTCTGGTGACCACAGAGGGTACTCTTTTCTTAGAGGAAGCATCTGTGCCATCTGTCTTGAAGGGGCCGTGCCGTGGCTGAGTGGTTAGACCATCGCCTCTCATCAAAGCGGTCCGGGTCCAATCCCAGGCGATCGCATCTGGGATTTGTGGTGGATAAAGCAGTGCAGAGGCGGGTTTTCACCGTATTCTCCGGTTTGCACTACCGGCTCATTCCACCGGTGCTACATTTTCACTCCATATTATATGATCAGCCAGCTGTGCCGCATGCAGTAGAAGCGGGCGTTAAACATTACCCACCCCCTACCTCCCCAAAGCAAAAAAAAAAAAAAAAAAAAAAAAAACCTGTCCGGTATCGCCATATGGCACTAAACCTAGAAGCACACCCAAAAATGAGAAGGAAACGTAATGATAAGGAAATGGAAGGGAAATAGGGAAAATCTCGAAAAAGCCACGCTCGGAGCCGACAGTCATTGGGAATCGACCCCTGAACCTCGTAAACGCAAGTCCCGCGTTTTACTTGCTCGGTTTAAAGTAAGTGTAGGAATGCCTTTCCTAAAATTTTTCAAGGGCCCTCTTACAACTTACACTCACGTGCATAAAAACTGACCCGTAATGGATTGCACTTGTTTAGCTGGTTTTCATTCTCTGCTGCTTAATATCCTCTGTTCTTCTAGCCAATGGATAGGCAGGATACATTAACTCCCCCAAAATATGGCCGAACTGTGGAAGAGTAACTCTAACATATAGTTCCCCACGTATTCATTAGGGTAGTACGATTAAAGCAATGCTTTGTTGAATTTGGGCACAGAAACAAAATATAAATTAAAAACTGTTTTGTACTACACTTAACCTTTTACTTTCATGCTACAGTATCGTTTTTTTAATGTCTGTTTCATATTACAGCTAGTTAGCGGTGACAGTTAAGTTTTGTTTCTAAGGCGCGTTTCACCCTTAAAAGACAGTACACGTTAAATGGAGCGCTGTGTTGCAACATGTACTATATAGCGTTTCACTCTTAGAAGACAGTATGGAGTTAAATGGGACATCTCTGTCTCTATCTAGCGCATACAAGTTTCCATTAGCCGCGTCCTTTTCTACCCTCGTTCTGTTGCCAGATTCCTAATAGCATGGTATAAATATTCATTTGTTATATATTTCAGGTTTGAACACATTATACTATGCAGAATTTTTTTCTCTATCAGGTTATATCCTTTTCAGAGTCATTATACATTTCTATAGGCCCAAATTTCTTCAGAAAACGGTTTTTTCAATAGAAGTCCGATATTTGCTGTTTCTACACTCATCACGCACTAACTAACAAACTAACCGCTAGAATGCATCTATATTTTTTTTTTTAGGTATAGTAAACTATAGTGCTACTACCTGCCTACTTTGAATTCTCTATGTTTACCCAGTTAAGTGTTATAATTTTTTAAATTAAATGTTTTCGGAAAATTTTATATATGTGCACTGCAAAAGTTACGCAGTGTGAAACTTTTTTGTTATTGAGTTTACATCAGGGAACCAGCGAGAACAAATGTTGAGGAAGGTTGGAGAAAGTTTTTAAAATAAACCAAAAGGCAGTAACCTCTTTCCTTTATCCAGTAGGGCAAACAAAAGGTATTCATCTATTCAGCGTCAGGCCTGACACAGAAGATAGTATAAGGAGCAGCACTAACATTAGTTCGAAAGAAGCCGTGTGTGTAACTGTGAGCTGTTATTGCGTTATTTGTTTAATATTTTTGTAAATATTTGTAGTTATGGAGGGTGAAGCTAGGAAGGGACGATATGTTGGTAAATAAAGAAGTAAGCAACGCCAAATAATTATGAATGTGTTAGATTATTTTTGAAGTAAAATGTGTTTAAGGCAGTAAAAGAAACAGCTAAGACTGTTGAGTGTTCAGAAGCAGTAGTGTGTATGATTAAAAAGGAAGTAATGAAAGGACCTCTAAGAACGCCATCGAAAAAGAAAGCAAAAAGGGTGGGACTACACAAAACGCTAGGTTAACGCAATATGATTGAATAGTGCAAGGTGGAGTGCGGCGAATTGTTCATTCTTTACAGTTTGCAAATATTCCACCCACGCTGAATATAATTTTGTCGCAGTTCAACAGTGATGAGACCCTACCAAATTTCTCAAGGGCCACTCTGATTTGGGGTTCCAATATGAAAGAAGGGGTAACAAGTGCATATTAATAGAAAGAGACGATATCGATATCATCAGATGGCGACATAAATATCTAAAAGACGTAAAAGATTTAGGGACCAGGGGAAATCAGTTGTTTATACAGACGAGTCATTTGTAAATTTAGGTCATACAGTAACAAAGGCGTGGAGGGATACCAAAGTTAAAAGTGCCCGTCCCGTCAAGCAGCTTCCCCTTCCATAACTACAAATATTTACAAAAATATTAAACAAATAACGCAATAACAGCTCACAGTTACACACACGGCTTCTTTCGAACTAATGCTAGTGCTGCTCCTTATACTATCTTCTGTGTCAGGCCTGACGCTGAATAGATGAATACCCTTTGTTTGCCTTACTGGATAAAAGAAAGAGGTTACTGCCTTTTGGTTTATTTTAAAAACTTTCTCCAACCTTCCTCAACATTTGTTCTCGCTGGTTCCCTGATGTAAACTCAATAACAAAAACGTTTCACACTGCGTAACTTTTGCAGTGCACAGATATAAAATTTTCATAAAACATTTAATTTAAAAAATTATAACACTTAACCGGGTAAACATAGAGAATTCAAAGTATGCAGGTAGTAGCACTATGGTTTACCCTACCTAAGAAAAAAATATAGATGCATTCTAGCAGTTTGTTAGTTAGTGCGTGATGAGTGTAGAAACAGCAAATATCGGACTTCTATTGAAAAAAAAAACGTTTTCTGAAGAAATTTGGACCTATAGAAATGTATAATGCCTCTGAAAAGGATATAACCTGTTAGAGAAAGAAATTCTGCATAGGATAATGTGTTCACACCTGAAATTTATAACAAATGAATATTTATACCATGCTATTAGTAATCTGGCAACAGCGCGAGGGTAGAAAAGGACGCGGCTAATGGCAACTTGTATGCGCTAGATAGAAATAGAGATGTCCCATTTAACTCCATACTGTCTTCTTAGAGTGGAACGCTATATAGTTAATTGAGGAAAAGTCATATTACCGACATAGCTGCCGTTCAGTTTAACGATACATGCAAATTATTATTCACAACTTCTAGCAGGCCCAATTATGTTGTATTGGTTTATCCTTATCTGTGTATTAATCGTAGCCTATCTCTTTCATAGATACGGTATTAGTGGCCGCTATTCATTTCGCAGGTAATACGCCATCGTTCATTGGTTGTTTTTGGTGCCTAAATGATGTCTTCATTCCAGCGACATGGTGAACTGATATGGGTGGAAGGAGTCAGAGGTTGGTTTACTGAATGTAGGCTGAGCGAGGTGAAGCAGGAATGCGTGGGAGTCGCATTCGGGAGGTTATGGGTGCAATAAACCCGGCCGCACACTTTGATTTGGAGTTTGCCTTGTCAGTTAGGCGAATGCCGGGGTGCTCGGCCTCTTTCTATCCCATCACTTTCTTCTCATCCATTTCAGGGTTGTAGGACCAGGTGACAGTGTTCGGTGCGTTGCGGCTGGACGGTGACTATGCACTAAATAAATGTTTGTTCTCTGGCATCGCTCCAGGACAGCACGGTCAGCACCCGCATCCGCTGTGGGACGGCGGTGAGGGGTTTGTATAGGCATAGTCGGGCGACTTCGGGTATTCTTGGAGCTGTTCTGGGACAACCCATACTTTAACATTAACATGTGCGTTTTTATGTAGTAGGACTTTGCCTATCTTTTAGTTTTTACAAATTATACAAAGGTAATTTAAAATAAAGAGGGTTTCACTGCTGTATGCAAAATGTTCAAGATACAGGTACATTCGCTTTGGCATAAAAATACCTTAAACATGTGGTACTTCAATAAAAAAATAGTTGTTTTTGAGAAAATAAAAAAATAAATAACGAAACGTTTTTCATGTAAAAGGAAACTGTGTTGGGGGAATTATTTTAAAAATCATACTACGCATGGTATTTCACCGTCCTTTCGTGACTGAATTATCCGGTTCATATACACATATAAACCTGTGTTTAAAAGCTCTAGTTATTTTTATTCTTTCTGGGAGTCTCAAAAATATTTCTGGCAAAATTTTGGTATTGAATTATTGGGTGATATACAATACTCCCTATACCTACCATAGATAAGCATAAATTAAGTAAAATACGTAACCATCTAAAGTTGGAACATTCTACTAGCCTCTTTTGCTTTATTCCCAGTCATCATTCAGAGACATCCAAAACAACATAATTTGAAACAGAGAAGGCGTTACGCTTTACCAGTGTTGCCAATTTAGCCTTTTTATGGCTAGATCTGGCCTTTTTGAGAACCTATCTAGCTATAAATTTTCCAAAAAGTTACAAGTAGCTTTCCTGGCCTTTTTTCTAAGCTTCATTAGCTTTTTCTAGCCTTTTTCATTTTTTACTCATCTACCGGTACCTTTAGAATAATACATAATTTAATCTCACTACTGCAGCTATTGCACGTAATGAAACAATCCTTTTGGTGAATTCCCGAATCTTTTGAATCTGGAAGTGTGGATTCCATCAAGTTGTTAGATTCTTTGGCACGTTTTAGAAAAAGGTCTGTGTGTGTATTTCGAGCCTGTGGACAACATAACTCAAAAACGAAAAGTTGGTTAGAAATCAAAGTTGGTATTTAAGTTTAATGTCTTTCAAGGATGCGACACGAAGATTTTGAAGAAAATTGTTCCACCCTAAACTACACTTTACATGGAAAATTTCGATTTTCTTGAAAATGGCTCTAATGATTTTGACGTCGGTCTGGGTGGCTCAGTTGGTTAGACGCTGGCCTACCGATCCGAAGGTCGTGGGTTCAGATGCGGCCCAGACCGATGGTTTTTAAGTGTGCTTAAAAACGACAGCTCCATGTCAGTAGATTTACTGGCATGTAAAAGAACTCCTGAGGGGCAAAATTCCGGCACACCGACGACGCTGATGTGATCCTAGCAATCGACAGCGTCGTTAAACATCAAAATAAAAAGAAGACTTTGATTAAAATGCCATAGGTTTGAAATATCTTTATGACAAATGAAATGTATATTTTGAATTTTCTGGCTATAACCTCTGTACTCCTATTTAGTCTGGACGACTTTTGCATAACTGGTAAACCGTTAGAGATAGACGAAATCTTACTATGAAAAACTGTAGATCTTTCTAAAATACACAATTTATGTCTGAATAATTTTTTATAGAGTGTACCATTTCGGAGATATGCCTTGTTATTTGTATTTCTGTCAAATGGAACATCGTTATTCAATTTGTTATATTAACCCTGCAAAGAGAACGGAAGCTTTAAAAGATTTGACAATCGCTCAAAGCCTACTGTATACTAATATTCTCCTTCCACCTACAAGGAAATAATAAGATAATTTGTACAAATGTTTATCTCAACTAACACGAAGAAGATATAGGAATAACAGGTTGTAAGAATGGTTAGTACAAGAGTAGAGAAAGTCATGTGACCTCAATACATCGGATTTTTCACGCGAAGTTCCAGACGAAATATTAAAGTAGTTGGTACAAATCCTGCATACACGCAAGAGCCTAAGGGAAATCCCAGCTGCAGCAGTAGAAATGAGGCAGAGGGGGATGACGAAGACCACGTTTATTTTTGCTAGGTGATCCATGCGTATTTTTTCAATAATGTAGTTTTCTAATGTTTATATAGGATATTAAAATATAATCTAGCCTTTTCTAGCCTTTTTGGCACGCCGGTTTAGCTTGTTTTATTGAATTATAGTTGGCAACACTACGCTTTACTGAGGTATCGTGATTAGAGTGAGAGAGAAGGGTGAGTGATATTGGTCTTCAGCAGAATTCTGTATGATGTTAGCAATATTGACCTAACATGAAGTGTTAGATACAGCTGGCACAATCCACATTAGAAAACAAAGTGTAGCTCAGAAAATCGACCAACTCATTGATTGCCTCTCTGGGACAGGACTTTGACCCTAAATTGAGACGGTTTCTTTGTAAGCCCTCATCAGGTAATGTACAATACAAAGGCTTTGGAAACCGATCTTCTTATGTTTGGGAAATAAATAGCAATGCTTCGTAAAAGTGCAGAAGAAATCTAATGTATCCAGAATCTACATGAGAAAGGTTAATTGTAGTTTGTTCAGTCCATCTGTACATCAAGGGTGCTATAAATTCTTAAAAAATAAAATTAAAAGGATAAAAGTCTCAATGGTACACAAGGATTAAGTCTTGCCATTGTATATAAGATAATAGTAGCTTTTCCGTCGCCAACGCCTGCAAACATGAATTTCATGCACATATCGACTGAGTTAAAACTGGCCATAATAAAGAAGGGTGGTACAGAGATCCTACCTTGGGAAAAAAGGTAAAAACAGAAAGGATCCTACCACATACATACCTACTAAATTATTGCACCACGAAACCCCTAGTTTCAAAATATTGACATTATTTAGAAAATATTTCACAATCTAATACATAGTTTATTCAAGTCGAAGCTGGGGGTGGTAAATAGGCATTTTTCTATCATGGACTTTTATATTTACGCACGATAAATCGTGTTACAGTCTAGAGTAAAAGCAATAGTTTCACACAAGTGGCTATCACTTCGTGTTAGCGCAGAACTGAGGAGATTTTGCCAGTGTTGGCTTCTTTCCTCTATCGGTCTCGATTGTTTCTTTCTTTTGCGGCTATCTGCTCAGTCTAGGGCTCCACTGGCAGTAATTTACTGCTTTAACGCACAGTACCAAAATGCATATTTCCTGCAGTAACACATGATGACATTACTTAGTGCCTTTAAAACCACTGCTTTGATAAGACTATCCTGTTTTGTTAATGTTATTTTAGCAAGCTGTTATTTCCTTCCAGGCTTCAACTTTCGCATTTCTGTCCCTATACCTATTGTGACTTTGATGGGTGTAAAGTAAAGAAGACAGATGTAGTCGAGATGAAGAAACACTTTTATTTCCGTAAACAGTAACTCGTTGCAACAGCAAGAAAGTCTTTTCCGATTCACCAACAGCACGGCTCCGAATTAGTAACACAAAAACTCCCTTCTCACACTTTACCGCTATTTATATCTCCCAGGCACTATTCTGGAAACTTCAGGAAAGTTCAGTTATTATTGCGGTGAAATACAAAGCAGAAAATTCCAGAAGTCTCTATCCCTTTCTCTCTTTTGGCAAGCGCCCCAACAATGCGGCCATTCTCTGTCTCTTCCCTTCGGCTCCTATGCGGTAATGTCGACAATAATGCGATGGGCGACACTGCTCCCTCCTCAAGGCTGGTCGTCCCAAACAGCACCATCGTAACAGGCCAGACGATCCAGGAGTACCACTAACATCTTTCCTCGGGGCACCTTCTGGATGCGGTATACTACGTCGTTAATCCTCTTTACCACTCGGTACGGTCCTTGCCACGGTTGTTGAAGTTTTGGGCAGCGTCCCTTGGTCCGGGTAGGGCGGTACAACCAGACCATGTCACCTTGCTGGAATCCTCGGCTGTTGGCTTGCCTGTCGTACCGGGTCTTCATGCGGTCGCTCGCCATCTGGGTGTTCTGACGAACCATCTCGTGCATGTCGTGGAGATGGTCTACTAGATTCTCCACATACTCGGTTGCCGGCTGTTTCGCTTCCGGGGGGCTCCCAAAAGCCAGGTCACTAGGGAGGCGTAGCTCTCGGCCGAACATTAGGCTTCCTGGTGTAATCCCGGTGGTGTCGTGTGTCGACGAACGGTAGGCCAGCAAGAACAGTGGTACCTTGAGGTCCCAGTCTCGCTGATGGCTGGCCACGACCTTCCTCAGGTGCTCCTCTAGGGTCTTGATGTATCTCTCGACTATGCCGCCCGACTGTGGATGTAGGGGTGTTGTGCGGGTCTTGTTCACCCCAAGTCTTTCCAATGCCTTCTTCATTAGGTGCGACTCAAAATTGGTGCCCTGGTCGCTGTGGAGCTTTAACGGGACCCCAAAACGGCAGAACAGCTGTTCCACGAGGCAATCTGTAATCGTCTTCGCCTCTTGGTTCGGGATGGCATACACCTCCGGCCACTTGGTGAAGTAGTCCACAGCTACCATCAGGTACTTTTGCCTCGATCGGACACTGGGAATGGTCCAGCTATGTCGACGGCAATGCGTTCGAAGGGCGCTCCGACGTTGTACTGCTGCCGGCGACCCCGGCTCCTAGTCTGGGGACCGCGACTCGCCACGCACACGTGACATTGACGGCACCAGTTCTCAGCGTCTGCTCGGAGCCTCAGCCAGTAGTAGCGCTGTCGGAGTTTGTCGATCGTCCGGTTTGCTCCTAGGTGTCCACCCAAGGTACCGGCGTGCACTTCCTCCAAGACTTCCGGGACCTTACTTCGGGGAAGTACCAACTGCTCTTTCTGGGTCTTCCTATCAGGTGATTCCCATACCCGGAACAGCACGCCCTCTTTGGTCTTCAACGAGTCCCATTGGGCCCAGTACGACTTGTATGTAGCGCTTCTGGGTGCGATGTCGTCCCAGGTTGGTCTCGTCCCTGCCTGCACTTCTCTCAAGAGTGGCCCCAAGTCGGCGTCCGCCAGCTGCTCCCTTCTCAGGCCCGCGCTATCCCATCCATCCGCAGGCACTGCCGTGACCACTCTGACAGCTGCGGTACGCTCTTTCGCTTCCACTCTTGCGCATTGGCCGCACTCTTCTGGGCAGGGTCTTCGGGACATGGCGTCTGCGTTGCCGTGACTCTTTCCTCTGCGATGTTCGGAGGTGAAGTCGTACTCCTGCAACCTCTGGACCCAACGGGCTGTCTGGTCCTCCAGGTTTCTAAAGCTAAGTAGCCAGGTTAGGGCGGAGTGGTCTGTCCTCAGGTGGAATGGCTGACCGTACAGGTACTTGTGGAAGTGCTCCAAGGTCTTCACTACCGCCAGTAGCTCTCGTCGGGTGACACAGTAGTTCTTCTCTGCCTTGGACAACGTCTTGCTGTAGTAGGCTATCACCCGCTCGTGGCCGTTCTGGACTTGGGATAGGACGCCTCCAATGCAATGGTCGCTGGCGTCGGTGTCCACAATGAAGGCGTCGCCTGGTTGTGGGAATCCCAAAATAGGGGCACTGCAGCGTCCTCTTCAGCTGCCGGAAAGCTCCTTCGGCGCCCTCCGTCCACACATAAGGTCGATGTTCTTCCGTCAGGCGAGTGAGGGGTTTGGCGATGCTGGAGAAACCCTTTATGAAGCGGCGGTAATAACTGCACAATCCAAGGAAACTGCGCAGTTCTCGCTTATCCTTTGGGCGAGGCCAATCTCTCACGGCCTGTGTCTTCTCCGGATCCGTGGCCACTCCGGTTGGTGAGACTATGTGGCCCAAGTAGTTGACTTCCCTGCGGAAGAGCTGGCACTTCTTGGCGTTCAGCTTCAAGCCGGTCGCCTGCAGCCTCTGTAGCACCTTGGTCAGTTTGTCAAGATGGTCTTCGGAAGTCTTGCCGACGATGATGATGTCGTCCAGGTATAACAGGCAGACGTCATAAGTCAATCCTCTCATTACTGACTCCATGAGGCGTTGGAAGGTAGCTGGTGCGTTGCAGAGACCAAAGGGGATAACTGTGAACTGCCAAAGCCCTTGGCCTGTCGAGAATGCGGTCTTCTCCTTGTCTCTCGGGTCTAGAGCCACCTGCCAGTAACCCGATTTCAGGTCCAGGGTTGAGAACCACTGCGCACCAGCAAGTAAAATTTATTTAGCACAAATTAATACGGTTATCTGCAACAAATATTATAAATTTTGGCAGTAAAGTAATGATTTAATATTGTATTATTGCAAATTTCCAATATGTGCCCCCCCCCTGGAAAAAAGTCTGCCGACACTCATATTACAGTATTGATGAATTCCTAAATGACAAAATAGTATTTTAATTTGTTTGCTCTTTTGGCACTGTCTCACTTGCATGTATGTGGATGCTGAGTCAAATACCCATTGTGTGCTTCTATATGTATTGTATCTATCTTTATTTACTTATTGTACATATATTTACTTATACATACTTCTGTACTTTAATATAAATGTTGACCATGTTCTTAAACAATGTTTCAATTATTTAAAGTAAAAACAAGCATTAAAGAACTTCCAATATTATTAAGAGAAGTGAAGCTTTTAGTTTCTAATTTGTTTTTACTTTAGGTTCTTGTTGCTTCACTGTTAATAGCTTCATTATTTGCTTATTGTTTCAATTATTATGTATTTATGTCAACAAACCTACTGTTGGTGTTTTTAAACATACAAGCCGTGTGTAGGCAAAGATTGAGAGGTAGAATTGGAACTGACAAATTCAATGCCACAGTTGGGATTTGAACCACAGTTAAGTGCACCCACCTGGTAAGCAGAGGGTCTGTGGCTCAAATCCCGGCTGTAGCATTCAATTTGTCAGTTCCAATTCTACCTCTCTATGTTTCAATTATTTTCATTGTAACATTTTTAACATGTTATAAAGGACAATAATTGATTGATTGATTGATTAACATTCTAGTTTCAGAAATTATATTTATTTTGTTCGTGCCTTGCCTCTAAAGGTCTGAAAAGTAAGTTTAAAGGCATACTGCACCCTTTTCCAGCCTTTATTTCCTTGTCACACTGCATGAAAATTTGTAGGCAAATTTATATGAAAGGAGATACTTAAAATATTTAGGGGATGGAGATAGCAAGGGTTTTATGAAAATAATCTCTCTCTAAACCATATGAGATAAAAATATTAGAAGGCACTGCACATGTATGGAAATAAATGGAAGCCAGACTAAGGAATCTTTGCAAAGAAGTTTCTGGAAAGAAAGCTGGAAGATGGGAAACTAATTTCTGGGAAAGGAGGGCTCACAGACCAAGCAAACATATTATGGCATGGCTATAACAAACAACATTGTAGAGATAATCAAAATGAGGCAGGAAATCTGGGCTATATTTTTTTTCACAAGGCTGCCCAAACTGTGGTTTATACCCAGTCATTTCTACTGCAGTTATGGAGGAATATCAACAATTCCAAAGAATAAGAGAAGTAGCAGAAATAAGAATTGAACCTGATGAAACAATACCTCAAAGATCAAGTAGAACTATCCATCCTTTGACAGTTGTTCAGCATCAAGAAGTGAGATTGCCAGAAGCCAGACAAGAAATGGGACCATGAGAAGAAGATGGAATGTTTAAAAGAGGTGGAATCAGAAGTGAAAAATTCAATGCCATTGTTGGCATGAATAAATAAGAAGATGGAATGTCTAGAGTGAACAGGAGAAGAGAATACCAGACTTCAATGAGAAGATTAGATGCAGCAAGAAGAAGTGAGGCTCAAGTTTCATTTGAAGAATCACCATAGCTTGATGTAAATGAAAATAATAATGTAAGTGTTGTTAAGTGTTATTAATTGACTCACCTTTTTAAATTAAGTAATTGTGTTATTGAAATAACAATAGTGCTAAGTGCCAAAATAAAGAAACTGAGTTATTCAAAGAAAACTCTTTACTGAAAGTGCTTAACCTAAAAAAACTTAATACATTCTGGTGAACATACAAATACAACACTCCTCACACATAGAGATAGATATAATTTAACATAAATACAAATTTTTGTTACAGAAAAATGCATATGACAGAAGGTGCTATGCGCCATAAAATAAAAAAATTTAAAAAAAAATTAAAAAAAGAACCTACACTACGGACAAGAAACGAAACCTTCGGGTGGAGATTTAAAAACTAAACATGCTCATTTCACTCATCCCTCACATCCATCTACACCTAACGATGCCAAATAGCTGAAACACAAAAAGAACACCATCAACTATCAAACACATCACCATTAATTACTCCCAGGGGGCACTCAGGGCTTATGTCATGTTTGCCCTCCGGCACATCAGTAATACTCGCTGTTACTGCCACTGGCAGGCAGCTTCCATCTCTCACCACAGAATGCGCAGGTGCTTAATGCGGTACTGCAGCATAGAGGCCTCGACCTCAAGACTTCCGGTGGGGCTTTTTTGTGAGTAGGCTGCCCGGGCTCGAAGCCAGGGTAGGAGTCTTACACTTGCATGCGTGCATGCGGTTAGGGCGTAAGTAGCCTTTTTCCCCATCACAAAAAAAAAAGTGCCATAAACATTATTGTCACAATATTAGCACACTGAACAGTTGGTAAAGATGATAACAAGCAATATATTGTTGAAATGTGACAGAACAATCTTAAGATAAATAGTTAAGTGTACTTAAGAACAAATAATCTGATAAAAGAGTTTGTCTTTTTCATAAGGAAGATAGTTTTCCACAGCAAGTGAGTATTTCTTTTTCTCTTCAGTTTTGCTTGCTCTGACCCAAACAAACCAAAGCCTGCTGCTCTTCTCTTCTTATTAATATAAGCATTAACTTCCATTGCATCTGAACTGTTATACTGGTACAACCTGCACTGTTAACAGGCACAGAACACCAATGTAATGTCCTGGACATAGCACTTCTACCATCTTTGGAGTTATCTCTGAACTGCTTCCTCAATTCATGGCACTTGACACTCTTGATATGCTATTAGCAGACTGGAACTTACGCAGAATGGCTTTTTAAATGTGTCAAATCTATCTGCAATTTGAAAGTGAATCTGTACGAATTATAACTTTGTGATTGAAATACCACAGTCTTATAGTGCCTTTTTCTGCCTTTTTTTAAAATATAAATGCCAATTTTACAAAATAAATGCTTTTTTTTGCCTAAAAAGCAACATTTTATTTCAATTCCTGTTAGTCCATGACAATGAAAGTTACTTCACCGAACGTATATTATTGTCTAAGTTGCAGACAGCATAGGCATCCTTCATTCAGTTCATTATTTTCTTTGCAACAATGAGTGCTGCCAGACAAATAAATGTACCTATACATTACAGAAAACATTTGAATTACCGCTTGTGTTTATTTTAAAAGGCAATAATGAGTGCGGGCCTAACTTTGTATTCTTTCAGTTTTCATTACAACGTTGTTGTAGCTAGCAGAAAGATGCCAAAATTCAGTGCTCCTTTATGCAGTAAATTACAAAGTTGATTAATAGTTTTGGATCTGATGTATTTTGAACTGACGGTAAAGTACTCACATGCAAAATATGCGATCAGTCAGTGAACTATGAAAGGAAGTATTTTATATCACAACATATCGGCACAATCAAACACAAAAATGCACTTTCCAAGCCTACTGAAAAGATTTCTTTGCTTCCAGCAGTAACTGCAACATGGAGTTGAAAATCTGAGTTTGCATTTGACTTAGATATGTAAAGCTTTCCTCAGTGCCAGAATCCCTTTGTGGAAATTACAGAATCCTACATTGTCACTGTTTTTGGAGAAGTATACTAACCAATCTGTACCTAGCAAGTCAAGTTTGCAAAAATGTTACTTAACTGAGTGTTATGATGACACAATGACAATCATTAAAGATAAAATGAAAAATAATAAGATCTGTTTTAGTAATTATTATTTATTTATGCCAACAAACTTAATGTTGGTGTTTTTAAACACACAAGCCGCGTGTGGGCAAAGTTTAAGAGGTAGAACCGGAACTTAAAAATTCAATGCCACAACCGGGATTTGAACCACAGACCTTCCGCTTGCCGGGCGGACGCTCTACCACTGAGCTATTGTGACAAACTGCCAGAATGACATTAAATTCTCAAGCCAGTTCGTATTTCTCCTGGTAAACCACAAAGGCAGTCTCATATCAGAAACAATTACCCCAATGGTGACTTACTATTGCAAGTACTTTACATCCCAGGATTAAATAACCTTCACATGGTAATTATTATTTATTTATGCCAACAAACTTAATGTTGGTGTTTTTAAACACACAAGCCGTGTGTGGGCAAAGTTTAAGAGGTAGAACCGGAACTTAAAAATTCAATGCCACAACCGGGATTTGAACCACAGACCTTCCGCTTGCCGGGCGGACGCTCTACCACTGAGCTATTGTGACAAACTGCCAGAATGACATTAAATTCTCAAGCCAATTCGTATTTCTCCTGGTAAACCACAAAGGCAGTCTCATATCAGAAACAATTACCCCAATGGTGACTTACTATTGCAAGTACTTTAAATCCCAGAATTAAATAACCTTCACATGGTAATTATTATTTATTTATGCCAACAAACTTAATGTTGGTGTTTTTAAACACACAAGCCGTGTGTGGGCAAAGTTTAAGAGGTAGAACCGGAACTTAAAAATTCAATGCCACAACCGGGATTTGAACCACAGACCTTCCGCTTGCCGGGCGGACGCTCTACCACTGAGCTATTGTGACAAACTGCCAGAATGACATTAAATTCTCAAGCCAGTTCGTATTTCTCCTGGTAAACCACAAAGGCAGTCTCATATCAGAAACAATTACCCCAATGGTGACTTACTATTGCAAGTACTTTACATCCCAGGATTAAATAACCTTCACATGGTAATTATTATTTATTTATGCCAACAAACTTAATGTTGTACTTGTTTTAGTATTTATGATTTTTTTCCTGCCTATTTTACCTATTTATAATGCCTTTTTTCCAGTCTCTGGTTATTGGCAATGGTCCATAGCACCATTGTAAACAAAAATACACATTTTGTCAGAAGTGGAACTTAGCACCATTGTTATTTCAGTAACACAATTATGTAGATTTAATTTTTTTTTTGTTTAATTGATTTCCCTAGTAGTTATTTGACCTGCAAATGTGCTCATATACAGAGTGTCCCAAAATTAGAGTGAAAAACTTAGGAAGCTGATAGATAACATTATTTTAAACACTTTTTGCTAAGGAGAGTTTTTTGCTGCAGTGCTTCGTTTAAGTGCTAATGAGTTAATGTCATAGATTACTGCCTCCCCCCCAGTTGAAGTATTTACGTCAAAATCAACAATGGAAGTTATTATTGCATTTATATTACTAAGGCACACAATCTTAATTCAAGAAACAAACACAGAACACAGAAACAAAACCAAACATCTCATTGTTTACAGTTAATCACAGCTTTAGTGTTAAAAATTAGACCAACAAAGTTTTAAAGCAGAGAAATGACTGGTGTCTTTGCGAGAGTACGGCAGAATAGGGCACGTTGATGCACTCTTTGTGTTAATCACAATGGGCGTGCGTTCCAACATTTACTTTGAATGGTAAAGCTGTAATTAACTGTAAACAATGAGATGTTTGTGTTTTGATTATGTATTCTGTGTTTGTTTCTTGGATTAAAATTGTGTGCCTTACTAAGATAAATGCAATACTACTTTGCATTGTATAAACTTAGGCTTTCACGGCCGGTGTCCTGACTATTAGGTAGTTTAGTTCTTTCAGACTTGTAGGCCATGGTCTAGAAGCCATTGTAGATACCAACGTTTCGCCAAGTACTTCACTTGGCATCATCAGGGTAACACGATCTGCTGTCTGCACTGGTCAGAGTTCGAATGTGGAAGCAGAGAGAAGCTTTGAGAATGAGTTGGAGTCAACTTGCAATGTGTTAACTGCATAAAATCCTGCAATATTACTAAGGTAAGTGAAGCTTTTAGTTTATACTTGTTCTTACTTTAGATAAATAGCTAGGTATCTAGTTAAAGGACTCAACATAACACGTTTATCACTCCAGTTTTACCTAACTTATGTATGTACCTTGTTCCTTCACAGAAAAGTTGACAAGGGTTGTTTTTGTGGTGATCTCAGGGGCATAGTGGGGGTTGCTCATCTTTGTTGTTATGTACAATCGGAACTTCTCATTGTATGAAACCATTTTGTCTGTAAGCTTAATCAGTGTCTGTCCACCTGTAATATCAAACAATATATTTCAAAAACTTTTTATTGCAGTCTTTATAACCAGAGCTATATTTTTGGCACAATACCAAATTTAGGTATAATATGGTATAATACATATGAGCCATCTAAGATCAAAACTAACAAGTCACAAAATTTTGAAAAGTGATTTTTTATTATAAACTGAAAGTAGAACAAATACTCTTTCCGTTGACAAATTAATATGCATCAAATCCAGCCAAGATATATTACACATCGTTGAACTAGTGTTCTGCAACAGAACGAGCCAAGTTTTGCAGGAAGTGCATTCAAAACTGGCCAAGTCTATGAGGAAAGTTTTTGTTACAATAACATCCTACTTCGGCGTTTTCACTTTGAAACTCAACAAACCACCAGCTCTAAAGGGATACACAGCAGTTAAAAATAATTTATTACTTTAGCTGCAGATGTTACATTGGTACAAATTACCTTCCTAATTGGTGTGAAAGCACTTTCCTTAATCCCATGTTATTCACATATACCAAGGGTGTGCCAGATATTATAATCTAATACAAAGTAGGATTGAGGTGTGTAAAATTATATCTATCAAAGTGCTGTTGTTTTAATAAGAGTTCATATAATTTTTCATGTCAAATCTCCCCTCTATTAAAGCTTAAAGTGAAAGGAAAAATAAATACTACTTTTTAATGTTATTGTGTTCTTTCTAATTTTTGTTCTACTTTAATATTATACTGTATTTCTTATAATTAATGAATAAACTATATTTTTAATTGATGTCGGCTACTGATTGAAATAAAGACTTTCTTATTTGAAAGATTTAGAATTAAAAAAATATCTGTCTGCAATAAAACCGGCCAAGTCGAAACTTAAGATTTTTAAAAAATGTAGTAAATCATTAATATGATTTTCTATACTAATACAACATGAACCCATCATATGGAGTCTAATAAAAGTAAAAAAAAAAATATTAATTTCATTGGTTTGTCTGCAGAAGTTTTTAATACTGAAAAAAAACTTTTGTGACTTGGCCGGTTTTGAACTAGACGACTCATATCATTAGTGAATTGGTGACATGTGTATTTGTAAGGAACATGAACTTTTTTGCTTTGAGAAATGCTATTAATTTTGTCATACCAACAGTGTCACACCTTTATCATACACACACTTCAACAAGACAATTTATTATCCATTACTAAATTAAATATATGAGTATTAATATTAATAAAACAAAAAATCTGATGTGTTGCTCTCATATAACTTCCTCTACTCTTGTACTAATCATTCTTACAAACTCTTATTTCTATATCTTCTTGTGTTAGTTGAGATAAACATTTGTACAAATTATCTTATTGCTTATTTCCTTGTAGGTGCAAGGGGAACATTAGAATACACTAGGCCTTGTGCAATAATCAAATATTTTATAGCTTTGAGATTCCATTCTCTTTGCACACTTAACATATAAAAAAATAAACAATGGTATTCCATTTCACCAAAGTTTTAAGTTTTCCAAAACTGACACAAATAACAAGGAATATCTCCGGAATGATTCACTCTACAAAATAAATTTTTTCACACATAAATTGTGCATTTTAGTGAAATCTACAATTTTTGTACAGTAACATTTCTCTATCTCTTATGGTTTATGAGTTATTCAAAAATCTTCCAGAGTAAACAGGACTACATAGGCTATAGCCAGAAAGTTCAAGATATACATTTCATTTATCCTACAAGTATTTTAAACATATGGTATTTTAATCAAAATCACAAGAGCCATTTTCAGGAAAATCAAAATTTTTGAAAAAGTTTTCATGTAAAGAATAGTCTTGGGTGGGGCTATTTTATTAAAAATCTTTGTGTCACATCCTTGCAAGATATTAAACTTAAATACCAACTTTGGTTTTTAACCAACTTTTCATTTTTGAGTTATGCTGCCCACTGACAGACACACACACACACACACATGCACGCACGCACACACACATGTCCAAGATGGAGTCAGGTAAGGAGGATGCAGTGGCAATTGCTCTTAAAGTTTTGGTTGGTGTTACGGATAAAAGTGGTAACTTGAAGAAAGAATACCAGGAAGAAATTCTGCAAGCTGTCAGTGTTCTTAGGAATGTGTTTGTGAATTTGAAGTGTTCAGTTGAAGAAAAGATTAAGGAATAAGCAATTTGGAAAAGAGAGTCGCGGAGACAGAGTGCATCTTACAAGCTCTTAAAGTGAAGGTGGTGGTATTGTCACGACATCTCCCAGGAGCTGCGAGAACGGTGAATGGATGATAGCAGGCCCTAGCGGCAGACAGAAGAAGCCTCAGTCAGAAGCTCCGGTTGATAACGGCGATAGCTCCCAAAGAAATGCGGCTCAAGGGAAGGAAATAAACAAGAGGTTTGTCAAATCTAAAAACAATCAAAGTGCCGAGTACATCAAAACTCTGATCAAGAGGAAAGTAAACCTGGCAAAAACCAAAGTTGGAATCACTGCTCTGAAAACACAGAAGAAAGGGTAGTTATTAATTGAATCTGACAGTAAAAATGATCTATAAAAAGTTTGCGACGAAATAAATGCTGTTTGTAGGGAAGAACTAGAGAGTTACCTTCCAAAGGTCGGGAGCTCTAGACACCTTCCGAAAGCCTGGAACCCTAGATTGATTCTGTTCAATTGCCAGACGAAATAACTATCGAAAATGCAAAGGAGGCTATTATATCACAAAATTCTGAAGAAAACTTGGAAGAAAGCGGCATCAATCCTAAATTCGTCTTCGTAGATAAAAAGAAGAACAAAAATCTGGTCATTGAAGTCAGCTCTGAAATTAGGAAATGACTGAAAGACAAATAATTGAAAATAGGATGTAACTCAACTGATGTATAATAGATTTGAACGTAGACTTTATGACAGATTATTAAACAATCTGTACTACTCTCTACAAGAATATTTTGAAAAGTTAGCTCAACTGTAAATATCACTGTTATTGTATCTTGTCTTTGAAATGTACATTTCTACTCAATTAATGGATATATCCATATATGCTCCATACTTGTGTCTATAAGACAACTGGATGCATTAAAAGTAATATATAGTAGGTCATAGCGAATATTGGTAGCATTATTCTTATAACTGATATTTGTAAATATGAATGAATATATAATTTTGCTAGCACATATTTGTTATATATAACATGTAAACTACACTGACGTTGTCTATAGCTGTAACAGGCCTAATGACAATAAAATCGATTACTATTTTTACTGTTTGCAACAGTGTTGATTACATATAAGTTCAACAGTGCCATAACTGCTGCAAGTTTAATCACAGAACGCTAGACTGTAAAGGAGAAGTGACCTGCCCACATTGTACAGAAAAGCACACTATGAGCGATTGTGAAGCGAACAGAGAGAACTATAAATGCATCAGTTGCATTAATTATAATAAATACTGTACAACTCCAGTAGATGTAAAACACACATCACTGTACAAGACCTGCACTACCTACAAAAATGTGCTAAAAAGGAACGCAGGTAAAATAGCTTATTAATATGGCTGCTAACCCAAATAAACCATATAATAATAGTGATGATAATTTGTATTGCATTCAAATCAATTTGCAACATAAGCGAGTGGCTACAAGTAACTTAATACGGATTATGGAAGAGAATAAAGTAACGTTGCTCTAATACAAGAACCGTACCTTATTCATAATAACCTGGCTGGAAATTCCAGGTCACTTAGAACCTGCGCTTTCGGAAATGGAAGGAAAAGAGCTGCTATATTAATAAACAATAAACAAATAGATGCAACAGCATTTAACACAACTATGTAACAAAGACATTGCTGTAATTGAAGTTATCTACAGATGTAAAAATTGTATGCAATAAGTTCATATTTTGATTTTACACAAGGCATTGGGAGAAATATCAGCCAAGTAGAAAATATTTTAAATTACATCAAAGGAAGTGGTATACTGTTCACAGTTAAGCAATGGGCAACCCTCTCTCACCCTTCTTGGTAGATATTTACCTGAGCGCATTGGAAATCAGGATCACCAAATGTTTTCCATGGATGTTCAAACTCTGGCAGCGATATGTAGATGACATATTTGCAATAGTCCCAAAAAACACATCAGTGATGCTCTAAAGCTCCTTAACAGCCAGGAAAAAAGCATAGAGTTCACTGTGGAATTGGAAAGTGATGAGAAACTACCATTTTTGGATTTATAAATAATCAAAAACACAGAAAACCAACACAAACAGACAATTACATAAAAGCTCATAGTTACAATCCAAGAAGTCACAAATAGGCAATCCTCAATAGCTTAACACAGATTGGTGAACATCCCCCTTCCAACAGAAGAATTCAAAGCGGATTATTGCAAAATAATTGAAATAGCACAAAAAAAGGATTCCTCAAATCATTAGTAGACAAAAAAGTGAAATGACCAGAAACAAAAAAGTTACTAAAAGAAACTAAAACACTCACAGCAGCAGAAACAAAAATGACGTTAAAAAAATTCATACTTCATCCTTGGACCTCTGAAAAATTCAAAAAGGTTTTCAAAGAACAGAACATTCAGGTAGCACCAGTGAACCACTACTCTATAAATAATCTACTGAACTCAAACAACAAAGATGCCATCCCGCCCAATAAAAATCTGGCATTTACGAAATTGAATGCTGTGACTGTAATGAAGTGTATATAGGAAAACCAAAAGAAATTTAGAAATAAGGTCCAAGGAACACTTTAGAAACGTGAAAAACAAAAAGTTGGAAAAAATCAGTAGTTGCCACTCACTTTCGGATAGAAAATCACAACATAGGGCCACAATCAAAACTCCTTAAACACGTAATGGGAAAACAAGAGCTGTCCACATGGGAACAAATCTTTATTTTGAAAAATAGAAATAGAGTACTCAATTTCAACATCCTCCAGAAGGATATCTTCAGCAAGTTCCTTGAACCACCACCAGAGGAGACCTCACAGAAAACATCGCCATCCACAACAGGGAGAAGTTGATGTCTGGTTGATAATGGAGGAAAGTCAGCCTCCAAAGCATGTTCCAGTAAATTATAAGTGTTGTTGTTGTTGTTTTCTAGTGCCTTGCATCTGGCAATGAAGCCATTAGCATTCGTGCTTTCCAATACTTTTGAACTGTAGTTTCTCCTGATCTTAATGCTTCACAGGTCTTCAAGTGGTCTTCGTTCATTTCTACTGGATCGTTACACAGGACACATATTGGTGAGGCTGAGATGCCTATTCTGTAGAGATGACTTGCTAAGCAGTCGTGATTTGTCAATAGTCTGGGGGATTATATCTGGGTTGGAAAGTAGTGTTATCCATTTTTTATCTTTGGCATTTGTTTCTATTTCTTGTAGGTATGAATGAGAAAATATTTTAATGATCAAACGTTTTATTGAGGAATATGAGAAATTGAATTTAGACTTTTGTTTTATTGTTGTGCCTTTCTTTGCAAGTGAGTCTGCAGCTTCGTTCCCCATGACTCCACAGTGTGCTGGAATCCATTGGAGATGAACAGTCTTATTAACTTTTTGGAGTTGTGTTAACATTTTGTAGCATTCTCTAATTTTTGTTGACTTCTTTGTAGTATTTGAACATATTCCCTGAATTGCAGCTTTAGAATCTGACAGAATTACTGCCTTGTTAAATTTATTTAAGGGAAGATTTAATAATTGTCGGAGAGCAATGTGTATAGCCTCTATTTCTCCATCATAATTTGTTGTGTCTCTGCCAACAGAATGATAAAAGGAAAAATGTGAACACGTAACTCCAGCTCCAGTAAGGCTTTCCTTGGAGGATCCACCAGTATATATGTGCAGTCATTCTTCTATGGGATACCTAGTATTGATTGTTTCCAGAGCTAGAAGTTTTTGTATTTCTTTAGGTGTGTCTGATTTACTTATTTCCCCTATTAATTCCAAATTGAAGGTAGGCTGCAATAATTCCAATGGATTTTCTCTTATAAGTAGATTTCTCTGGTGTTAGGAATGTTCAATTTGGATTTAATCTGTGTTACCTTTTCTAGGAAACTACTATGAGTTTTAAGGATTGAAGGGGGAAGGTTCTCTTCTGCCCATTTAGAGTTTGGCAGTCGTAACATTTTCTCGTGTTGGAGCAATGCTTGTTCTTCTATTTTTGTTGTTATTGAAGGGGTCCGTGTTATGGCAAGCATGGCATCAATAGGTGCAGATTTAACTGCTCCATTGACTAGGCGAAGAGCCTGATTTTGTATTTGTTCAAGTTTATTGATGTTAGCATTTGCTGCTGTTATTAAAGCTTCAGAACAGTACAAGTGGTTTGGTTTAACATACATTTTGTATGTTGTGTTAAGGACTCTCCTTGAGCAGCCCCATTTAGCACCAGCTAACCTTTTCAGGATTTGCAGTTTCTTTTCAACCTTTTCTGAGATGTTTGTCATATGTTTTTTCCAACTTAGCTTTCTGTCGAAAGTGATGCCTAAGTATTATTTAATTTATGCCAACAAACTTACTGTTGGTGTTTTTAAACACACAAGCCGTGTGTGGGCAAAGTTTAAGAGGTAGAACTGGAACTTAAAAATTCAATGCCACAACTGGGATTTGAACCACAGACCTTCCGCTTGCCGGGCGGATGCTCTAACCACTGAGCTATTGTGACAAACTGCCAGAATAGCATTAAATTCTCAAGCCAGTTCGTATTTCGTATTTGAAATCCCAGTTGTGGCATTGAATTTTTAAGTTCCAGTTCTACCTCTTAAATGATGCCTAAGTATTTGGCATCATCAACCTCTTTGAGTGGTTTACCAATATAATTTATGTTAATATTAACTGGTTTGTATTTTAGTGTAAATAATTCATAATTTGTTTTTTCCACATTGATAGTCATGAGATTCTTGGAGCTCCGTTCATGTACTTTGTTTAGTGCTGTTTCTATTTTGTCTTTAATTAATTCAGGTTTTTTTGGAGAGCCTGAAGTTCAAATGACTACATCGTCAGCAAATAAAGAAATTTTGGTTTCTACAGTTTTTATCATTGATGGAAGGTCATTTATATATATATGTTAAAGAGCGTTGTGCTCACAACAGCACCTTGTGCAAGTCCTCGGTGTGTTTGTTTATATTTGGAAATGTATGTATTATATTTTGTGGCACAAAATCTTTGTGAAATAAACTGAGTTATCCATTTAAGCATGTTACTTTTCACACCTATTGATTGCAACTTCTCAATTAATTTGTTTCTCCAGAGTGAGTCATATGCTGATTTAAAATCAATGAATATTGCTAAGGTATCCTCCTTTCTATTGGAAGCTTCCTTGATGTCTTGGCTTAGTAGGAGTACATTTTCACTTGTACTATGATTCTGTCTGAAGCCAGTCTGTGAACTATTAATTAAGTTGTAATATTCTAGGAACCAGTTAAGTCTAGATGCCACCATTATTTCCATCACTTTTGCAATAACACTGGTCAAAGATATTGGTCTGAAACTATTAATATTGTTTGAAGGTTTGTTTTTCTTTAAAATCGGGATGATAATGGCTTTTTTCCAGTCGGAAGGTACAGTCATTCTCCAACACGTGTTATACAGTTTAAGTAGGACTTCTTTTCCTTTCCTGCCAAGGTGTTTAATAAACTCTGGGTGGATCTTGTCAGGTCCTGGAGATTTTTTCTTCTGTAGTTGTTCTATTGCTAAAGCCTGTTCTGTTTCGTTAAAATCCTGAATAAAAATATCATTTCGTATACCTTTTGGCTTATTAGTTTCTCTGATAGCTTTTTGGATAGCCTTATCTTGTTTTTTATACGCTTGGGGTATTCTTTGTGACTGAGCATAAAACTTGTTAAGGGATTCTGCTATTTCCCTATCTGTAGTTAAGCTTTTGTTATTATGTTTTAATGGTTCAGTTGTATTTTTTGATAATTTTGTTTTATTAAGGAATTTGTATATTTTATTTCCATCTTTCCTATAGTCCATATGTTCTACAAAATTTGTGAAACTGGCCCTCTTTGCTGTAATTAATTGTTTCTTAAAAATGGCTGCTTTTCTTCTCCAGTCCATCTTCTGGACACTTGGTTCTTTCGGCTTTGACTCTTGCTATATTTCTTTCGTGTTTTAACTTAGATAAAGATGGGGACCAAAAGTAGCTATATTTCTTTAACTTTCCTTTGGGGATATGTGTTTTGGCTGCTGTCAATAATATTTCACAAATTTTTTTATTCATTTCATCTGCTGACTTGAACTCTGATTCTAACAGTATATTACACTTCCCTTCTATCTCATTTTGGAAACTGGACCAATCTGCTTTTTTAAAATTCCAAGAAGTTTTAATTTTTGGTTTGTTACTTTTATTTATTAGACCTCTTATGGAGTTTATGGTGATTCTGTGGCCTGAACCTGGGTCTTCTATTATTTCTCTTTTTGTATTGTCAATTATGTCAGATGACACCATCAGAAGATCAGGATTTGTACCTGAACCATTATAATGAAGGTAAGTGGGTGGATCATTTGGATGAAATATTAATTCCATTGTTGATGAGTTTAATAGGTCTTCTATGACTCTTCCTGCTGAATTTCTGTCTCTGTAGCCCCACCTAGGGGAGTGTGCATTAAAATCACCTATTAAAATACTTTTGGGTTCTATGGGAATAGAATTTAGATCTAGTGTATTGTCTGGAGGATTGTAGATACTGTAAATTCTATAGTGGTAGTTACTTTTCCATACTTCAATTTTAACTATTTCTGATTTATCTTGCTCTTCCATTGTTTTTTGGATTTGGATAGTAGCTTTCATATTTCTTTTAATTCCTGAAAGAATACCACTTGCTATTTGACGAGCCTTTGGAAGTATATGTGTAGTGTACTGATCCATTTCAAAGTATATTTCCTGTTCTTCTGATATATTGGCTTCTTGTACTGTGAAGACAACTATATCTTGGTCTTTTAATATTTTCATTAGCTCTTGTTTCTTAGGCTGGGACATGCCTCCTGCATTCCATTGTAGAATTCTTAAAGTATTGGAATTGTTGTGATGAAATTTGCCTAAAGATGTCCCCACCCGGAGATCCGATTGGGGGACAGTTTTAACTCCGGAGTGTTTATCTTTAGGACTCATATTCATGTATGTGGCTTTCATGTAACTGTTTTCTTAACAGGCACCAGTTTTACAATGTGGCAGTTACATCACCCGACTTAAACACCCATTTTGCAAGGGGAACCACACCTATTGTTGGTCAACGGGTCCATCGGACCTAGCCGGGAGGACTAAATAGGTGGTATTTAGATCCACTGACCTTCCCCTCATGTGCCTCTGAGGGACGTTGTTGTGCTGTGATAGGCCAGCACATTTGTAAATGACATTTCCTCCATTTTAGATGAAACAGTTATACCGCTGTGATTCGGTCCCCAGAGCCTCATCTGTTAAAAGCAGGGTGCACCACGGGCAGGATGAGGATGGGAATTGGGTAGGAGAGGCTATAGGAGGCACATCACTACCCCTTACTACCCCAAATTATAAGTGTTGTGTAGTGTTATTAATCAGGTCACCGTTTTGGTTTTAAAGCATAGAGTATGTTTAGAAGGGAGGTAGAACATAATGTACATGGGAGGTAGCTGAGAGAGAGAGAGATATGGAAGCTTAGAGGCGCTCAGCTACATGGTTAACAGTGCCCTTGAAAACAATTCATGGCAAAGGTCACATGTTAACTTCAATAAAAAACAAACTTACTAGTAAAAAGGCAATTAAATATGCACAAATATACAAAACAAGTGGAACAATCCAAAATTAAAACATAGTGTTAAGGATGTCAAAAGAGTATAAAAACTAGATATCTAAAGCATTAGGCCAATCCCCCACCTTAAGTAATGTCGGATTCAAAAGGAGTGAGTGAAGGTCGGGGGTTGCAGGATTGTGGGCGTTCAACTTCGTAGTCATCAGCATCCTTAAAAAATGGTCCATGGCAATAGCCAGATATAAATTTCAATAAAAAATATAATCCCCCTACTACTAAAGAAAGAAAATATTTAAATATACAAAGACAGTAGCAAAAGCCAAAATTGAAACAAAGCTATAAATATGTCAAAAGAGTACAAAAAATTGGATATATAAAGCTTCAGATCCTCAAAAACTAAAAACCTAAAAAGTCTTTCGACTGCTATTCTGTCATCCACCAAGACCTCTGCAAGTCTGGCAGGCAGCTGCAGGGAGTCTTGAAGGTGCACTAGAGAGAAGCACTCTAGCAGCACGTGAATGAGTGACAAAAAACTGTCGCATAGCGTTGTGATGGGGAAAAAGGCTACTTACCCCTAACCGCATGCAAGCATGCGAGTGTAAGACTCCTACCCTGGCTTCGAACCCGGGCAGCCTACTCACAAAAAAACCCCACCGGAAGTCTTGAGGGCGAGACCTCATTGCTGCAGTACTGCATTAAGCACCTGCGCATTAAATGGTGAAAGATGGAAGCTGCCTGCCAGTGGCAGTAACAGTGAGTATTACTGATGTGCCGGAGGGCAAACATGACATAAGCCCTGAGTGCCCCCTGGTAGTAATTAATGGTGATGTGTTTGATAGTTGATGGTGATCTTTTGTATGTCAGCCATTTGGCACTGTTAAGTGTTGCATGGTGTAGATGGGTGTGAGGTGACTGAAATAAGCATGTTTAGTTTTATTCTCCAACCGAAGGTTTCGTTTCTTGTCCTTAGAGTATATATATTTTTTTATTTTTATTTTTTTTAATAGCCTATGATCTATACTAGATGTATTATAGTTGGGCTTACACATCTAGGTGCAGTGTATGGTGGCATTAGCTTATGATATACATTAAATCTATCTGCAATGTTCTAACCATATCTTATCTATTCTGCTTACTTACTATGTTGAAATTAAGCCGGAAGCTTCATCATTGATTGTGTACCTGTTCGTACCTGGTCATAAATAGTGCACACATGGTGGGCTGTCTGCCTGAAGTGCAGGAGCGAGCCTTTGCCACTGCCGGGGAGGCCCTCGTCTCCCAGGGTCCACCTTGGCTAGGTAGTGCAAGGAGTTGTGAGGGCTAGACAGTGTGGATGTGTATTGCTGTGTTTTGTGTTATTCCCTTGATCCCCTAACCAGCAATTTCAGTGTACTAAATTATTCAGGTATTCCTGGATATTGAGTTCCAATTCGCCTAAGTTTATAGTGCAATCGAACAATGACAGAGGGCGGAGGTGTTTGTCACGTGAAAATATCATACTCCCCAAGCATTCTTATTTGCTCGTTATGGTTCTTATTCTTTTTGGCGCAAAGGTTGCATGCCAGGTGTTTGATAAACTGCTCTATTGTGAGCAGTTTTAGCTCTTATGTAGCTGGTACATAGGAGCCTCTGGTGGTAGCTTCGCAATGGCTCGCAGTATTCTATTTTGCATTGTTTGGAGGCATTTTATGTGGGTTTTAGCCACATATCCCCATACCGGAGTGGTGTAAGTTAAGATGGGTCGGATCAGCATCTTATATAGCGTAAGTCACATGTATAGCTTAAGGCTGCTATTCAAATTTATCAGAGGGTAGAGTCTGTTGAGTTGGCCATTGACCTTCATTCTGGCTGCATTGATATCTCCTGTCCACAAACAACGAACAAAGATGAGCAGGGTCCCTTTTAAATAGATAACCATGCAAAAAATTGCAAAGGCCTATTTGCAACTCAGCCAAACTAATCTCCTCGTGACAAGATATGCAAGAAGAGGTTACGCAGTTTATTGTAAGTGCTTTTACTTCTCTCAGCTTATTACCCCAGAAATTGATTAATGGGTTTAAGGGCGTTCAACTTCTAGGTCATTAGTGCCCTTCTAAAATTCATGGCAATAGCCAGATATAAACTTGAATCAAAAGCTTTCTACCCCAGAAAGCTTACCACTCTTCACACCAGCACAAGAGCACCACTCTCCGCATTTCACACCTAAAGTCCTCCGAAGTAAGATGTGAGATGTTAATACTGGATTCTGTAGTTGCTGTCTTTGCTGCCAAATCCGCCATTTCATTCCCCAGCAAACCAACTTGACCAGGAATCCATGCATACACCATGCTAAAGCCAGAGGCATGTAAAACATGGAGGGCATCCTTGATACTTTGTACAATAGGATGGGGGTTGTACAATATGATGGGGGCTGTACAGCTCACAAAGGCTCTGAAGTGCACTAAGGGAATAACTCAATATCAGGCAGTCACCTAACTTATGACATCGCACGTATAAAACGCAGTGAGTGAGTTGCTTAAGGACCCCTGGACAGTAATAATCATAATCATCATCATAATAACAACAATAGTGATGATGATAATCATAATAATGATAATAGTAATAGTATTACAGTAACAACAACAACAACAACAACAACAACAACAATAATAATAATAATAATAATAATAATAATAATAATAATAATAATAATAATAATAATAATAATAATAATAATAATAATAATAATAATAATAATAATAATAATAATAATAATAATAATAATAATAATAATAATAATAATAATAATAATAATAATAATAATAATAATAATAATAATAATAATAATAATAATAATAATAATAATAATAATAATAATAATAATAATAATAATAATAATAATAATAATAATAATAATAATAATAATAATAATAATAATAATAATAATAATAATAATAATAATAATAATAATAATAATAATAATAATAATAATAATAATAATAATAATAATAATAATAATAATAATAATAATAATAATAATAATAATAATAATAATAATAATAATAATAATAATAATAATAATAATAATAATAATAATAATAATAATAATAATAATAATAATAATAATAATAATAATAATAATAATAATAATAATAATAATAATAATAATAATAATAATAATAATAATAATAATAATAATAATAATAATAATAATAATAATAATAATAATAATAATAATAATAATAATAATAATAATAATAATAATAATAATAATAATAATAATAATAATAATAATAATAATAATAATAATAATAATAATAATAATAATAATAATAATAATAATAATAATAATAATAATAATAATAATAATAATAATAATAATAATAATAATAATAATAATAATAATAATAATAATAATAATAATAATAATAATAATAATAATAATAATAATAATCATGATGATGGTGATGGTGATATGCAGTATATACCAGGGATGTCCAACTTTGTCTCTTTGGAACTGCTTATGTAATGAATGGCTATACCTCACTCCACTCCTTCAGTTGGAGGGACAGACAGCCAGTTTCCAGTGATGGACTCAAACAGGAGATTCCGTGGCAGTTTCTAAGTACTAACTTGAATTTTTTGGGAATGTTCGCAGAAAACCTCTTCATTCTGGATGATTTTTGCATAAATGGTAAACAGTAAGAGATAGAAAAAAGCTTACTAAATAAAAATATGTTGTTTTCTAGTGCCTTGCATCTGGCAATGAAGCCATTAGCATTCATGCTTTCCAATACTTTTGAACTGTAGTTTCCTCTGATCTTAATGCTTCGTTCATTTCTGCTGGATCGTTACACAGGACACATATTGGTGAAGCTACCTATTCTGTAGAGATGACTTGCTAAGCAGTTGTGATTTGTCAATAGTCGGAAGGCTGCAACTGCTGTTTTCCTTGGTCTCTGGGGGATTATATCTGGGTTGGAAAGTAGTCTAAATAAAAATATAGATCTTGTTAAACACACAGTTTAAGTACTTCTTTTTTCTTTAGAGTGAATCATTCCCAAGATGTTCTTTATTATTTGTTTTAATTTGTCAATACTAATACTTTTCTTAATCAGGAATATGTTAATCTTTTATCCCTTGGCCTAGAAAAGAGAAGGAAATTTCAAAGGCATTGCATAGCAACCAGCTCTTAAAACATTTCACTATCACTTAAAGCCTACTATATTCCCCTTGCACCTACAAGAAAACCAGCTATAAGATAATTTCTGAAAATGCTTATGTTGATTAAAATGTATATAGTATGTATAAAATTTGTAGCATATAGAGAAAGAAGTATTGCAAGCATTGTGTGTACAAGAGTGAGTATAACTCTACATATACTTGCTAACAGAGTTTCTCCAAATTGAACTATATTAAAAGTCTGTCATGTCACTTAGTATATCTTCTGAGGCTGTGCACTTTGTCTGTCATCAAATATTTACTTAAACATAAGCAGTGCCAAAGAAGTCACTAATGAACAGATGTTCATCGCATAAGATTTTTAAGGGTTTTCATAAATCAAAAATGAATAATTTTTCCCAGATGGAGGATTCTGCTGGTCTCCTAAGGGCCTTTAAGAGCTTAGGGTTTTCTTTTAGCTGATGATCTGTGGAACAAAAGTGCTCTGCAACAGCTGTTTTTTCCAACTATCAGTGCCAGTTTCTACTGAAACTGTGAGTGCTGTTTTTTTATATATTTATTAGTTATTATCTGATGTTAGATGTTCTATTTATATAACATTCAAATATGCCCTGCCACTTCTAGTGCCCCATCCATCAGTGAAAAATATTGGAGAGCAAGAGGATTAATGACTTCATTGTCAGAAATCCAGCATTAGCTAACAACAACTAGTTATTATCTACAAGGATATATCAAAAAGTAGTGGGAATTATTTTTTTCTGTTTAAATACACGCTCGTCAAAATTCACCAATCATGGTAGCTGAGAGGTCTGACCTTGACTGATGCTGGGATAGGCGTCACACTGTCCGTGCACTGTTCAGTTTGCCTGAGAGAGCCATTGTGTAAGCATGTGTTTCAGTGACCCGACATGGATTTCAAGGTAGAACAACGAGCAACAATTCAGTTTTGTGTTCTGCAAAAATATGGAACTGAAAGGCTGCAAATGATACAGGAAGCATATGGAGAACAAGCTTTA